>OY982562.1:8513541-8985762 GCA_963859945.1 Euplagia quadripunctaria | reverse complement strand
TATACCGGTGAATAGAATAACTCCTATTAGGGCTGACGTCACTGATGCTGCGAGTGATCTAAAAACTTTTTTCGGCTTAAAAATAAATGTATCATAAACCAGCTATGCATTGTTTTTGTTGTTGTTCTTGACTTTTCTTTAAAATCTCGACGAAGTTCTTTTAAATAACTTTACTACTTTTAAATACTTGCAGCTTTGTTTAAGTAGTTTTTATAGTTTTAAAGATAAATTAACACAGATATTTATATGAAGATATAATTTTTTTTATTTTTTTATTAGGATCACCAACAGTCATTACATAAGTGCTTAAAAATAGACATTCAAATTATACAGTGCAAGTTATGTATGACTACTTAAAGGTGAACTCAGCATGCATTAACATACGTACAGATTTACAAAATAATGTAAACTAAAATTAGGCATAAAACTAAAACAGATTAAAACACGTGGTAAACAGCCAGTGCCTACACACGTAGGCACTGGCTGTTTACCACGTAATTACTAAATTTCGCATTCATACGTATTACGGTCACCGATATATCTTTTAGGATAATTAACGTAGAACGAGAGTGATATACTGGCCTGTTGGGTCTAGTGGTTAGTGACCCTGACTGCTAAACCAGAGGTCGTGGGTTCGATTCCCACCCAGGACAAATAATTGTGTGATGAGCACGATAATTTGTTCTGTGTCTAGGTGTAATTTATCTATAATATATATGTATTTAGTAATATATAAGTATGTTTATCAGCAGTTTGGTTACCATAGGACAGGCTCTGCCTAGTTTGGGATCAGACGGCCGTGTGTGAGATGAATTATTATTATATACTAAGTGTATTGTTTTGATTTTCGGTGCCAAACCGTTGAAGTGAACGTCGGCGGCACCAGCCGGTATGCTCCCGGGGCTACGGGCGTGTTTATCGAACGCAAATAACCGGCCCGGCCAGTTCCGGCCATTGTGAGAAATATAGCAATTGTTTGTTACCCACAAAGAGTTAACTCTGATGAAATGCTAACAATGAACGCGTTAATAAGAGACGTTTGATCATGAATAAATAGTTATAAAACTGATATTTTAGTTAGATTGATCTAATCATTATCTAGTCATTTCGGTTTAAATATGACTAGCGTTGTTTTGTATATCTACCGGTGAATAGAATAACTTCTATTAGGGCTGACGTCACTGATGCTGCGAGTGATCTAAAAACTTTTTTCGGCGTAAAAATAAACCAGCTATGCATTGTTTTAATGTTCTTGACTTTTCTTTAAAATCTCGACGAAGTTCTTTTAAATAACTTTACTTACTTTTAAATACTTGCACGCTTTGTTTAAGTAGATTTTATAGCTTTAAAGATAAATTAACACAGATATAATACAATAAACTGTACTTACGCAAGCGTTGCCCTAAAATCTCAACAGTCACACCCATAAAATCCACTCCACATCAGACAATTCTACACATCCACACATCCCTCTGCTTAATGGCGTAACCTCCGGTCCCAAGACATGTCATAGGGCTGGCAAAGGCGACACTCACAAGCATACACGCACATATCACACAAAGCATTCACTTTTGACACTGTTTTAATCTGTTTTAGTTTTATGCCTAATTTTAGTTTACATTATTTTGTAAATCTGTACGTATGTTAATGCATGCTGAGTTCACCTTTAAGTAGTCATACATAACTTGCACTGTATAATTTGAATGTCTATTTTTAAGCACTTATGTAATGACTGTTGGTGATCCTAATAAAAAAATAAAAAAAATTATATCTTCATATAAATATCTGTGTTAATTTATCTTTAAAACTATAAAAACTACTTAAACAAAGCTGCAAGTATTTAAAAGTAAGTAAAGTTATTTAAAAGAACTTCGTCGAGATTTTAAAGAAAAGTCAAGAACAACAACAAAAACAATGCATAGCTGGTTTATGATACATTTATTTTTAAGCCGAAAAAAAGTTTTTAGATCACTCGCAGCATCAGTGACGTCAGCCCTAATAGGAGTTATTCTATTCACCGGTATATATACAAAACAACGCTAGTCATATTTAAACCAAAATGACTAGACAATGATTAGATCAATCTAACTAATATATCAGTTTTATAACTATTTATTCACGATTAAACTTCCTTCGAAGTGCCATCTGTATTATCTCCCAAACACGCATACGTCATGTTCTGAATCCTATGGGTCTTTTCAAGAATCAAGGCAAAATGGGCTACAGCAAGTATACGGACGAATGCCTGATACCAAATGTATTGATATTTATGATAATTAGTCTAATTAGCTAATAGATATTCTGCCAGAGATGGCACGGACTTTTTTTGAAGAACTTCATTATTTAGACATTTGAGACAATCGTCTGTGTAGAAGGAAATTTTCCTTTCCAAATGTGCAATAAGCTACCTACCTAGTTTAAAAGTGTGAGGGTGAAATCCCTGCCGGTGGAGATAGGTCAATGGTACAGAGCAGCAGAACACAAACCATGGTGTAGACGTTTGAAAACACATAGACAGCTAAAATCTCTTCTAACGCTTTAAAATTCAATTATATTCAATTCCAAATATTAATTAACACATTTGTTCTTCTACCCAACGAAAAACATTAACCAAAGTAAACTTAATAAAACAACAATTTCAATTATAATATGTGGTTCAACATCAGTGGCACGCATTAAAACAACACAGTTTGAAACTTCACGGCTAAACATGCTATTTCAAATATATATTTCAATTAACAGAGTTTACTTTTGAAACGTAAGTTAAATTCACAAAGCAAGCAATGTTTGAGGTGTATCGCCCGAGGGATAACAGGGTCCAACCCGGGCCATGCAAACTAAAGTAGTTTCGGCCGTATATCATAACGTTATGAAATCGTATAACAATTACACAGTAATGGACCTATCCAAATAGAATGTAGTTAGCTAAAATTTCAGAATAGTAGACTGCTTCGATAGGCAGTAGAATTTTATGTCTATGCGTCATGCTCGTGAACGCAGATTAGTAAATTGACATCAGTCTTACAAATTGAACACATTAACATTATCTGTGGTCAAGCAATGAATTTTTCATCTAATTAACAGTCATTGGTCGCGTACTTTCCCTAGGTGCCGCTGTCTTCTTATTCTCTATAAAGTGAATACTTGACAATTGACAACAAAATAATGGCAAAAAACTAAGTTTTAGAAATGGAACTGTCCAAAAATGTATGTAAATTTACAAGGTGACTTAGATTTGAAAATGGAAATACTTTTGCGATTGTGGACAATGTTTCTCATGGCCTATGCAATTGCTAGATTTTAGTTGAGCAAAGTCGTATGAATAAATAAGTGGCCACTTTCAGAACTACAGCACTTTTGAGCGCATTTTTAAAGTACTTTGCAGTACCTCTCTCAGTACTTCCAGGCTTCCAGTGCTAATTTTGCGGCTTCGTTGCCGATATTTTGTGTCAGTTACTAAGTGTCATAGTTATTCAGTGTCCTTCTTATCGTCATATAATTTTAAATTATTTATTTGTATGTTTTTAAATAATTTATAATTACAACAATTCATTATCACAATCATAGAACAACGAGTATTTTAAAAATATTTTTTAAATTAAATAATCAATAATCGAATTTGTCGTTGATATACATCTTAGATTAATTAAGCAATATTTCAGCTCTCCAACATGGACAATACAATAACAAGTAGGTAATTCGCGCCCAGGGGAAAAGTCAGCGGTCAATTTAATGATGAGCCTTAAAATATAATGTAGTACTAAAAAGAAAACATTTTAAATTATGAATGTGTTAAACTGAAAGTTAAAAAAAATCTTTTGAAAGCAGCTTTCTTTTAAAAGTTTCATAACAAAGTTATCGTAACATTCTGCATGATATTTTGTCCACCTTGTAGTTAAGTATTTTACTGTACATTTTATTAACCTTCTGGTTGCAGACTTCAGTTTTGCAAGTATATGAAGTAATGTTGGGCCTCACTACTTCATTACCATTTAAGCAATACATAATGGCATGCTTCATCAATTTTTCCGTGCTTATTGCTGTTTTAACTTTAATTATTTATTTAAAAAAATTAGGTAGGTTTCTACTAGCTAGTAAACGTACGGACGTAAATCAAGGACTGTCGTGTACATAACTGTCTTATCCGGGGGAAAAAGGTATCCCCGGAAGTTAAGTTTAAATTCTATGTGACATAACATTCAAAAGAAAAAACAAAAGCTTTCTTTAAATACATTTACACATTGATTTTTCTTATTATATAAATTCATTCGTACATAATTTCACAACAGTACCTAAGTCACTTCACAAAGTATATTTCGGTTAAATGAACCGAGACCTAAATAAGCAAAGCTCTAAATGAAATCCAAACTGCAAATACAGTAGATAAACACAACGTTTTGAACAACGCGAACCGTGGCTACTTGTCTCTTAAAACTACCAGTACGTACGTACATTAATTTCTTTGTAGTTTTGTGTCTTTCGTAATATACCCACGGCTTTCTTTCTTTTGTATTTTTAAAACGATCTACACAAATGACGGTTGCGTAATGGCTAAGTCGTCAGCACTTCGGGTGTCACTTCGGGTGTAATTTGTCTATTATATGTATGTATGTTTATCAGGTTGGTATTGATTACCATAGTATACTAGTTTAGAAGCAAGTGAAAATCAGTGGTTGCGAATTTCAACCCAATCCAATACAATGCTGACGTGATACACCACTCTTACACAAGCATTAAGAATAGTTATACTAATAATTTTGTCTTTAGAAATGATATTTGATATCTCTGGTATTTTCAGAATATTTTTTAAAATGTCTTAACAATTAAATAAATTGTGTAATAATATATTTTTCTTTTAAGAAAAGGATTAAATAAAATTGGTGTATCTGTGTATATAGGTACAATACATAGGCAAAGCCATACGAGGCATTGACGAGTTTCAGTGATATGAAATAAATTTTAAGAAAGAAAATAATTGGATAAACGTAATGATAATTTCGAGCATTTGGCGAACACTCGTTATACTCGGTTAAGTTTTTTTGTAACAGACAACGCTTCTAGCGTAATGCTGTTTTTTTATAAGGGTCACCAACAGAGTAGATATGGGAAAAGGGATAAAATTGGCAACACACAAATGAAATCACTGCAATGGTGTTAGGAAATACCAACAAGTAAAGAAACCGTGTACAATCAGGCATTTCGGTAGTTTTAGCATCTTTGACCTTAGTATCTTTCAAAGTAACAGAGGCTAGGGAGACAGATTTTTTAGGTAGACTCAACTTGTATCGAAGTCAACAAAACCCAACGAATTAATCCAACGAAATACTAGTATATATCCCGTATCGACAATTAGTATCTGAAACACAAAAATCAAACCACAAAATGCTTTTTCTTATACAATTTAGTAGTCCTGTCTCTCGTTACACTAATGAAGTCGCTCAGTCGTTTCAAATCGTTCCTGTTAAAGATCTCTGCCCATTATTTAAGGAATATGTAATCGTAAGTGTGTCCTATTGCGAAACCTGCGTAATAAGTGTACCCGTAAATGTTTGCTTTCAAGCATAAACCTAATGCACAATTAGTTCGCCACTTCAGCGCTAATTAAATTTGCATTTAATATAATTACGAAGATTTCATTTGCATCACAAGCAATACAAAATACTACGTTAAATTTAATATTTAGGTAAAATAAAGAGTAATTTTACTTAAATTTCTTTTAACCTCCTGGACTGCATGCGGGGAGTACCCCACATAGCAGAAGTACTGTAACAAAATAATGGATGTACTTACACGCCCATACTTCACACAAATAATTGCACATTTTCGTTTGTGTTTTGTGACTTGTTTGATATTTCAGAATTTCATAGCATAACGGAATTAAGATGACAAAGGATTTCTTAGTTTCAACTTATTATAGTTAAGAAAAATTCTTTTATAGCAATCCGAACTAAAAAATCGAAAACAATTGCTTATGAAACGGCAGGTAGTAACTAAAGTACTATATTTTTATATTAATTCTACTTTTATAAATAGCTACCAATATACTATGTATTTGTATCATTTTATGCCCAACACCCCAGTCTATGTTCCAGTTATCGGACGTCTTGAAGTTTATGTAAACTACGCTTACAGATTTCGTTACATAGATAGATACAGGTCCGACTATATAAAACGTGTAAAAACGTTACTATTTGTTAAAATTCTGTAATAGATTTCTGATCGTTTTAAAACCACTCGACTGGGGTATCATCTCAATCCTAAATAAGACCGCGTCTTTCTACTCTTGTATTTCTACTGATTAGTATCTAAGGACGGTCGATAGAAAATAAATAGGGTTGACAACGCGCAAGTGGCGCCACCGGTGTCGAGCCACTGTCAAAACAGTTAGTTTCAGACAAAAAGGTATTTCGTTTGAATACATCATAATACTCTTAATGATTTAGCCACGTACCTGTGTAATTCCACATCATGAAATCAACAGTTAGTTAAAAAAAAACTACCTTTGTTACTAACAAAAGTATAATTACTCAGCTCCATTATTTCTGCAAGAACGCTAACGAAAGACGCACCTTTTCAACTGAATTATTAAAATTAAAGCGTTTCGCATACCCATCTGCGGGGCACAAAGTCGTCGGTGCAAGAAAGTTATGAAATCTATCACAAAGGACAAAGGAGTTGTACCGGGGGGCATTTGCTCACCGTACGTATTTGTTCTCGCCTAATTAAACATGAAACACTGAGAGTACCTGTATATCAACGGAATTAAGCGATGTTCAGATATGATAATAACTTATTGTACGCATTCAGGAGTTTGGAATCACAATTTTAAAGTCTTTGATCTTCATAAAGTCCTTAGCGTCTTCTTTCCTTTATTTGACAATTAATTTATTATTAATAAATTTTAGAAATACACATTGGACTGCCATTCACTATTACTATCATAAATTAGCTCTAGTGTATTTAGAATACGTAGCTTACGTAGTATTTAAATCCTCAAATATGTAACACTGTGATCGATCAGACACGTATTCTTAAAAAATAATAGATGTAAAACTTAGGAAATAAACATATTATTAAAAAACCTTGTCGCCTTATATAGTCTATCTATTGAACTATACAAAATGTAGTGGTTACCCATAGAAACTACCTCACAAACTTAACACGGATGAAGCCTCGGATAACAGTTAGTCAGAGAAAAGATTTTTTTACAAATCAATAACTTGACAAGCCAGAAAGAACAGCAAGAAAAAAGAAAAAGGAAAGAAAAAAACGTTACACCAGATTTTTTACCACCAAAAAACGCTACACCAAATAAATACAACATTTTATGTTAAAACTAGACTTAGTTACAAAGAATCAAGATAAATCTATGTTAACTTGCACTTCTACTTAAGTACGTAATTATATGAGAGCCACTCTACTATTCTCTTTTTATAAAGAGTGAAACGGTCTCTTTGTCCATTTCAAGCCTATGTTCTATCCAGTGAAATGGGTAGTAGTTATACCGCGACCTCATTCCGTTAATGAGAGCAATCCACAAACATTTGCGTGTGCACTGTTTATCAGCTAACTACGAACACTTTGCAATCAGTTCCAATGTCCAATATTAGTATGTATTCAAGTGAAAATTGATATTGTGAGCTTAGAGCCAAATACTGTGTGGCTCGTGTGTGCTGAAGTGAATGAAAGTTTATTATTGTTACCTGTTTAATTGGTCATAACGTTTTATCGATAAGAAATGATAGTTTGAATTTTATGTAGTTAATATTTCATTGATATTGAATCGACTAAATATTATTAAGCCAAAATTTTATAGGCAGCATCAAAAGTTTTTTATACAACTAGGATAACAGAAGCCTCTTGGGGCGTTTACACTATTCATAAGCGACATCGCACCCGCGTGGAAGCTTTGGTAATAATTCGTGAAAAAGTAATACTCTCTAGTGGGTTTCGGACATCGCACATTATGCGCACTTTAAATTATAAAGAAGGGTTTCTATCTGTTAGGGTTCCTTGTATATGAACTATAAAATTTTTAAACTGTCAGCATATTTTTCTATACACGTACTTACTAAGAATAAAAAGCATGCTCATGCTAAGCATAGTTAGTAATATTCTGGTGCCCCCTGCTTTTCCCCATGGTCTAATATAAAATACGTGAGTAATACCATGGGAGAAATTTTTAATTTCTTTACAACTAAAAATATATACCTAAGTGTCTAACCTAACAACGTCCATGATAATAAGTACTGACTACACATCGAAGTTAATAATTTATCATTAATGTTTGGAATTAAGAACAGTTTTGGAAATATCGCGTCAAAATTTTCTGTCCCATTTCTTTTAACATGATTAGGTTTACCTATTGGTTTTTTCACGGAGCTAATACTAGCCACGCTCCCACTGTTGTGACCCCTATACACAAGAAACGTGACTTACTTAGAAGCCAATCATGGCACTCGGCGAGTTCCAGGGTAAATTAAATTGTCTTGAGATTGCAACGAATTTTAATAACAACTAAATTTGTTGGGCTGGAAATTAATACAGAAATAATTAGTTAGTTGTAAATACTTAGGTATTTAAGTAGAAAAGAGGAAGAGTCTAAACATACTATTTTCGATATTTCGTTTACTAAAACTACTACTAACAAGTCCCAGCGTTTACGGTGACTGCTCTACTCCTAAGGGTCGTGGCGTGATATAAAACAGACTATAACCACCGTCATTAACTAGTTTTCTAATGCAAAACAAATATTTTAAAATTTTACTGGGAATTCCACAGAACTTATCATCTTTATTATATTAGATAGTCTTGTATTTGTTTAAGTAATGTTATAAATGCAAAACTAAAAGCAATGTATGTGTTCCTTCCTAATGCTGCAATTATGACTACTTGTACTTGTTCTCAGATCAATAATTGTTTTTTTACGTGCAAATCTCTACCATCACCACTGATTTCCGTTTTAGTTTAGTTTCTATTCCATCCCATATTATATTATAGTATACTATAGCCTAATCGAAGTTGCTTTAATGTGACAAGTTGTAAGTGCCGCTCTGCAGTAGAAACTTGCATAATTATACAGGATGTTACTGTGGTCATATTTTAGGGTCGTATAGTAGGTAGACACTGTACATACAGTAAAGCGTTAATAATTTAAAGAAAATTCTTAACTTTTCGTAATTTTTAGGGTTCCGTTCCTCAAAAGGAAAAAAAGAAATCCTTATAGGTCCATCTGTCTGTCTGTTTGTCTGTCAAGACCTTTTTTTCAGGAACCCGTGAACGCATCAAGTTGAAATTAATAACATACATAAGTCTGCGATCCCTTGAAGCTGTAAAAATCAAGCTTCTAAGTCAACGCAGTCAAAAGATATGGCCACATAAGTTTTATATTTGACCAAATTTGAACATTTCGCAGGTAAATCAAAAGGTATGTATAGGTTATTCCCATTAATCATGAAATTTGTAAGAAGTAAGGTCTCACAGCACAAGCAAAGGAAAAAATCAGAAAGTTGTTAATTTGTTATTATATCTGTCTGTACGTCTGTGTGTCTGTCAAGACCCTTACCCTCAGGAACCATAAAAAGTATCAAGTTCAAATTAACATCAAATACGTACGTCAGCGGTCCTTTAAAGCCGTAGAAAAATCAAGCTTCTGAGTCAACGCAATCAAAAGTTACGGTCATTAAGCCTTAGATTTTAATAAATTGAACATTTCGCACGTAAATCAAAACCTACAGGGTACTTCCCATTGACCTAGAATCATGAAATTTATTAAGAAGCAAGATCTGACAGCACAAATAAAGGGAAAAATCCGAAAGTTGTTAATTTGTTGTTACATCACATAAAAAAAAATAGTTTTTGTGATTACAAACTTATATTTTGCGGTTGGTTTGTTGACTTTGTCATACATTGCAACCGCAAAGTTAAGTTTGTCTTTCGAAAAAGTCATCGAGAATTGATTCCCGATATGGACGTACTATCTAAATACAAGTTTGTTTGCTTGCGGAAACCTCGGTGTGCAGGTCTAACTCGTACTTGTACTTGGTTTTTAATACATACATACAATCTTTTTTGAAACTGACAAATTAAACTTGAAAATTCACCAATAATGTTAATATTTCGTAAAAGAGAGAGCTGACATAAATAAATTTATGGGTGTTGAATAACAAATTTTGATGGATTGTCCAGATTTTTCTGAAAATGTCTGCATAAAAAAATAAAAAACAAAACCATTAAAAATTACATCAGGAAAAGCATTTTACGAAAAAAAACCTTTACAAACGTTGATTGTGATAATGACACACAATCAACGTTTGTAAAGTTTTTTTGAATATGATGAAATAAACAAAACAAATAGGTAACTCGCAGTTTCAAATCACTACATATTATAAAACAAAGTCCCGCGCCGCGTATGTCTGTCTGTCTGTCTGTTCGCGATAAACGGAAAAACTACTGAACGGATTTTCATGCGGTTTTCACCAATGGATAGAGTGATTCAAGAGGAATGTTTATATGTAGTATACATGTATATTATTGTAGAGAAAAGTCGAGAAATTGAAAGATATGTAATGTCATGTCGTAACAAACATATTTTTGTGCGCTTACATTGCAAACGCTGGCTAAACCTTACGAGATAGATCAAATGAATGTAATACGGAATTGTACATCTTAAAAAGATCAATAAAAAAGTCCGGGATGGTATATGTTTATCTCCTAAGGATAACCCACAGTAACCATTTTTATCTTTTACATATTACAAAAAAGTTATCGGTTATTTATCAAACTATTTTAAACAATACAGTATTATTCCTTATCCAATTAAATACATTAAATACGTTGTGCATTTCATGTAGATCAAAATTGCCTTTTACAGGATATCATTAAAATGAATTGATTGAATGATTTAAAAAGCGGGGGCAGAGCGGCTGGCGGGCTGGATCGATTTTGATTATTCTTTTTTGTTAGATAGGGTACCTCAAGGGTGGTCCCATGCCAAGGAAGTCAGGATCTGATGATGGGATCCTAATAAAATTGAGAGAAACCCTCGAAAATTGTAGGAACGAATAGTGTTTCTGTTTACTTTTTATTACTTTATGAGGTTTTTGCGTTTAGAATCATCATCATATCACGTAGCTGAGCTAATGATGAAAAAAAATCATATTATAAAAATCTCCACTACATATCATCACTACATCATCACTACATATTATAAAACAAAGTCCCCCGCCGCGTCTGTCTGTCTGTCTGTTCGCGATAAACTGAAAAACTTCTGAACGGATTTTCATTATTCACTAATAGACAGAGTGATTCATGAGGAAGGTTTAGGTGCATAATTTGTACCCGTGCGAAGTCGGGGCGGGTTGCTAGTAGCAAATAAGGTTAAGGCACGATTTCGCGTATTCATGTGTCCGTTCTCATGCGTTTTTACAAATATTCATGTAACATATTAAACAAATATAATACAGAAAATGCATTTTAAGTTTGTTAGCACTTTATTATAACTTTACTTTCATCTTTGTTACATTTAGACAGGATCATCTAAAAGCAACTTTCAACTACGGTTCCACCCGCGTTGATCTCGCTTCCTGTATGGTCTGTGTTAGTCTAGGACACAAAATATCTTATAACACATTTAATCTATATTCGTTCTGTAGAAAGTACGTTATTAAATAATATATCTTCACTCCTCTAAAAAACAATTTTTATTTATTTAACGCAATTTCAAATTTTCAATCAAATTTTTCAATTTTTCTTTCCAAAACATCTTATTCACAATATACTCTACACTAGTACACCGTCAATGATAGTCAAATCGGCATAAATAATGCCCTTACCGCATGAAAATCCGTCCAATAGTTTTTCAGTTTATCGTGAACAAACAGACAGACGCAGCAGGGACTTTGTTTCATAATATGTAGTGACAACGAAAAAGTAAACTATCGACGATATTTGAAATACATTAAGTAAGTATACGTATATACGCATTAGTGAATCCATCTGAACTAAAACGCTAAAGATCTCTTGCTATATAAAAAATACCTGCATTAAACTTAATTTAAATATATATATTTTTTTTAATTTTCTTTTTTTTTTAAAAAGACAACTCCCGCATTAGGAATTACTCCTGTGTCGCGGGGGACTTTACAAATATATAAACAACGGACACAAAGAACACCCAGACTCGGGTTTTCTTATAACTTCAGAATTTAAATATTAATATCTGTTTGTTGAGAAATCCTACAATGGTATCCATTCGAAATCCCGTTCCATACTTTCGTTACAATATTCGCAAAAATAAATCCGCTTAGCCACAGAGAGACTTGCGAAATAAAATATTCTATTAGCAAAATCCGTTGGCTCATAATTCACTCAGAGAGGTGCGCACCACCGGCATGGCAGGTGGTCTTAATAAATACGAAAATGGCCTATTGCGGGGTTAGTAATAAATTCAAAAGGCAATCAACGCCACGGGGGCGGGTAAAAATATTAATAGCCGAGAAATAATTATGTATTCATGACTTCCAACGTCGGGCGGGGTTGAAGTAGAGCCGAAGCATCGGGTAAACTAAATCTGTGGAGATTGGGAGAAGCACTCGATGATCAACCTCCACACCGCGGCTGCCACCTCGTTGCTAGGTTGATCCGCCCGCGTGATCAACCCGATTGCTCAAGGTCTGGACACATTTGAGGAAAAGGAATAAAATTGTTTTTATCATATATATATATATATATATATATATATACCATAAATCTTGATAGACCGACTCATTTACTTTAAATCTTATATGAGCTTTTAATGATCAATCGAATCTAGTAAGCTACGAAACTAAGCGTAATAATTCGTTGGCATGCAATTAGAAATCAACATTTTTTTGTGATTGTGATTTCCATGAATTTATATAGAGGTGGAAAAGTTACTCCAGGTATTCATTTTGATCAATGCTGACTTCGACACGTGAAGATAGTGTTATGTATAAATGAATTTAGAAATAAAAGTAACGTTTACGCTCGGCGTTATCCATACAGGTGTGGCCGTGACTTATGCGGTGCACTACTACTCGTAGAATATGGATTATATTGGGAACTAGCTTTTGCCCGCGGCTTCGTCCGTGTGGTAGCCGACATCAGTTATCATAGAGTGTAGGTACAACCAATCAATGAAGACTTCTTGTTACTGAGTACTAAGGAAATAAGGTTTAATAGAAAAAAAAGTACATCAAAATGAAAAACCACTAAAAAAAACTAGACAGAGAGAGATAGGGAGAGAAGGAGAAAGGGAGAGAGGGAGAGACACATACTATAAGCATAAACTTAATATACTACAAGTTTATGACTATAAGGAATACGTCCTGTAAATTATTATTACTTGTATACGTAAATGTTACTTATTTATTTTTACGGGAAACTGAAGATACTGAAAATAACTAAGAGCAATAATTACTGCTCTTAGGAAAATAATATAAAATTCTCAAACATCTTTTTTTATTTATAATAACGCCATCTTATATGATATTGTAACTTTGCAGCTTTGTGTAAAAATAAATATTGTATTTTTTTCTTTTATCCTGTTTTAAATAATTAATTACCTCAATACGTCGGACATGTTTTGCCTGAAGATTCGGAGAGAAATGATACGGACCTGAGGGGTACTGTGCCGGAATGGTGACTACACTGATATGTGTGAATCGGCCTGTGACGGTACTGTGCCGGTACTGTGCCGGAACTGTGCCGGAACTGTGCCGGAACTGTGACTTCACTGATATGTGTAAATCAGCCTTAAACTGACTCGCAGTCAAAAAGGATTTCGTGAGATCTTTAGTGAGATAATATATGTTCTCCTGTGATCTTTCCTAGTTTCTTTTTTTCTTTTCTACTTAAATCTAGTGCACCTATTCACTCATTTCTGCACCACCCTAAGATAGACTGGTAGAAAATGCCTACGGCATTAAGTCCGCCATTGTACATTTTTTTGTTGCATAAAGGGTCAAATAAATAAATAAATCTTTCCATTTACCTACTCCATTTTACGTTAGAGTAGTAGTCAACGCATTAGACTAGAATCATCATAGTATTCATATCAGTAGATAATTATTATCGCCCGTAGTTCACATGCATTCGTTGTTTGTGTACCCACCGCTTAGTATCATTTAGTAATTTTATAAGTAATAAGTAGTGGGTAATTTGTTATAGTTACTTGATGCTTATGTTATAGTTGTAGTACCTAATTAGATAGTTGTATTGTTTTTAACACTAGTGTAGGAGAACAGTCTCACAACCACTGATATAAAATATGTAAATCTCTAACTAACAGTATCTGCCAAGTTGTTCGTACCACTATTCGCCCTCAAGACATTGTTCTGAACTTATTTCTACCCTTTTTATAACCCCACTATTCATTAATATTTATTAATCGACCAATAGCATTGCGTTACCGGTATAACCAGTCAAAATAATGTCATTTGACTTATTCTTATTAAATAGTGAACTGTGTTATCATCTATTATAGTTTGTACCTATTTTTAATAAAATAAATAAGAGTTTTTGATGTGGCGACGACACTAGTAACTGTGCAATACCCCAATAAATGTATTTACTTCTTTGCCACTAGAAACATAATTAGTTCACACTACTATTCTTGTTTTCTTGCAATAAGCATTTACATAGTTTTCCGCAATTAGCCTAAGCTGAAGAATATTTTCATAATCAGTTCTCACATTTTTTTTGTTTTGTTTTCTTCCCATAAGTACTTAGAATACCTTTACTTTATAAATAGATAAATTCATTTTTATTCATTAACTTGTATGCCATTTATAATCAATTTCAGGGTCAATTGGAGTACCTTTCTGAGAACCCCGGCGAGCCATATGCCGAACGTGAAAATTGAAAAAAAAAATCGATAAATTATAATCGCAGTTTGTCACAGAAGAATAATTTAGATTAAGTAATGTCACTTTTTAACTATTTTTGTACCCTAATTTGTTTTACAGACAATATAATAATATGGAACCTACCATAAAGTGATCTCAAGAAGGAACCGAAAGTTTTATCTTGACCAGTACTATAGATTTAGATCTTGCCCAGGGACTGATAATGGAGCCTGAAATAACGATGGATTTTTTTTAAATGCAATTGATTCAATATAAATAAACACATAATAAAAAATAAATAAACAATAGTTGGTTATTGTTATGAGTTGTACTGCGGCGGGGGAAAAGCTCCCTTTACCCACCACAGGTAGGGAGTTAAAAAAAACAGTTAACCCGGTTATCTTCTTTTTAATCAATGTGGCTAATCCGCTAAATGACCGCCTCACGTCTCAATACAAATAGGGAACACTGGCCTTAGCTAGAATAGTGTCCGCAGTAGGCAGCCTTCTTGCACCAGGGCGTAGGACAATCACAGCCCGCAGTGAAGTAGGACCCGCGGCTGGTAGAATCGCGGTCCTGAGAGCTGGTAGCAGCAGAAGCTTGCCGCGCCTTTTATTGTATGCGGGCGCGACGAACTCACAGCGCTGTGCCGCAATTTCGATTCCATTTATTTTAATGATTTTTAAGATACATAATATATATGTCATTCTTCCGTACAACTTAGAATACAGTACATATAATATGTATGAGTTTGTTATGATGAATTCTCATAAATTTTCAATAAGTAAAAAACAGCGACTCCAAAATCTTTTTCTTTTCTGCTTACAATAAATTATAAATGATCTCTCAAGATCTCAACGATTCCATATGAAAAAAAATATTACGTTCACTATTTTGCACTTTAATTAGTAGATAGATACAGAGAACTTATTACACATACCTATTGCATAATAAAGTTAAATGAAAACAATACAAAATAAATCAAAAAAATTGTTTTGTAACATAATCATTCCTTTTCAACCAGGGATGTACACAAACCGCTTAAAAATACTTCAATTTACTCATGGCTTACTCATGGGACATCGTTGAACCTCGACATTCATTCATATTTGATTTCTAATCTAGTACAACCGAATGAAGTTAATAATGTACCCTCTATTATTAAAATTGTAAGAGTATTTAACTATGGAGTATTTCGTTTTTTTTCTTCAAATAGAATATGCCAAAAGGGATATCTATTTGTTTTTTATTAACTTGAGGTCGTAGACTCGCTTATCTTGAAGACAAATACTATATAATTTTAAGTAAAGCACCGGTGTTCTTTTTTGAAAATAAGATTACAGGAGCTAAGATTACTTATTAAAGTGCCTTTTGGCAACAGTTATGCCTGGAGATTGTATGGATTGATTGGAGATTGTATGGAGATACGTGATGTTCTCCTTTCTTTCCACTTATTTAACATTCAAGTTATTCAATATTCAAGTTTTATAGTTCCTCTCCCTAATAACGCTAAGGAGCTCTGTCGAAGTGCTTTTTGACAACAATTTTCTGCATGGTTTAAATGATTCTCCATTCGAACACCTTTCTTTTTATATCAGGAGAACCGTATATTAGGGGGCGCTCGTCTAAATAAAATGCGCACCATGCCCACTTTGCACAATGTCCACCACCAGAGGTATTACCTACTCCTGCGTTAGCGATGCTATCACTAAACAACCCTGTTCATTGTCAAGAAGTCTGATATTGCTATTTGACTTATCTATTGATTTAACTGCTACCTATTATCTAGATGCCTACCTAGTAAATACCTAATTTACTACTTTTTATGAAATCTACGAGAATTGTGTTAAAAGAGATCATGTATCAAAGTAAATACCTTAAATTCAATTCGCACGTCACCTCTTTGAACACTTAAGGAGTAATCCAATAAATGTGCAACAATCATCGATACACTTAATTTAAGACCCGACCGTCAGTTTATATTCCTACCAAGCTATCCAAGCAACCGAAAACAGATTTCCTGTAGAACGCATCAATCAGTCGTTAATCCCCGGTGCAATATCCATAAAATGTATCGCGGGAGCACCGGGTCGTGGGTTCCAGGCTTGCATGGTACGTGGTACGTAATTCTAGCGAAGCGAGCCAACGACAATGCCGCAATCGGCCCAGCAATCTGCATAATGGATTGGTCGGCCGAACGCGCCTCGTCCGGTCGCCCGGTCATTCAATTGTCGCGGTCGCCAATGTGTCGCACCGTTATTACGGAATACGGAATTAATAATTTCATGGCGTATGGGTTCAAAAGTTAGGGCCTCCGACGTGCGACGTTAGAAGTTATGGGCTGATAGTTTTCAACAATTTTGTTTTCTTTTTATTTTGCAATAATACCCGCTTTTAACAAAAGCGTATGGTGAAATGTTCATTTTTCAAAGGTCGCAGGTTCAGGTTTCAATTTGGTAATTTTACTTGTGCTTTGTTCAATAGCCAAATAAGGAAAGTCAAGGCCCAAGGTCAACGGGACTCGAACAAGTAACAGCGCATAAACGCTTGTTAAATTTACTCTACCGCTGAGTTACATGAGCTCTGAAACCCCAGAGCTACTATAGGGAAATTTATTGTTAGTGAACACTGCCGATATGCTATGGGTAGCAGAGGGGGATAAAATAACTTTTCCTAGTTGAAACTAAAAAAAAACCAGCATAGTACATAAATACTTTAAAGAAATTTATTATTACTTATTAAATTTGAAAATAATAAAAAGTAAAGGAAAAAAATAGTAACATTAAAAATGAAAAGAAAACCAATACCAATTTCAGAAAACTAACTAAAATGTTACCAAAATATAAATAATTCTAATATCCCACTATTCTATTCACTAAACATGTTTATAGCCGTCACATTGACGCAAGTATTTCCTAAATACAAGTAAACAACGTTATTAAAACCCAGCGATACGTGAAACTGTATTCATAATATTGAAATGTTGCAAATGTATGTACACTAAATTGTGCGAGTTAGTAATTTCGAATTTGAAATGCAAAATATGAAGTGACAGTGCAGATATGGAGCTTAGTTAAACAACTCCCATCGGGGATCTTTGCATATTTGACAAACTGTTTTGTCAAACTCTAATCATTTATTCAGAGAGGCAATGGCAACTGTGGCCTAATCTGTTCTATTCCACGTCGCAGACCATCTAATGGTCAGTGTGATTGATGTGAAATTGAATACGAATATTAACAGTTTTAGTTATTTAATTATACCTTTTATAAAAATTATACGCTATAGTTTTGCTTTGTAGGTATGTACTCTCTAAAGTATGGACTTTTGTTTTTGTCTAACCTGCCTAACGCTAACGCTTTTTGAAATCTTAAACATTTCGTCCTTTTCTGCAGTTGTAATTCGGTACATACGTTTATGAACAATTTTATACAAATCCCCTTTTTTTTAACTCAAATGTATCCAGTCCTTAACATACGACTACAAAACACAAATAGAAACAACCAATCCTGATAACATTTTAACTAAGTGCGGCCAATCTGGCTAAACACTGATCAAGGTCCTTCTAAATCTAAATCAGAAACCGATCACGTTATTTGAATAAAAGTTCTATTAGATAACAAATAAATTTAAGCAAGTATATGCCCAGGTAAAATGTTACTAAATTCTTGTCAAAAGGATGTTGTGAAAAGGCTTAAGGGTGTTAAATTACCACTCTATCATTCCAATAGTTTCAAAAGTCAGCAATGCCTCCCTAACACATTATTATTTCAAACACACACATAACTTTATTTCAAATCGTTAGTGAAAGTTTTTAACGCCAAAGCTTTTATAACACCATTGTCCACAAGCACCGAATACTTCGAGTAATACATACTTCGAACAACATGACGTAGACTTGCACCTTTGCAAGCCGGCAAGCCGTCGAGATGGTCTGGCGGCAACATCTCACACCTCGCAAGATGTACGGCTCAATAACGTCTCCTAATCTAAAGCCAGGCTTTCAACAGACACCAGAGATTTACTGCTCACATATTATATGTGTTGTGAAGTGAACAATAGGTGAGATATTGATTTAAAGTATGATATAGTATTCCGGTATCTTCTTGTTACAAGATATATGGTTGAGATAGAGTTGGACTGAAATAATTTGATTTGGACTACTTTCTATGCATTTGTTTTCAGTGCTGTGCTGGGGTATTAATAATTGTACATTGTTTTTGCTATCTAAATAAGTGTCGTTTATTTATCTATTAATGATTTAAGTATAAACAAAAATGTTGATTCGATACAGTGATAACGATTTCTAATGTTTGTACTTCACACATTGTTCATCTTTTTATGATTCTAAATCGGATAAGTAGTATTGTTTAGAGGGAATATGCACGACCGAAATGACTACTAATATGCAGGCCAGACTGAAGGGGCGCATTGAGTACGGTGTACGGTACGGCACGGTGCGAGATCATTCGTATCGATGGCATTCAAGAGTTTGATTTACACTTGAGAGCCTTCTCAAGATTTCTTTGAAGAACAAGACAAAGACACGATAGCCTTGGTGCAATTGGCTAATTTACAGAAAAGAAATTACTGGCTGCACCCGGTGTGGAGCACAGGACAAGAGTCCAGATTATTTGAAGTAATGAAAACATTATCCTGACAATATTGCCTTAGCGCGCCGTCGCAGCGCCTCACCAATGTACTTGCATATAAAATGTATGAGAGGGATGCGGCGCACTGAACTAGCCTCTTCAAGAGAAACGCGAGACAAGAGTGCACTAACGTGTCTGAACCTTTGATAGGGAGAGCTTAAGGTTCCACTTTCCACTTGTGATTTTTACATATTATTAAGTTTATTTTCTCGAACCCTTAAAGAGCAAAAGCTTCTCCTCATTGTTGGTCATAGTTATAGTTGGCCTTGAAGAACTGTTACATTCGGTCTTTAAGATATTTCTCTACGTACATATATTAAAATAATAGCTTAAATGATAGCTTAAAGTACCATTAATCATCTCTGTGTACGGCTGTTAGAAAGTAACCCACTTAACCAATTATTAACTAATTACATAGTATATCAATTGACAGATTGATGAAATAGCATTTAAACCATTTCAGTCATTTTTAATAAATTATAAACACACGCATATACATACACGGACGACGGCTTAGGTTCATTTTGTGATATTTTAAAATAATAATAATGAAATAGAACATTCGTTGTATTCTTCATCTTAAATCAAAACGTGTTCTAGCCACAATATCGCATAGACTCTCATATACCTCACAATCATCATCAACTATATCCATAACCATCCCCTTTGTCCCGACGAACTATCTGTCACTGAACAGTCTTACGAGAAGCTTCCTTATCTTACAACAGGCAAATGGATTGGTGACAGAGTACACAAGTAAATTGCTACCTATCATCTACCCGACGCCGACGTACGAGTAACTATCAACGTACGTACATATTATATTGTGTCCCGATTATGGGAACCGCAGACATATCATGCTCTAGGCATTAAAGATAATGGATTATTCACCTGTTCATGACGTAATCGACATTGAACTGGAATCATAAAAAATAATAAAAAAGGACTACAACATGTTGCCACGTCAAGAACGCAATGACACGTGACACGTCATCTTCACAGATTATTTAGAGTTTGTGAAGTTTGTTAATTTTTGACGTGATAACGACTTATAAATCGATGAAGCCGACTGCACGCACGAAATAGCATGACTCATTGTCACGTTCCGCCCGAGCCGAGCGTGCAAGCGAGAGCGCGGAACAAGCGATAGAGATGCACAATCGGTCTAAGCGTTCGGCTTGTGATGTTTTCTTATGACGTTATCACGTAAAATTATCGTCCATAAACCGACTTTACAGACAACCAATTTTTTGGTTACTTTGTTTGGCTTGTGATGTACTAACTGTTAATGTTACTGAGATACTTACATATTTGTTAATATATTTTTGTTTGTTATTAATATTGTGCAAACCAAAAACCTGTAACTAATAAATAACGGTAATTTAAAAAACTAAAAAACCCGATTGCGCTTCTGTGTAATTTGGAAATGAAAAAACCCTAAAACAAAAATGTCGTCAAACCTGATTGCACTTAACTTAAGAATCGCTAAAGTTGCTAAGGCGATGCTTATAAGCGTCAAATCCATACAAAAATGTCAATTTAGACCTTATAGTCTTTAGTCACTTTAAGAAGTTTAGTGCAAACGGGTACTCGACTAATAGGGGTAGGTAAATTATAAAACAGGAGCTCATTGTATTTTTAACAATATTTTTAAATACAAGAAAAATTGTAGCAGTCGGGCCCCATTCTAGAAAGTCAGCCGTCTAGGCAGTAGGTTGGAGTAATTTGCAATGTAATATAGGTATGTGCTCTCAATTCACTAAGCCTCCATTTCTAGAATGTGTCCCGACTGGTACAATTATTCTTGTGACACATGACACACAAATACATTAAGATTACGTAGATTATTAACTTATCAGTTGATAGAATAATATTCTCGTGAACGTTGAAGCTCCATTAATGAATTCTGATCGTGTGACTGATTCAAAAGTTTTTAGGATCAAGCGTGCTGATGGCCAATCCAGCTAATGTTTTAACTTGACTAAGAGCTACACATGCTTGACCTTTAGCAAATATATGTGAGCCGAGGTCCACAACCGCCCGATCGAGTGTAGTACCCTGAAGTTTGTGGACAGTTACAGCCCAACTCAGGATTAAGGGCAACATCCTGCGTTCGATTTTTTCTTGTCCTAAAAATGCGTCAAAATTAATCGTACATGGTTCCTCAACAAATACAATATAATATGTACCTACTTGAGGTAGGTCTCGTCTATTTCAGTACGATGGTGTAATACTTACTTATAAATTATTTGTTAATACGAATAGATATGCTATATGGCTGCTCTCCTGCGTTACCGGGTAGGCTACAGTGCCAAATAGGAGGTGGATATCAAAAGATAATAACACACAATGACAACAACATAAGCCCGAAGGCATTGATATTAATTATGGGAGTTTTAGCCAGTTAAAATGTTACCACCTTCAGCGCGTGGAGGTACCCCCAGCTTATGTTGTGTTCTGATTCAAAATTTATAACCGGTGTCACTATCACAATTAATACGAATCTAACGACACCTTTAAAGCTAAAATCTATGGAGCCGTTCAGGCTACAGAACGTGCCAAACATTTGAATTTGGCGCCAAAAATCCGCCATTTTGTTTTTTTTTATTTTGATATACCCAGTGTCACTCTCACAGTAAATACGAATCTAACGACACCTCTCAAGCTGAAATCTATCGAGCCGTTCAGGCCGCAGAGCGTGCCAAACAATTATACATATATACATACTCTCGAAAAACATAACCCTCCTTCTGGCGCAGTCGGGTAAAAATATGTTGTATTAAAAACAAATTTTCTTCTTTCTTCTTTCATTTCTGCTCGAATTGGAGACGCCCGAATTAAGAATATACCCCTGCACTACAAAAGACCGCGATTAACTGTACTGCGCGAGTACTGCTACAGTACTACAGAGTAGCCAACAGCAAAGTGATAAATAAAAGGCATGTGTTCGACCCGAACGTTTATTGATACTCCAGTAAACTTATACTCTTTGCGCATTTTTATACTAAACATCCAGACGGTTTCTTACATGGCTATACGAATCTACCCACTAATATCTAATATGTAACACCCTCACCCTTAATTTCTACTCTCTAACTTATCTATTTGACAATTTATACCGAAAAAGAAAATAATAACAAAAACTAAATTAATAATAATAACTTCACACGCCTCACACACGGCCGTCTGATCCCAAACTAGGCAGAGCCTGTACTTACGTACTACTTACTTTCTATTACTTACAATGCTAAACTAAACTAGCTGCGCCCCGCGGTTTCAAACGCGTAAGTCCCGATCCCGTGGGATAAAAAGTAGCCTATGTGTTAATCCAGATCTCCAGCTATCTACATACCAAGTTTCATCGCAATCGGTTCAGTAGTTTTTGCGTGAAAGAGTAACAAACATCCATCCACCCATCCATACTCACAAACTTTCACCTTTATAATTTTAGTTTAAAAAAAGTAAAAAACACGCTTTTATAGAAAATTCAACTAAAAAAAATAAAAAATTTAATCAAATTATTGCATTGTCATCGGTCTTTGACACGTGTGCAAAATTTGAATGAAATCTGGCCGTTTAAAGTGGGTCAAAATCGCGCCCAAAGGAGTCGGTTACAAACATACAAGTGAAGCTAATATAAAGCGTTTAATAATATTAGTAAGATACATGACAATTATAAATAATGGAGATAGAATTCCGGGAGTCTGGACTTTTTTTATTGGAAATTTCCTCCTCGTGGACTCTGGTGTCAATGTATAAATGTGGCTTGATGTATCTTTTTAGAAGTAAAACTGCGATGTCGGCGTAACAAACTTGTATGTATTTATACAATATTACATTTGGAAACTTGAATAGCGAACAATATAGGATAATAAAACTGGAGTATAAAAATTGTATGCGCTAACAGCGAGCGATGGTGCAGAAGTGTTGTTTTACATTTTTTTTAATCCAGATGGCGCGTGCTCCGCGTCATTGCATACTCTTTCCCTGCTGTTAAATTATCTATCTATGACTATCATCCTTAACATGCCCCCCGGCGTTGAAAGGGCAGCTTTCAACGGGTTCAGTGTCTAATGGAAGATTTGGATGTCTGCTACTCGGGTCACACCATCAACTCCGGTATAAATGCCGACGATACGCCCAAGACATCATTGGAGGTAATGCATCTTCCTTTATGATGACCATTGTACCATTTTCAAGGTGGCTCTTTGAGGATCTCCACTTCGTCTTTTGTTGCAATTCGGATACATACTCCTTTTGCCATCGATTCAAAAATGCTGTCGTAGTCTTTCTACTCGATCCCATCGTTGCAGCCTAGTCGGAGGTATCTCATCTAGATTTGGAACTGGCAGAGCGGTAACTGGTCGTCCAACTAAGAAGTGACCAGGTATTAATGGATTGAGATCGCTTGGATCTGAAGACATGGGAGATAGTGGTCACGAGTTAAGGATTGCTTCTACTAGAGTTGTGTATAATTCCTCAAAAGAGAGGTGTGAATCGGCACGCGAACTAAATAAAATTTAAAAGAACGACGCCTCCTGCTTCCCATGATCCGCCAAAATGTGGAGCATAAGCCGGAATGAATTTAAAATCGATACTTTCGTTTGGCATGGATTCGGATATCGGAAATTGAATTTTGTTTTATAAATGAATTTAAGTCGTTTTTGGCACCAACAAACTGTGTACCATTGTCAGAAAACATTACCTCTGGCTTAGAACACCGAGCAATAAACCTGTGTAAGGCGGCAATATACGCTTCCTTGGTCAAACTGGTGACCAGCTCTAAATATAAACATTTAGTGGCGAAGCATACAAACACCACAACATAAACCTTAATATGTTTACATCCACGCCCCTTACGGTCAGCAGTGGTTAGCGGTCCGGCATAACCTACATCCGTGGTTTGAAACGGATAACCTGGTTGGAGGCGCCGCTCAGGCAGATGGCCCATTATAGGATTGACTGTCCGAGCCTTCATTCTGAAACATCTCTGACATTTATGTGTGACAAGTTTGGTGAGATTGCGCCCGCCTAATGGCCAAAACTGATCTCTAAGAGAAGCCAATAATAACTGCGGCCCTGCGTGCATGAGCCTTAAATGCTCATCTTCAAATATTAGTTTGGTAAGATGATGTTTGCATGATAATAATATTGCGTGTTTTTTATTGTAATCAAATAGTGAATTTTCTAGTCTGCCCCCCACTCTAATCAAACCAGATTCATCGACGAAGGGAGATAAGCTGAGAAGTTTACATTTGTGAGGTAAGTGTTGTTTATGTATTAATGTATTGTATTCTTCAAATGATTGCATTTGTGATAGTTATAAATGAATTGTTTAGTTCTTCAAGGGTGAGAGGACCAGATTTCTTAATGTTTCTCATTTTACAGTTGTAATAAATCGCAATGTAAAAGCCAATGTTCGTTTTAATTTTAATAATTTAGAAAAGCGACTAAAATCAATGAAATTATTGTGTGGCTGGGTAGTAACTGTGGTAGTTAATATAATTTCTGGTATTTCTGAAGGTAAATTAATATTAGTGAATTTATTTACAGGCCAATGATTTTCTAACTCGGGTCCCGTCCACCACAAGGAACAATTTTCTAACTCTGACATCTTGACTCCACGAGTCAACAGGTCAGCTGGATTTTGTATAGTTGGAACGTGACGCCATTCATGATTATTTGTGAGTTCCTGTATTTCGGCAACACGATTTCTAACGAATTGTTTTAGTTTGCTAGGTTCAGTTTGTAGCCAGCCTAGAACTATGGATGAGTCGGTCCATAGGACGCATCTACTGACAAGTAATCTAAATGCAGTGAGTATCTTTGTGACAAGACGTGCGGCGACAAGGGCTCCGCATAATTCCAAGCGCGGAATGGTTGTCGGTTTGAGAGGAGCAACCTTACTGTTGCACACAACAAGTTGACACCGATGTGACTGTTATACGTCGTTCTGACGAACAAATATGCTCCATATGCATCTTGAGACGAATCACAAAAACAGTGTAATTCTATTACATTGAAAGTATCATTAATTACACAACGTGGAATATTTAAAATATTTAAGTAATGCAACTCTGAAATAAATTTATGCCAAATTAATTTAATGTTTGATGGTAACGGGTCGTCCCATGATATTTTGAGTAACCAAAGTTTTTGTAGCATGATTTTGGCTTGTATGACGCATACGCTTAATCATCCAAGCAGGACAAATATCTGTCCTACGGAGGATAATACAGACCGCTTAGATGGATTAGGGTCAACTGTCGGCTTGATGGTGAAGTATAACTGATCATCAGACGGTGACCATCCTAAACCCAAGGTATTTGATGAGCTTTGGTTGCCTAGGTTGAGCATTTGACACGAACCTGTATCGGATATACACAGATTAATATTTGATCTTATTTTTCTTAAATTGAAACAACCTGATAAAACTTTAATCATATTTTATAAATTTGAATTAGTTGGTCCCTTGTTGGCGACCCTGTAGCCAAATCGTGTACATAATAGTCGTCACTCAGTATTTGTGCCAAATGGGGATTTTCTATTGAAAGTTGCTTTAAACACCTTACGACGAGAAATGGTGCTGACGCCGTCCCGTAAGTGACAGTATTTAATTGATATGTCTTTAATTCTTTATTAGGATCGTTGTGCCACAGAATTTGTTGTAGGTGTCTTTGATTTTTATGAACACGTACTTGCCGGTACATTTTCTCTATGTCCCCGGTCATAACGTATGGAAAATGTCTAAAGCGTAATAAAATCGAAATTAAATCACTCTGTATAGTGGGATCAACCATCTGAATATCATTGTATGAAAACCCAGAACTAGTAGGTGCACCTGCATTACAAACGACTCGAAGTTTGGTCGTAGAACGTAGAACAAAATAAAAATTATGTTTATGTGCCTACTAGTACGTAATTTGTTTCTTTTTTAATGGGTAGATATTTTTTCCACCGAGTAAAATACCTGGATTAATAAATAAATAAGTAGATAGAGTGACAAAAGTGACACACAAGTGACCTACTCGCGCTCGCGTTAAAAAAATAGTAGGTAGTTTCCTAGGCTAAGCTGTCTATTTACTTATGTATTTAGCTACTTACATATATTATTGAATTAGTCGAAATATCATTATGAAATGATTATGAAAGTAAAAAAAGGTAGATACCTACCTAGTAAGATTTACATTATAATTTACTTTATAAATAAGATTTTGTAGTAGCTAGTTAGAGGTTTTGATAGCTGTAGGTAGCGCACACACGATGAGATGGTTTGATATTAAGTAACGTTTGCAGTAGTTTGACATCGGATGGGTAACCAAAATAAAATGTTTTTTGAGTTGCCCTAAGCTGTAGGGACGTAAATTTTAAGGACGGTTACTCGTCAGCTGTTTCTTGCATTTTCGTTGAGTGGTGTTGAAGTTTGTAAGGATTGGAGT
Source organism: Euplagia quadripunctaria (assembly GCA_963859945.1). Taxonomy (NCBI): domain Eukaryota; kingdom Metazoa; phylum Arthropoda; class Insecta; order Lepidoptera; family Erebidae; genus Euplagia; species Euplagia quadripunctaria. The sequence goes on along the minus strand of OY982562.1, from coordinate 8,958,804 downwards.
TTGGTAACCTTCGGCGACAACAGTTTATTTTAACACCCAGAATAAAAGGAAATCAATTTTTTTTTCAGACGCTTTGAATAGCTGCAACTGATTTGTCGAAATTATTTAGATAGATTTCTTTGTCTTCTCCTTGTCCATGTTTCCCAAAAGTATTTTAAATCAAACTTTTTATTGGAATGCGGACTTTTTATAATATTAAATTTAACAATAAAGCTTTTCGTAGAAACTAGAAAGAAACTCAAGTAGGTAGATGAAATTGTGGGCAGCCCTATCGCGTAGCCCACCCTGTCCTTGAAATAATTACCTAGTACCGTCCGGCAGTAGGTAATTATTTCAAGGACAGGCCCGAGTCACAATACTGTATATACATATACTGTGTCTGAACAGTTTTCTCTTAAACTTATTAATAGGCAGATGTCTAACATCTTCGGGTAGGTGATTGTAGATGCGCACTGACATTGCATAACTATTTCGACTACATATTTCGGTTTTTATCGGTTGTGTTTTGTTCTTCAAATTAAATAAGTAAATACTATTTTTAACGAAAATACATGTAGAGTTAACAATGAAAGTTTAAATGAGTAATAAGTACCTACTACTGGAAATTGGTTACTGTGCTCAGTACAAAAAGCAACATGGCTATTCCTCTTTTTATTTGTCTTTTTACTTTGTGTTTATCCTAGATAGAACCTAACTGTGGGTCTTTATTGGAAATAGGTCCAGGGCAACGCGCGTGATTGAGTACCTATCAAAGTTCATTCCGATTTTCCCATTATTCTCTTGAAACCTTATTAAACAATTGTACGAGTTAAAAAATAATTAGTTGATTAAGTCTTGCTTTCCCGTTTGCACATGTCAAAAAAAGGGCATTTACCAACGATCAAACTATTTTTTATTTACATAGATTGAATGTTTAGTTCTTTATTTTGGATTCCCCAAAAATATGTGAATAAAATAAAATTTCATGTATAAAAATGTACTGTATAGTCATGTTGTCATCGACAATCAGGTACAATGTGCTAATTACCTGTTATAACGAGATTAGGTTACTATGTAACATTAATAATTAATTAGACGGTACTGTACTTAAATACATCATTAAGGAATTCAGTCACGGCCTCTCGTGCGTAGAACAATGTTAATTGATTCATTTGCAATATTGGATTGTGACGTCAAGGATCTTATCGAGATCGAGATATATATTAATATTTCATTATCGTCGTTAAGAGAGAATGTGTATATTAGGTATAATTTTGTTTAATCTGTGTAGGTATTTTCTTAATGATCACGCTTTAAGCGGACTTTTTCCACGTATTCAGATCATTTAAAATGTTAGATGATCTGAACACGTGAAAAAAGTTTCTCTGTAATGATAGAAAAACTAAAATTATGATACAGATAAAAGTCTGAGATAAGTTCATGGATGAATTCGATTTCATCACTGACTTGTAACAAGCGAATTTTGTGTCAAATATATTATAATAATAATAATAGGTTACTTCATAACATATACATAAGATTTACAACTTTTTGTCGGAAAAAACTAGAGAAATCATATAGTTTAAGCTGATAAAAGCCTGATTTAGAGAGAGCCAAGCAATGTTTTAAAGCCATTAGGTTATATACACATGTAAGTTAAAAAACATGTAGCACTAAGGCAACTCCTAATTTGAGTACTTCCTCGATTATTTATAACTTTTTGATAAATCAAATGCTAATAACCGTTACCATAAAAGTAAATTCACTCAATAATGTCATTGTACTTTTCCAAATAAAACCGAACCAATTAAAAGAAGTGCTTTTCCCGGCCGCCAGAGCTACAGCAGTCTTTATTAAAATAACTAATCCGGCCTTTACAGTTACAACGTCAGTACAGTAATTGAAGTCCATGAACAGAGCTGCCATTTCTCGTATGAGCCGTCGGCCGATAGAAAAATACAATGGAACCAGTACAATGGGTCCATTCAATGGTCTTAAATGGCCGCTACCAAATGGAAATTTTAAAGCTCGGGTAACTATCCCTGATGTAACTAACTCGATTTTTTCTGCACTCTGTAATATGAGTACTTTTTTGAGCTTATTGTAGTAACTGTGTCACTTAGGCAAGACATTTGAAGCTGAATGTGATGATCACGATAATTTGGTCTGTGTCTGGTGTAATTTATGAAAAATATGTATTTATTTAGTTACATAAAAGTATGTTCATCAGCAGTCTGGTTATCATAGTAAAGGCTCTGCTTAGTTTGGGATCAGACGGACGTGTGTGACATGTGTCAAGTTATTGTTATTATTCACGAAGGCGTATCCTTTTAATCTATAACACTTGCATCTATCAGTAGCTTGTGATTGGATATTGAAAGACGTGAGCTTCAAGGTATTAACCTAGATATGCCTACTGTCCTATATGTAGGACAGTAGAAAAAAAATATATTTCAGATTACCCACATAACGTAACAACAGTTCCTCTTCTGATTTGTAGTGACGAAAGTATGTGCTTTCATAAAAAAATAAAAAAACCCGGTTATTTGAAAAGTTTTATAAAACAATTCAACGAAAAGTGTGTAATAACAGTAAGTTGCATACATGTCGGATTACATGTATGTATAAATAGTTGTATTTTATAAGTTAGTTATATTTTTCTGTGTTGACACGTGGTTGATAACCTCAACGTTAGTACTAACAAAGTATTTTAGCAATTACAAATAGAAAATTCGAAATAATTCATTATAAATACTGGTGTACTATATATAGGACAGTAGGATAATACAAGTTCTTAGTACGACAACTTTTTCTTCACCGACCGTTAGCTGCGCATGCAATTTTGGATGCTTTGGAAAACTTTCTTGATGATAAAGCATTATAAAGAAAGAGTGCTCCTTGTGCCCCACTGATGATGATTCAGGAGAAGAAGATAATGTGATGCTGAACAACTTGCCAAGAAACATTTTACTTCAACCGGCAGAAGTATCGATACAAGGTCAGGTTTCGGTGAGTGATACAGAAGAAGAACCTTCTAATTCTATAGTTCGAATAAAACGCAAGCGAATCTAGCCGTGGAGACAACGAGACTTGGAAAAAAAGCCAGTGAATTGGCCTGAGGTCCAAGGAGCTTTCCAAGATAAGCATCCAATTGAGTGGTTTGAACTTCATCTATAGATGAAGATGTTATTTTCTTGTTAGTGTTGGTGTGTTGGTATTTCCTTTTATTTCCTAGTAACAATAATGTCGTCAAAAAGAATTTGCCTGGAGACATAGCCGTTGAGAATATGAGCTGTTTCATTGGCATATTGCTGGTTAGTGGTTATTCATGGCTCCCGCGAAGAAAAATGTATTGGGAAAACTCTCCTGATACAAAGAATGAGTTAATCAGCTCTGCCAGACTAGGAATAGATTTGACTTTATTTTTCCCCACCTTCATGTTAATGATGATTTGGATCTGTAAAATAAATATACAAAAGTTCGCACACTCGTAAAACTTCTAAATAAAAAGTGTTTGAACTTTTCTCCTTTCGACGAGCATTACAGCATAGATGAGAATGATCCCATATTGTGGGAGGCATAGCTGCAAACAGCACATAAAAGGTAAACCTATTAGGTATGGTTTCAAATCTTGGGTTGGTGCTACTCGGTTGGAGTATTCCTCAATCCAAGCAAACACGGTGCCGTCAGTGTCATGTCGAAAAATGTGATGTTGGAGCGTGTCAAATGTTTTTAAACAAATAGGTAATTCATAAATAATGTTCCAAATCTAAATTCACTTAATATAAACACATTTTTTTAACCTTAACCCATTTCTTGTTTACTTTTTAAGGTTACATGTTATTTTATAATACGATATTTTATTCCCCCTTATTATCCTACTGTCCTACATATAGGACGGCTGTTTCCCTGAAAGCCTTACAGTCAAAATTTTTTTCAGTAATATTTTTTTATTATATAATGTCTATAAAACCAAATAATAATAGTTTTATCAATGTTTTCAGAAAATAATAGTTTATCTGGGTTAACATACATATATTGAGTATTTTGGAATACAATAGCATCGTCTACGCTAAGCAATGTTAATAGCGAGAAAAGCACGGATGAAAATGTAGAATTAGAAGCGAAGTACTTGTATTAATTACATTACTAGTTAATTCAACTGAATATCTAAAGTACAATCTGATGAATGGCGTTTTATGTCAATAGTATCTATTGCTACTCATTATAATCAATTGTTATTAATAATATATTTATATATTTTATAATAATTTTTTTTTTACTACTAGCTTATTTTCGGTGCTCAGATAGCGTTTATTCGAAGAAAAGTATAAAACTGAATTTTTCAATAGTCAGATAGATACGCCTTATTTTATGAATTACCCACTTAACTGAAGTATAAAGTTATCAGCCCGTTCCTCGGCCAGATAACTGCTTATTCAAGCGTTTTTTGAAGTTGAGACGATTACGTATATAGTATTATATATATAGTATATTAGTTTTAGTTTACTTATTGCGAGTTGTTTATTACAAACTAGCTAACCCGCGCAACTTCATCTGCGTTTGTAAATTTTCCCCGTTTTTGCAACATTTTTCATTGATACTCCGCTCCTATTAGTTGTAGAGTGATGTTATATAGCCTATATAGCCTTCCGCGATAAATGGGCATAACTAAAATAACATCTAACATTAAAAGAATTTTCAAAATCGGATCTGTAGTACCGGAGATTACCGCGAACATCCAAACTCACAAACTTTACCTCTTTATAATATTAGAGATTAGAGAGATTATTATAGATTGTTTAAAACATTGAGTTTCAATGGTATAGATGACCTCTATTAAAGAAGACGTCATAAAATAATGAATATTTAAGTCAAGAATTAAATGCACTTCCAATGTTTCTCCATGCAGATTTCTTGTCTTTATTTATAACTGCATCGGACTTTTTACTTTCTATAATGTTCGTACTTTTCGACCAAACTCACTAGGATATGACCCTCAGTGGTATTAAAATTCGATGAACGATCTCTTTTCTTCGATGCTACTGCAATTAGAACTAATAGCAGGTAAATCGCTAACACAAGGACATAAAATATCACCAAACTAGAACAACTAAACATAAACTCTAAATAAAAAAAAAGGAACAAGGAAACAAAAGAATGACATTTGCTTGAAATAAAAAATAATGTCCTGCTCTAACACTCATGGTTTCAATTTGTTTGTTTCGCCTCTAAAGTTAGTAACGCGTGATTTGTATTATTCGGCAATATAGCTATCCATGGAATAAATGACTATTGAAAAATAGATACCTAAATATCAGACCGTTAAAAAGTCTAATTAATTTATTCGTGGTATAGTTATGAGCCCGTTTATCTGTGCATTGAAAAATCGGCCCTAAAGCCATCGAGATAATAATAACACAGTGGCTTAAGGCAGACTTTAGCAACGATGTAAAAAGTAGAACAATATTTTTTATACATTTGGTCTATATCAGGTTTCATATCTCGTAAAAATTCATGTGTCTAATGGCACAGAGTATATCTTAGATAATTCTTAAAAAACATATATATGGTTTTCTCATGGATGCTATTGTCAGAACTGGACCAAATGGAAATGGGACCACACGGGAAGCACCAGCTTTCAAAGACAAAAATAATCATCAAAATCGGTACACCCAGTCGAAAGTTCTGGGGTAACAAACATAAAAAAAAAAAAACATACAGTCGAATTGAGAAAATATCACACTTTAATGTCACACTACCATTCATAGGTGGGAAGATAATAGTTACTTCGTAACAGATACATCACTCCCATAAAAAAGCGTAAATACCTACGCTATAATAAATAACCTACAACATTTAAATAATAATACCATGCGTTAACTACAACCAGAAAAATATCTTATTTACGGTATTTGAAAGTTCTTAACGCTTTGCCCACCGCGTGACCTTTGTCTGTGTGCGTAACCGCCAAACCGGACACTCTAGGGTTGTACAAAGACGATTAAAAAAGAAAAGACTAAAAATAATGAAGTAGATTATTTATTTGATAATCAAATTTATGAGTGTTGAGTTTATATAATGATAAACGTTATTTCCTCCTATGAAATTTAAGTGTTTAATTGTTATAAGTAATTAAAATATTCTTAAACTGTCTGTTTAAGAATATTTTAATTTTTTAATTTAATTACTTATAAGATATTGATTTGTGCGAAAAGCTCCAAAAATATGTTTCTAAATAAAAAAAGAAAATTGTTAACTTTTCTAAAATACTGTTCTTTTAATACGGTTATATTTATGAAAACATGTGTAGGACAAGAAAACATTTTAAAACCAAATTGAAATATTGTCAAAATAACCAAGTGCAAATTGAAATGGACATGTTAGCCACATGTCATAAAAGAAAACAATTTTCTAAATTTTGGAATTTAACAAATAAATTAAAACATAAGTCGGGGGTACCGCTGAGCATCGCGGGTGTGACGGAGCCCACGGGAATTGCGAATGCTTTTCTAGATTATTTTAAAGTAAGCTCACCCTTGTCTGACATAAATAATACGCTGTATAGCGAGGCTGGGGCGGCCGTGACTGGGTCTCGAATTTTCCAGTTCTCTGCTAAGCAGGTCACAAAAGTTATACAAAATATGGTTAGGGGGAAGTCCCCCGGTCACGACGGCCTCAGCGTCGAGCACCTTAAATCTGCAGGAGAACACCTACCAAGGGTACTTGCTATGTTTTTCAGCCTGTGTTTAGATCATAGCATACCTACCTACTGAACTTACTGAGATGATTGTTGTGCCAATTATAAAGAATAAAACTGGGGATGCCTCCGATATTTCCAACTATAGACCCATCTCCCTAGCTACTGTGACTGCAAAAGTATTGGATAGTCTGCTTGATAAAATCCTAGCAGAACACATCGTTCTAGAGGATAGTCAATTTGGTTTTAGGCCTAATCTATCCACTGAAAGTGCTATCCTATGTCTCAAGCAGACTGTCCAATTTTACACTGACAGAAAGACCCCAATAATAGCGTGTTTTCTGGACTTATCGAAGGCATTCGATTTAGTAAATTATGACCTGCTTTGGCGTAAGCTTGCTTACGATACTACTGTTCCGGCTAATATTATATCACTGTTAAGATATTGGTACAGTAATCAAAAAAAATAGAGTGAAATGGGCGGGCACATATTCTGATGTATATAGATTAGAATGTGGGGTAAGGCAAGGTGGGTTGAGCTCCCCGCGTTTGTTCAATCTGTATATAAACAAATTGTTAGGGGAGCTTAATAGCACCAGAACAGGATGTCACGTAGATGGTATTTGTGTAAACAACATCTGCTACGCTGACGATATGGTGTTGTTGAGCCCATCTGTTGGCGCGATGAGGGAACTCCTTAAAATCTGTGAAGGATATGCGGTGGCCCATGGGCTCAAGTACAATACCAATAAGAGTGAATGGCTAGTGTTCAAATCAAGTGCTTTTAGGTACAAACAGCTTCCAGAGCTCTCACTCTTCGGATCTCCTCTAGGTCGGGTTCAGAGGTTTAAGTACTTGGGCCACTGGGTCACCGATGACTTAAAAGACAATGTGGATATCGATAGGGAACGCAGGTCCTTGGCTGTCCGCTGCAATATGCTGGCTCTCAGGTTTGCACGCTGTATTGACACCGTCAAAATTACGCTGTTTAAAGCCTTCTGTCAGTCATTTTACACGTGCAGCTTGTGGACTAAGTTTGCACAGCGGACATACAGCGACCTGCGTGTCCAGTATAATAACGCATTCAGGGTGCTTTTGGGTTTGCCGTGGCGTTGTAGTGCGTCAGCCATGTTCGCGGAGGCAAAAGTCGACGGGTTCACCGCTATAATGCGGAAACGTTGCGCTCCTCCTCCAACAGCATACTGAAGGTTTTTTCAGATAGGTGGGACTCCCCCCTTATTCACAGGTGGATTTCCATTCATGTACAATGTTTATAGTTTGTTTGTTAAATACATTTATTCAATATTAACACTAACACTAGTTTAAGAGACACTGCTACTAACATAATATGGATTTAGTCCGAAATAAATAATTTGAATTTGAATTTAAGTCTAATACTTTATTTCTTATACAAAAAGTTGGCAACCCTTGTTGCAGTTCACATTTTTTGTCAGTTTATAATAGCGCGAGTATAATTTATTAACTAACGATGTTCACAATCATACGGTGACGTGTACATAGATATCATTATGATTTTTTTTTACTATTAAAAAGTCTACAATTAACCCTCTGACTGGTATGCGAATTTAAAAATACCAAAAAAAAAATTGCGCAAGCAGGAACATTAAAGACAATAGATACCTATTTAGCTATCTGCACGCTACCTGCCACTGTTTGTATTGTATGAGAGCGTCTCACCCCTTTATTCGGCAACCCGTTTTATGTTAAACGCTCCATATGTTATACAAAAGTATTAAATAACAAAAACTACCTACTCAAATTAATACCTCAATCCATGCCGCTCTATATATTTTACATTTCATTAGCATTAAACTACTTATTTTCTAGCCATATTATTATTATAGATGGTCTTAATTTAATTTTCTGTTTCGAGAAAATCCTATAGGTACCATGTCAAATACATTGTGTGAGAGAAGCAGCCACGCCATACGTGGGCAGACCACACCTACAAAGTTCGTCACCTTTCCTAGATGTCATGGGTTTATTGTTTACGGTTCAATAGACTACACTTATTATGACATCCACCCTGGCCAATCACTCAAAACCTGATTTAGTACACTTTGTATAATACATTGTATAGAATACATAAGCAATATTTATTTTTTTAGTGAAGAAGATAAGTATTGGTATGCACGCCATTGCCGCGTGGTTGTGCCAATATTAAATTGCTATTTTATTATATTACTATAGTATATTATAGTTGACGGTACAATTCGTCGGTACAAAATGAGGTCGCGTTTTATTTACCTACCAGTTTAATGGTAGGTAAATAAAACGTGATCTCGAGCTTGTGGTGTAGCTCTGACTAAAGTCATAAACTAATATAAAGCGTGTAAAAAGGAGCACTAGGTGCTATGGTGTAATGTGTATGACCATGACAAGCAGGAACATGCTGCTTGATTTAATTATTAGATTTCTGTATTAACAATTTCAAGGGAAACATGAACATTAATTTGACGAGCTTAAATTAGTTTATTTGCAATGCTGATTTTAATTTAGAACGGAGACTCGTTCACTCCAAATTAAAGGAAAACATACGGTTCGTATTATTTTAACTCCCTGTTTAAGTTAGTCGAATGATGAAAATTAATTATTTTTTAATCATATATTTTTGGAATTTTAAAAACCTTTCGTTGTTATGGGAATCTTCTTTCTCACACTAACAGCCTGTGAGTGGTTAGTGATAACCTGAACCCATAAACATTTTCTGCAATAGTGGTCTCAGTTCCCGCGGACGGAATTCAAGTCGCGAAAAATCTATTGTGTCCTTTGTAATTACAAAACTCTGTTCCTGTCTCGTGGAATTTCAAAAACTAGGTGGTTGTGGTTTCAATAATGTTGTTTTAAGAAATTTAGTGGAAAAAATAGAATTCACCAATACAAAATAACAACGTATAATTAATAAGAGCTATCTTTTAATTGATTTACACTGTGATTTTAGTCCACTCTAGCCTCCAAAAACGCAATTAAATTTTGTGCAAGTTAAAAGCGATATTTCTGTAATGCCTTCGATTTTCGTATTTTTTCAGAATTCACTGGATTATAAGTGTATTATAAATACATTCTGATTGGCCTGTTGGCCTAGTGGTTAGTGACCCTGACTGCTACGCCGTAGGTCGTGGGTTCGATTCCCACCCGTGTCTGGGTGTTCTTTGTGTCCGTTGTTTGTATGTTGGTAAAGTCCCCCGCGACATAGGAGTCATTCCTAATGCCTGAGTTGCATTAAAAAAACCTTCAATAATATTCAGGACTTAAACTATCAAGACCTGTCGCCTTCGGCGCTAACTCTAATCTGTACCCTTTGTCCATTCGATTTTTCGCTGTATTATTTTTACTAAGGACGCGTTCCCACTGCGTCGTAACGGTTTTTTTTACGCGGCAGCGGCCGGCGAAGCGCCGGAATTGATCCATATTTGACTACCTAATACTTGGTAAAATGAAAATTTGCCATGTAATTATTTGTTAAACAATAAATTGCCAAAAATAGTATTGCTAACTGTAAAATTGCGAAAAGTTGTTTTGTCAATTTTTTTTTTGCCAAATCGAAATTTGGGAAACATACTTTGGCATGTGACACTTTGGGGAACGTTTTTTGCCAAACATTAGTAAACCCAGATAACCGTGCCGTGTATGTCTTTAAATATACAAGCGCTTTAGGTAGGATGACTACCTCCTTTTACGAAACATTGGAAACGCGCCCTAAGGGTTTTGGCTTATTCGACCGATGCGAAAGTGAGTTAAAAAAAAGTATTTCAATAGCTAGTTATTTAATGAAATTGGTAAGAAGTTGCAGTCAGAATAGGTTGTCCTCACGGTGTAAAAAATTAATTTGTATTATTGTATGATATTCATATCGAACATTTTCTTTATATTTTTATTTTATATACAGATTATATTGGAAAAAAAGAAAACTTACTTAAATCACTGAAAAGGCAAGACTCTACCATGCAGTTACAACAAGAATTTTTGAAAAAAAAAAATTTGTTAACAAGTTATGACCGTTTGAATTTCCAGGTTTTTTGCCTCCATTTTTTCATAAAAGTATGTGAAATGTGTAAAGATAAAGATTTTAAATCAATCTAAATAAATATGTCTTAGAAATGGTGTGTAGTGGTTAGAAATGGATAAAAATCCATTCATTCCATTTGTGTTTAAACCGGGTGATTTGGGTTTTAACCGGATTATTACCCATTATCACACATATTATTATATCCACCTATTTTACTGGGAGGAAATGGGTATTTTAAAATATTTAATAGTGGAGAGTGAACATGTGTTTACTATTAGTAGTAAAAGGTAGTAAAAAAATAAAAATCATCAAATTAGATATTACGCAGTTTAAACATCATCATCACTATCGGATATACGGCACAAAATAAAATTGTTAAGGCCAGACGTAGATGGTTCAGTGATTTCTATATGGCTTCGGGATTCCATATATTGGTGGTGAATCGGGCACGCAATCATCAATGTTGTCACGTACATTATCAACATACTTGTGTAATAAATTCTTTGAAATGAAATATTGCTTCAGAAGTAGGCTCCATAATAAGTTTGTATTACTGAAAATGTCTGTCTTCTGCCGGTAAAAATTTTACTTTTTAATGTACAGCAAGTAAATATGGTAAAGCCTGATTTTTTGATAGTTTTAATCATGTTAGTGGCCATATCTTTTTAAGAATTTATTAAGAAATTCACAAGATTGTTTTTTTTTCTGACCTATCATCAAAGGTACCATTAGTACTATCGTCTGTCTTCATTTTCCTTTCCCTTTGCCTTTCGCTAACACCCTGTATATGTGATAGCCTCATGAATCTCGCTATCAAATTGATATACAAAAAGATTTTTTCGAATCCGACTGGCAGTTCCAGAGATAAGTAAGTGTGTTTAAACGAATTGTTCTTAATTCTTTTACAGCTCAGATACAAATGCCGTATTTATATACAGACACTATCCAGACATAAAAAGCTTTTAAAGTGTAAACCAAGCTATCGTGGTCTAAACTAAACTTTAAACTCACAAACCTACAATATTTAGTTTTCACCCGCCCAAACCACCCAGTGGATGGATTGAAATGGGTGATAACTGGGTTTTTACCGAGTCGTGGGTTTTAACCCAGGTGATTGCCCATCTCTAGTGACACAGTGTAATAATACATCATTCTATTAAAACACCGAAAAAAATAATATTTATAACCATTCCATAGAACGCCAAGATTCGATAAAAGTGGTGTAAGCTAGCTTGTAACAATTTGAAATACAACTTCAATTCTCAAAACGGCAATTTGTATTAAACTGTTTCAAAACAACAGTCGTTATCTGCTCCGTGGTCTTATATCATTGAAAAGTCAATTTGTCAACATAATCTCAAATATTTAGAAAACCTTTTTAGAATTTTTCTTATCAATTCCATTATTTAAAAGTATATTCTACAATATAAAAATCAGGGTCATTATTCCGACCACAATCGCGTCTATTTTATGGAGATTTGCTATCAACTTTAACAAAGTTGGTTTCTGTCGTACTATTGAAAACTATTGCAGACAATTTCTTACTTTTTCTCATTTATAGAAAATAAGACTTGTAAAAGAAAAAGTTATAACACTCGTCTCATCAGCATGTACCGTACACAATATCTACTGTTAATAAGCAATTGGTGCCACTTCACATTCAGCCAATCACGCGCATTTTAAATCACGTGGAATAACATGAAAATGTTGTTTTTTTTTTTAATGAAAATCACACATTGTTTTAAATTATGTGTTCAATAAAGTGGTTTTAAAAATGTTTACTTTTAGGCTAATAGCATTTTAATTTATATTTTCATTATAGTCAAATATTCTATTATCATTATTTAACAAATATTGCAAGTAGTGTTTGAAAACTTTTACAGTCTCAGGGTTCCGGAACACGAGACAATACACGTTTAAAATCCCGGGACTTCAAGACTTAAAATTAAAATCGAGGTAACTTTTGACGAAATGTATCAATCGAAGCAATCGCAACACAACCAAGGTCAACATTTCATCTTAGAAAATGAAAATAACGACTGACTGACTGAACAGTCACTAATATCAAAGAAAGAAAGAAGAAAGAAAATACGTTTATTCTGGTACAACTAAACGAGACGCTAACAGAGTGAAACGGTTATCAAATTCTAAACATATAACTTAGTTTTAGCAGATATACCTAACTTAAGTTTACAAGACGAGAAGTAGTCATCTCGCGGTCGCACCAAAATGCGACGATATCACGAATCATAAACACCAAGGAATATGCACGTGACTCCAAAATAGCCTGAAAATTTTCATTCGTAGTCTCTATTGCTTTAGGAATATACCTATACATTTATTTTGGTAATTTTCTGTGTTCTAATCATCTAAAAACTCCGTCTCAAACTAAAACGCAATTGGTACTGGATACAATTGTTTTAGTTTTATATATTTTTCACATCATATAAACTTCTTATTTTCATAATATATATGGATGGATACGGGCGATGAGAAAACTCCCTTTTGATATTTATTCACTGATGTATTGTAAAAACGCAAAGAAACACTGTACAGTTCCGTTCCGTAAACAGTGTTGACTCGGCGGTGACCAAACGTAAAGTGAGCTCGTCCGTTCGCATGCCAACACCCTCCGGTTAGACTCTGCGTAACGCCGATAGATGACGCTTGTGTTTCTTTCCGGTGAATTTATTTTAGACGGCGCTCTAAGCATCTGTACTAATGACCGAAGATGCAATATATATAATTTAATTTTTAGTACTAAGAAGTGAAAACTGTTAACTTTATGACATACTTACAGAAAGTCTGATTATGAACCCTGGAGTCTAAATTACCATCTAAATAAACGTCTAAATAAGTCATCTTGAAAAAATTAAGAGCATGATCCGTTCGTAATAATAATTGTAGTATAATGCAGCTGTGTTCGATTATTCCCAAATGAGACCACATACGAAGTCCCATAACAATGAAGGATCATGTATAATGTATGATAACATACAATAATCTACACAATATCGTACGAGCCTCAAGCCGCAGACATTAGGTAATAATAGAGTATGCCTCAGAGTACCTGTGGGCCTCAAATATAGACACCATAAAGTTACAGACAGTCACGTTAAATAAAACCACTCTCACGATTAAAACACACAAATTGTAGACATCTGTTGTTAGAAAAGAAAGAGATTTAAGTCCGTTACAAATTGCATTGCCTACGGTCGTTAAGAAGTGAAGCTGGTCATAGGAAGCCAAGAGCTATGTTCACCTTATTACTTGTAAAAATTTTTTACATTTAGATTCAACTACCAGTAACTCGGGTAACTATTACTGTGGTCGCCTGGTGGTTATCGATGCATTCAACGATCACAACGCCAATGATTGTGTCTCTTACCAAGTTGAATTATACCACTTCCCGGAGCTCTGGCGATCAGACGATCTTCTGAGTTATGAAGCTGTAGTAACGGCTAAGGCGTAATAGGGTAGATGACTGTCAAGTCAAATCAGTATCTTTTTAGTAAACGTCAAAACGGTAGCATCCGTACATTTTGTCACGCCTTAGTATTGTCAAATCATTTACTTTAATGTTAATTTAACAATTATAAACTAACAAAAAACGTTAAAATAAAACTGGACGACAATTTTCAGAGTATTTTATGTTATTTTATTGCGACACTTGGCGAAATAATTTATTTTGAGCATAGGCATCTACCCAATTGTGGGTGCGAATTTCCCTAGTACAGTACCGATGTGAACCCACTCCAGATATAAGCGTTTAGCGTCCTCGGAAAAGTTATATAATTAATACTAGTACAGTGTGGTCAACGTTTCAAAAACAAAACTATAAACTACATAGTACCACTGTTATGAAGCCTAATAATATATATATTTCTAAAAAACCATATACCCTACATAATGTTAATCTAATCATAAAATTACTACTAAATTCTATTTCATTGATTTTTTCTAAAATTTATTTTAATATAAGCAATTAATAACTTGTTTAGATTATTATAAAAAAATAAAACACATTTCTTTTCCGAATACTTTAATAACTTGTAATAGTAAGCTGTGGTAAAGCAAGATAAGTTGGACAAAAAAAGGAGTTCTTGTGAAAAAATACATGTCCTACACTACACCATGCATTTAACGAACGCATATGACACCCATGCTCAGAACGATTAAATATCTGTCGATTAAAATATATCTTTTAGTTGCTGTGATATTTAACGAAAAAATATTGATAGAAAGAAGAAGAAATAAAAGATCTTTTTTCTTGGTTCTATTCTATACGACACTATGGTCTATTTTTCTACAGGTAGTAAGTCCGGTTGTCTGCAGGCGGATAACGAGCGTAAAATATCATTTGCCGAGTGTGAAATTCGAATGCTTCATCCTAGCTCTTGTTGGTTGATAACAAAGTTATTTCCTTGTTTCAACGTTTATTGCTCTCTCATAGCCGAGAGTTCGGAATGCATATCAATTATAACGTGTGCAATTTGGTATTTCAACGTCCATTTGAGGATGACGGCATAGCTCTCATCGTGATAGCATATTTCAATTATTTACTAAAGATTTCTGTTATAAATGTATTTCAATAATATTATTCAATATTGTTTTTAGCTGACATTTATGTATGTTGACTGTTACACAGTGTAAGTGGAAGTGTAAATTTTTATATTAAGCCAACTTCAAGGGAAGGAGACGGTTCTCAGATCATCGGAATCTTTTTCTTAATGTACTCGAAGATGGCTGAGACAATTTAGAAACATTTTTTATTGTTTGAAAGGGTATACTTGCCATTTGATTCCATTGTCATAAGGACAGAATCTGCTGATGGGGTCCTGGAGAAATCGAGTGCATTTTCCAAATATTATAGGCACACCTAAAGCGATTTGGGCATTTTTTATAGTAACTCGTGTATTAACTTTCGGAAAGCAGCATTTGTCTTTCTCTCGGCTCGTGTTACACCTGTCCGGGCCGGGCACCTGTGTGAGTGTGTAAAGCTGATGCATATAATAATTATAACTGAGTGTAAAAAAACAGCATGCGTATCGCGCAATAAGTTCTAATTGTAACATACCTTAGTTAACTTAAACCTCCGTTTGTATGACTCATCAACAAAACGACGTCTCAATTTGTAATAATTACTAGACTCGTGTGTGCTGTAGCGAAAATAACGTGGTCACAAAAATCACTGGTGACTTAGTCATTTACCATCAGGTGACCCGTCTGCTCCCCCTAACTAACAACAAAAAAAAATTAACGGCCCTGCATCGGAAAAAGCAATATTTTGTAAAAGGTAATGAGTAGTTGACATTAGGCTATTGTAACTTAGATAAAATACAAACCGACCCACCCGAGAAATAAACATTTCAAAATTAAATAAAAATTTTAATAATTAAAATCAATTTTAAACGAGGTTCCTAATTTGACAATTTTTGTGTGTGTTTGTTACGCGATATCTTCGAACGAACCGATGTGAACCGATTTCATTTTTTTCTATTGGTTATACTCAAGGTTGGTCCCATTTAAGAAAACATTCCCAATCTAACGTAAGGGTGGAAAATGAAGGATTATCATTTAGGCGCATTGAAGTCGGTGACACTTTTTTAAAAGACAACTGTTAGTGTTAAGGATTGCTTCACTGTAGTTGAATTTATTGTTTACAATTTAACCCCATTAGGCTCTCCCCTCTCTCTGTTTCTCTCGTTATTTTACATATCTATTATTTTCATTCTCTTTTGAATTTGCATTCCCAGGCACAAATAATTACCAACGCTGAGGCGACATATTGTGCGTGATCCTAGCACAGTATTAGTATCACTTGAGCTTAAACACACTAAGAATAATAAACAGTATTAATGAGAAGGAATTTATTAAAGATAAATCAAAAATAATACTGGAAACTGCACCTTCACCATGTCTTATACATTATGAACATAAAATGGTCAGATCGTGTACGGAACACCAAGGTACTTCGACGAGCCAATGTCGGAGGCATAGAGGCTTATTTCATGCGCCGTCAATTGCGTTGGTGCGGACATCTCTCCATAATGTCAGAAGAGAGGAAAGCAAAACGTGTGTTCTTTTCTGATCTGGAACATGGTAAGCGGAAACGTGGTGGCCAGTTTCTTCGCTTCAAAGATGTTCAGAAGAGTTATTGTTTGATTATTATATATATTGTATGTAACTAAGTGTCGGAGCATTTAGTATAGTGCTGTGTACGTAAAATCATTTCTTGACAATAATAATTTAAGAATGTCTTGTTCCTAAAATAGCGTACAGGCTATAAGCAAACTTTAGAATCTGAAATGTGAAAACAGACAAATATTATACGATATACTTACAATAGCGACTTCTTTTTGTAACAAATACATAGGTACGTCAATTTTTAACAGGCAGGCTGAAGCAGGTTCGATTAAAATATTACAGAAAATTGCTGTTAATCAGCACTATTCTCTATTAGTGACAGATAAGGTCATGAGAACTTTTGAATAAACATTCGGAACTTGAGAGCCGTAAACCGTACCAAGATTTTATAGTAATGCCTAGCAACCTGCCCCGGCTTCGCACGGGTAGCATTTCATATATTGTTTTTTTCCGACATCTTTAACAATCATCTTCATATTTCAGCCATTTCACACAAAACTTTAATGAATATACACCTGAACGTTCCTCACGTGTCACTCCGTCCATTGGTGAAAACCGTATGAAAATTTTCGTTCGGTAAGAAAGACAGACAGACGATACGTAAACAAAGACTGACGATAGCACTAATCGATTACGAAGATTTTTTTTTAACTTTTTATTAGCGTTATTGACACAACGGCTCACCTCCCGATCGCTAGCTCCGTCGATTCAGCGCCCGCGCGCGTCAAGGACCCCGTCAACAGTTTCGTGTTTCACTGCCGGGTTTCTTTTTTAGTGAAGTGACGTATTTTTTATGAAATTATCGTTGCATTTAGCTGTACTAATATGATGGTGCGTGAATAATACTAAAAAAAAAATTTTTTAATCGGAATTGATTTTTTTTCTGACCCATCATCAAAGGTGTCATTAGTACTATCGTCTGTCTTCGTATTAGGGAGTACCTAACAACCTGTATGTAGTGATAATGATGTATACTATAATAAAATAAAGCTGAAGAGTTTTTTTTTTGTTTCATTGTTTGTTTGTTTAAACGCTTTAATCTCTGGAACTAATAGGCGCATTAAAAAAAAGTGGTAATTGAGGAAGGTTATAAGCTATGTGACATCACGCTACGACCCTTACAAGCGGAGTAGTGATCATAAACGCGGGTCAACGGCTAGTTTTTAATTTTTTAAGTAAGGTAACATAAATTAAATACAAGTATTACCGAAACAAAACTTGGGAGTGATAGCGGTACTACTCCAGATACCGTAGGTTCAAGCGTGCGTGACCAGCGCAACATGGCGACTAAGAGCATACGACGAAAATATGGCGATACCGACAGCCAGTCGCTCAGATATACTGAATATACCACTGATTGACTCTGGAAAAGAAAAGTTAGATTATTAAAAATATTGCACATCGTAAACCTAGATCTAAACAGGTATTACTCAAACAAGCACTTTTATCAAAAAAGGCGATTACTGTTCTGTTTATATTTCTACAAAAGTATATGCAGCTAGAAGAAATATATTGTAGGAATCTTGTGTTTTAATCATGTTTTGGGGCTGAAAATTGGATTTTTGTGGTTATTTACCTATTTTTTATATATTATTTTCAATTGAGCCCGCGTTGGTGAATTTAGCGTCTAGCGTCGATTAGTGGAGATATTTTTTTAAGTATGTTTTATTGGTCGGTATCTATTAAGATATGGAATTCGATGGTGTGCATAACTTAAAAGTTTAAGTTTTTGACCTAGCTCGCTTTAAGATCTAGGTGTTCGAAATATCAATTAGCCGCTCTCTAGTATCACTAAATTACGAAAATATGCCAAAACTGATTATTAAAAAGGTCAGAAAGGACCCTTGACAAAGATCGATAAAAGTACACATAAGTGAGGTTTTGCGAGTGTTTATCTGCAACGGTAATAGATTATTACCATCTGGGAGGATTGCTTGTTTGGGTTGGCCGAATATTACTACATTCAACTAGCCAATATATTCTTCAGAACGCCTACAACCGTAATCATTTGCCTTATATGAAGCCTGTTAGAAACACCCTACCCTGATCCAAAAAAGCTGGTTGGTAGAAAAGGTGGTAGTTTTACTATTTTCGCAAGATAAAACTCCTACAGCGCTCTTCCAAGCGTACCATCGAAACCTGACCATTAGTGCAACAAAATAAATGTTTCTTTCTTTCATCTTTCTAGTGCTCAACACAAGGTTTAGACACTGGTATCAGTAAGGATAATCCGCCAGTCGCATTGTTTTCGTTTTGAGAAGGGATGTGAGTGTATTTCACATACTTCTGCTTGGCAGCATTTGAGACAAATATAATGAAGAAATTGGAAATACTGCTTTCCTCATATTATACAGAGAGTTTTGTCACATAACTTGCACATGTGCTAATGAAATAATAATATTCTAATGCATATAAATTATAATTAGTGAGTAGCCAATCGCAATAGATTTAATGATATATATGAATATAACCTTTATATTCTTTCAGGTGATATATAGTAAAATATTAACAAAATAATTGCTCACCTCATGATTTATTAAAGAACCAAAATAGCAATAGAGGAATACTTGAGTGGATATAATCAGTAATACCACCCCCATGAAAATGAATGGCACAGATAACATCGGTGTCTGAAAGAGGTAACAGAATTGTATTAGTAACAAACTAATAAAAAATTATCATTCTTAACAAAGGACACAAATTTAAACGGATAGAACTTATAATTAAACGGTAAAAGGATGTTTCAAAAAGGTGTAGCGGTGCTGCAGATTGGCTTGCACATGCACATTAACACATAATATTCGCACTCTTTCTTTATAATAATAGCGCAGATTTGTGCACAAATATAAACACCCGGCTGATTCTTGACTAGTATCCCTGAATGATGTAGAAATAAATGGCATTGGTTAAAGGAATATGGAATATTATAAGTTAAATAAATATTCCATGTTATATCAAGAGAGATTCTTCTGCCACACGGCTGGTTTTCTGTACAATAAAGTCAATAAGATGTTATCTATATATAGTCTCACTAAAAACGTATGTAAAAAGAAAATAACCACTTGGCTCCTAGAGTTAAACTACGACGATACAGAAAGCCTTCTTGCCACTCCAGTGTAATAAACAAATAAACTAAAACTAATACAATCACATATAGATAAACCAACCTTACCCACATTCGCACATCCAACCTTCCGCATACATACATAGACACACTTCACACTATACACACAATCCAAGCCCCCACACACCTGCAAATAAGGGCATGGGCATACACATATCCATACAAACACACACACTCATTACTAACCATACTAGCTAAGCATTACCCTTAACCTAAATATGGATTGTTATAATCTTACCGCATTGTCAAGTGTACAAGTACCTAATATCTACTGTTTACAGCAAAAAAAAAGTTAAAATACGTTATAGGAAATAAAAAAAGAATTTACACAAAACTGCAAAGGTTATAAATTATTAATACATGCCATGCCATAATAGATGGCGTTATAATAAATGAAAAAAATGTTTGAGTATTCGGTATTATTTTATTATTTTTAGTTGTTCGTAAAAATAAATAAGTATTATTTACGTATACAGGTAATAATCGTTTGGAGGACGTATTTCTTACATGATGTAGGCGTTCTATAAGAAAGGAATTTGAAAATTCATCCCTTAAAGGGTCAAAATAGGGGATGAAACTAGAAAGTTTGCATTAAACTTTGCCATTTTTAAAATTAGAAATGTAAAAATTGATGTATGAGAAAGAAAAGTTTACTGTGTCATGTTTTTTTTTCAGAAATTTATCTAAAATAGGGGATGAAAGTTTGTAAGAAACTTACATTTTGATAGCATCACGCATCGATTTTTACCCAACTTAAAAAAAAGGGATTTTCTCAATTTGACGCTCATGTAGGTTTATTTTTTTGGTTTATGTTACCTCAGGTCTCCGTCAAATATGAACCAATTTTATTACTATGCGAATTAGGTGAAGATGTAATGAAGATCTCGGGATCCGAAGAAAGAAACACCTTCACGCAGTAGCCTCAACGAATTACCACAGACAGGGAATCCAAGCCGAACACCCTTCTCAGTCAGATATACTTATCAGGCGTTGCAAGTATCTCCAAAGCCTTAAATTGCAATCTTTTGCTGGCATGTAATAATAGTTCGACACGTGTTTCGCCTCTAAACGGGGCAGGGGGGCATCTTTGGGAATATTCGGCAGCAATGTAAAATATGTATATGGCAATTCGTTGCGGTTCATCCTCGGCTATGGTCATCGTTTTGGTGTACAAACTGAAGGTGACTGGTGGGTTTTCCCTCCTCAATTACTATCTAACAAATATAATCTA
Organism: Euplagia quadripunctaria; assembly: GCA_963859945.1. NCBI lineage: Eukaryota > Metazoa > Arthropoda > Insecta > Lepidoptera > Erebidae > Euplagia > Euplagia quadripunctaria. Next base: position 8,937,593 of record OY982562.1, on the reverse strand, counting down.
ACCCCCACGGGTCATCACCTCACCGGGACCAAACAACAAGGTGGTAAGTCGGCCTAAAACCACACAGTGTTCCGTCAACGGGTCTTATAGCCGGAGCCTCAGGTGTACCCTAAATTAGATCACCTAAATTCTACAATGTCTGAAGTCGCGGGCTGAAGCTAGTAACGCAATAATTGTAATATTTGCGAAGGGGTGGAGACCTGGTGTCCTGAAATACAGGCTACAGCCTAGTTTAGGCACCAGTCTCCCACAATATTTTTAGATGTTTCATGTAACTAAATTGTAATTACATTGTACTGTATCTTGTGGTGAGAAAATAAATTATTATATTAATTCAATGTTCTATATGCAGTGTGGTAGTTTAAAAGTTCAAATTTCTGAGAACATGAATTTTGACTTATCTGCACGCGGTAACTTTATTTATTTTTGTGTTCTTTAGATGGATAATTTGTGTGACGTGCATTATACTTATTATCTTTGTGAATGAGTTTAAAATGATTCTATCTTGACCATTAATGTTGTCATTTTTTTCTTTTTTAATGACAACTTCCTCACTAGCGAATTTTCCCCTTTTGTGGAGTCATCATAAACATACAACTAACGAATACAAATATACAGAATATCACTGGTGCGTGGGCGTGCGTGTAAGTTTTAGTTAAAGCAATTATCGTGATAATATCGATTCATCGAGTGCAGTATTTTCACTTACACAGCTCAATCTACATGTTATCATACATATAGTTAGCGAAGATGTAAAGAATTGAAACAAGATTGCAGGGTTGAATACTTCATTTATCTCTTTCGTGTACCTAAAAACATTTTAATACATTTGTGATCATTGTATGTCAAATATTTAATATTTTTACAAAACCATGATTATCGTTGTTGTTCGGAAAACAAATAATCATAAGTTTAAAATTTATAACACCCCTGACTCGAAAATCCTTTCAACGATTAGAAAAGAGCTGATGATCTTCCAACGGCTGAACTGATTTTCTTGAATTATATCTAAGAACACTTTCGATGAAGTCACCTATCAAACAAAAAATAAAACACTGAAATCGGTCTATTCGTTTGGGAGCTACGATGCCACACACAGTCACACAAATACACAGACACGCCAAACTTATAACATCCCTCCTTTTGTGTCGGGGATTAATAAAAAACAAACGGATTTCTATAACAAACGTTATAGAAGGCCTCTAGGCATGTTGGACAAAGCTATGATAGCTTTAGCCACTTAAGATGTAAATTATAAATATTGTAGACTAAAAAGTATATATGTAATTGGATATGTTTAAATACGGTATTAGACTATCAAGTCAAAGCAGTTTCTCATTATAGAATAGAAATAAACTTCATTATACACCAAAAAAATATTCTTACAAGGAATACATGAGGTGAATATGTACAATACAAAGGGCGGCCTTATCACTGAAACCAATTTCTTCCTGGCAGCCTTTGAACAAATCTATACAAATAAATAAAATTAAAGTGTCTGTTTGTAATGTCATAATAACGGCATTTTATTAAATACAGGGTACATATTTCAAAAAATCATTTTTCTAAATTTGTTTGTCTGTTTGTGAGGGCTAATCTCCGGAACGGGTGAACCGATTTATATGGGACTTTTACTGCCAGATAGCTGGTGTTATAAGGAGTAATTTAGGTTAATCTTATTTTAGAAAAAGCATTAGGGTTCTGCGCAAAATATATAAATATATACACGTGAGCGAAGCCGCGCGGGGAACAGCTAGTCGACTATAAATATGTAGAAATTTGTAAGAAATAATGAGTTATGGCGTCATAACTAACTATTACAAAATCATAGACTTTTAATATGTATGGTTCAACGGTTAAAATAGTAACGAATACATGTTTCCAAAATCTTGTGTCATACTTAATTTCGGAACAACTGTTAAACAATTTACTTTAACGTGTAATGCATTGCTTTTTATTTTTGTCAAATGTGATAACGGTTGAAATACTATACAAAACATGATATCTACAAGGAACACGATTTCTTTAAACTAAAAAATTATATTTTAAATTATGACTATCAGTTATTCTGCGTGTGACTAATCTTATAAAATATCAATGTATATTAAAAACAACGTACCAAGCAAGCTTATCAAATCGTTTGATATAATATACAAGACGTCTCTTCAATTCTGGATCATTCACATCATTGAATACGGATCGCGTACTCCTTGAATGTACCTCATCTATGTCGAATAAACATTGTAGATTGTTCTTGATGATCTTCAATTGTACTTCTGCTTGTGCGTAATAAGCAGATATGAGGCAGTCAAGAGCCAAATGTCCGTAACCAATCCATAGCAATGGAACTACTTCCAATGCTACTGTAATTGAATACCTGTTCGCAATAATAAACTGTACGCAAAATGAATTTTATAAGATTTTACTAGCTGTTACCGTACGTGTTCATGATCACTGCTTCACTCCAGAGGGAAATGTCATGATGTCAAATATCTTCCTCAAAAATGGGCATTCAAATGAAAAAGTTTTCTTCAAATTCGACGGGTAGTTCCAGAACAAAGTCTTCAGCTTTATTAGTATATCGAGATCATATCGAGAGAAAGCACATGGTCAGCAATGGAATCATTGCTCGTGTACCAAATAGGGATTGCAATCTAGCGGCATTTTCAATCCAGCTGTATTTATGCTGGATCAAAGCAAATCCAGCTATATTCGATATCTCAAAGGTGGTTTTGTTTTTTCTAGAACCTTTAATACAGGATTAATTACGTTTACCACATATGTTTGTTTCGTTAGTCAGAAGTAATTTTTCGGTGCCAGTAAAACTCTAATAGTAAGGAACAGTCATGAACATTATTATTAATACATCACAATACAATCATAAACCCCATACATTTTATATCCTAAATATCTGACTTGGTCTCTGTTTCTTTTTTCAGAATCAAATAGTAAAGTAAAATGTTTAGTTAACTCTTATTAAAAGTAAAGCTTATATTATAATTTAAGATTTGTCTTTTAAAAAAAGGTAGCTCATTAATCATGCACTGATAGTAAAGGCGGAAACAAATTTTACTGATAGTTTTAACTCCCAACCTACATTAAGGAACCTTCTTAAAGGACTGTATACATATCCGGCCGACGCCATTCTCTAATTCTCTGACGTAATGTGTTGAGAAGTTCAGCACGCAAAATATTATTTTGACTGTTAAGTTTATCCAAGATAAACTTTGTGTCCGCGGTTATTTAACTGGAATCTCGTCTGCATAGAGCTTCTACAGGTGTTGATCGCTTGTCTTCAACCATTTAAACTAGGTAGTTTAAACGGTTGACGACTAGCGATAAACTCATTGATTAGAGCCCACTCGTCAGCTAAGAAGTGAGTGTCTGACTCTGATCCAATGTCGATTAAGGTTTTGTTGATGCAACCTGTAACCTTTCAAACTATAAAAGTGTTCTCGCATGCTGAGTAAACGGTAAAAGAGAAAGTTACTTCTATTTAGCCGATTGTCGATCCGCCTGCATTACTGGATCCAGCATTGCAATCCCCAGAACCAAATGGTATTTGATTAATACGTAAATTATCTTCAAAAAGTCAGACGTACATCGTGTTCGAACCAACGTGGGAAGCCAATGATAAGTCACCTCAGCTGTAATTGCTTCAGAAAAACACTTCCCTTATATAAAACTAATATTTCTTACCTGCCCCAAGTATCAGTATTAAAAGGTACATAAGAAGGGACTACAGCATTCTCGTTCTGGTATCTTCTAATAAAGTGGGTAGCTGGCCAAAATAATCCACACATGGAGACACAAATGTTTACGACTTTAGACAGGCGGTACATGTTTGTATTGTTCTTCAGTAAAAGTTCTTCGTCTTTTTTACTGTTGGCGGCGAAAATTGGATCTGAAGAGAATAAAAAATAACTGGTATTTAGGTTTTTTGCTTTGAATAACTTATATGTGTTTATGTATTTGTTAATGTAATTTGTCTGTCGCTTTTATTTGCAAACAAGTTGTTTATCAAGATATTAGTGAATACAGAATTCCTGTAATCAACTAACACTGATATTCCTCACCGACACCTGTAAGCGGGGTTTTTAATGTACTTTGGAACGGGGGGGAGGAGGGGGGCATTCAGCCGCTGTTACAGCTTCATGAAACATGAACTATTATCTGATAAATTATTGCACAATCCCCTTATTTTTTTCTTTAAAGCTAATAGTGTGCTTTTGATTACTTACTTAATTATATTTTAACCGTAACTTAATGGGAATGTACCCTTAACTAAATCTTATTTTTCAGTTGGTCCATATTTATCTTTCATCAAACTCTTAGTGGAAAGTAATTAACTGAATACTTACCATTAATCACATTGTTGATTTTATCAATTCTCGATGTTTGCAAATTTAAAGTCAGGTGTTTAACTATTAAGTTCAACTGTGGAATCTCTATCATCAAACAGTCGAATACCTCATCCAATTTATTAACATTCTGGAACAAAAAAAAATTGCACACTTTTATTAATACTAGAGATCGCTTGGTGGTCGAATGTCGACCATAATTGATTAAGTTTTGACTATTTTGTTTTATATAATTTACCAGTGTACTTTGAACTAACACTGTATGGTCTTTAAACTTATAAAATACATTGAGTAAAGTTTTTGGCTTGCTAACTTCTTCTACATACAAACTCGAAGAATTCCAAATTTCACATTTCTAAATTCGCGAAATTTAGTTAAAAATGCGTACAAAGATATCTGTTTACTTATTAATATACGAGAAGATTAGTTATATAAAGAAGTTATATAGAGAATAAATTTACTTACCGAGTAGGTCTTGTAGACCTACTCGGTAAGTATATTTATTTTCTCTCCACCTTAATTAGGTTTTGTCACGAATTAATTGATTTTGATTTCTTTACTAGTAGGTACCTAAGTAACAAAAAGGACAGTACACGTGAAAGAGTGTTGAAGTACCTTTGCAATGAATATTAAATGTTGTAAATTAAATACAGTTGCCATTAGAAATGACAGCATTCGATAAATTTGGTGGAAAATCCATTTCCATCTGTTTTTAGGTTTATTCATTAGTTTAAAATATCCCGTCCAGGATAATATTTTATATAACAAATTAAATGCATCGAATGGCTGGATATTTTTGTCATTCATTTCTTAGTTTTAACAGTCAATATTGCCAAACAGTCATGAAATAATTCACAAAAGTCACTGATCGATTCACGATTTGAGCCCGTCTTGCAACAGCGCGTGTCTGGCCGCAAGTGTGGCGTCTCCAAACTTGAACTCGATTTTAAATAGTTTTGAAGTAACAAAATCAATTTACCTGTAAGTACAGTACGGTTATTTTAAACGGACTTAACCTAAAGAAAACGTTAATAATATTTCATTGATAAATAGGTTTTTGATTAAAACAAAGTACACTTTCATGTAAATCATTATAAAATTATTCCATGGGAAAAGTTTATTGAATATCTGCGTAATCACAAACAAAACTTTCAAATTAAAATCGTTCGTTCGTTATTCATAGTTGTCTGTAAGTTTCTAGATACAACATTCTTATTGTTTATTCTATTTCGAAATGTCTTTTTCTATGCGCATTGCGCGCACAAAAAAAGGCAGCAAACGCTACTTGTCAAAGGTAATTACGTAGTTTCGTCGTTATCAATTATTTATTATTTTCTTCCTCCTAAGGTGGTTGCCGATTACTGTAATACTCGGCAACGTACAAGTGACAGCCGCTGTGGCTGTCACTTGTACGTTGCCAACCCTATTCCTCTGTGACTTATGATACCTTGGAGGTTTATTGGTTTCCGACATACGTACTTCACAGACAGTCAGCCTATAGAGAAAAAAATACAAAGTTATACCCAATATTCACATCATATTAGTACATACATCTTCAAATGGAGTTTATTCATTACAATTAAAAAAGGTAATAGCTAAGTAGATAATTACACGGACTTCCTTCCAACGGCTAATAAATTATTTAGCGCGTTTTACTACGTTGATTACTTAAAGCCAATTACTTACTCATCACTGAATATTAGAGTCGATAAGAGAAGAGTTCAAGAGATTATACAAAGATACACAAATCTGTACAATATGTATGTATGTAATATCTTCTCCGTTGTCTACAAAGTATTGATCTGGGCTGGATATTTCAAACTCATTAAAAAACCGAGAAAGCGACTCAAATTGATATATCATCAAATGTACCGCAAACGAATACTGGCATTTCTATCAAGTTGCCATTATGTACAATTTTTTGAGTTGAGTTGATCATTGAGTGTACGGTGTACGTATGTATGTACATGGTCTTAAAATACTTTAATCCTACTAATATTATAAACTTGAAAGTTTGTGAGGATGTATGGATGTTTGTTACTCTTTCACGCAAAAAACTACTGAACCGATTGCGATGAAACTTGGTATGTAGATAGCTGGACACCTGGATTAACACATAGGCTACTTTTTATTCCGATATTCCCACACCATCGGGCCTTAACCGGGTGAAACCGCGGGGCGCAGCTAGTATTAAATAAATAAGTTGTTACCGTATTTGCATTTTGACTGCGGCTTAAATGTAGGTCGAGTGTATTGACGGCCGATACATACATTTCCTGTAGACGCGGTTCTAATCATGTTTATAGCCTAGTTCGTTGAATATTCACTGTAATTTTTTTGACTCTTTAATGTTTGGTTAACACACCTTACAATAAATATAATGACAATCCAACCTTTAAGAAAAATGCGTACACCTCAAAGGCCGACAGTGCACTTGTGACTCTTTAGTTGCAGGTGCCCATGGGCATAGAATAAGCCCTTTTATCACTGACTTCAAACAGACCAGTAGGTACCCATTGCCTTTATAATGTTACCTATTATTTTAAAAGTGTCACATGTGCTTAGCCTTTTTAATTATGTTTGAAATCGATTATTTTTCACTTTTAAGTGCCTTTTCTTAGTACTTTTTAAAGTCATTTTAACTTTTTTTTAAAGCGTTTATTTTTCCATTTTTAGTGTAAGGTGGGTACGTACAGAGTAGATACGGTATTTAGAACAATACTTACTGTAATGTAAATGACCATTACTTTATTGAAATAAGGTGGTAAGGTTTTTAGTTTGTCTGGCAACTTGCTGCACTTGATTGAATAAGTTATAAAAAAAATATACAAACAGCTGAACGTAGACCGTCCTCCTTTTTTTAAGTCGGTTAATAAGAATAACGTTCATCACTTTAAACGTCAATGTTGCTTAATTTCAAGAAAAATCACATACACACTACATCTGTCCTTAATTTCTGAATTTTCTCGTTTTTCCTTAGATACCATGATCAGAGATGCGGACTTGGTGACAATGGGATCACCTTGGGAGCATACCCTTTTAAACAAAACAGATTTTTTTAAATCGGTCCATAGATGACGGAAATATCGGTGAACATACATAAAAAAATACCTACAGCCGATTATAAACCCCTCCTTCTTTTTTTGAAGTTGGTTAAAAATAAACTATTACTCAAATTAAAGGAAACAATTTTGTACGGTGACGGTCTTGAACCCATAACAACCCATCACAAGTGCTTCACCTTTGCCATTACGTAAATAAACTGATTCTTATTCAACTGTTACTCTGTACGATCTCTTCTCTCTTCTTAAGAGTTACTTTGACAGTACGCCAGCAGTTTACGCAATGAGTATCTAATTAATCTTATAAATGCTAACTGAATACAGAATTAATATAATATATTATTACAGAGACGTGATAACATGGAGGATGTGTTCGACGCTCTGGTGGTTTAGAAACCGTATTTGAATTTACTAGTTAAATTCTTGACTTGAACTTGCAAATATCAAGGATTGATAAAATTAACAAACTTTAAGGTGGTAAGTGTTTTACGAGACGGACAGATGCGCCGGTCAATTTTCTCTAGAAATTATTACCGCCTTGAATTTTTACCACTTGGCCATGAGCCCCTCTCTGGTAGTAAATCTAAACATAGAAACACATTTATTGCCGTTAATAATAAATCTTTGTTTTGTTTTTTAACAAATAAAGCTTCTTTTCTTTGTTGTTCAATACCAGCTACGTCCATAGAAACCTATTCAGAACCCTTATTTGCTGCACACAACAAGCTAAATGAAGATCTATTATTTAAAAATACAACTCACATGCACCGTCTAACCAAGTGCATATACACTGGCATCACGATCTCCGCGCTGTTCTGGCCTACCTAGTAAGTAGGTACTCGTGAAAACCCATAAATTAAGTACGTAGTATAATTAAGTAGTAAAATGCGGCGTGCACCGCTGAGCCAGTCAGCCTGTGACCACGGCCCATGCAACCTGGTCGAAACGTCAGGCAGTTCAGAGGTAATAAATACCTTTTCGTGATCGCGTTAATTCCCGTTTAAATTATTTAAGTTTGATAGATATATATGTAATGTTTGACAGTTTTAGACCAATCTCCTAAGTTGCATACCGACTGTATGGTGAACAAACACGGCAAAGCTTCCCAAGGCCTACAGTCGCGTCACACTAAGCTTATTATTATCCTCAGATAATTCGAACTACATCCGTTAACTAAATGAAGGTCGTAAATCAATCAAGTAAGCTGATATTGTTCCGATAAATATAAGTTTTGGTTAATACTAAAACAACATAACCTTTATATGTAAATGTACACATTAACAACGAAGTTAAGTACTACAAAATGTAATACAAAGTAAATTATTTTATTTTTTTATTTAAATATTAAGGTTTGAAATTTTAGGTAAACCGAAGAAATAGATGAAGTGTTTAATCCTTCAATGTCTTTTCAATTCTTCTCATCAACTATAAGTCTTTGCATGGTGGCATATAAAATGAGTTCCGTAAGTAAAACGTTTTGTATCTGCGAGTGCACAAGAACATTAGACATGTGCTGATGAGGTTAAACATATTTCATAATAAACATAAAATAAATATTTTATAACTACTTTTTAAGTGCACTAAAATGAAATATAAAGGTTATATTTAAAACTCAGACCAATAAAAATTTATATTTGTATTGTTCTGAGATTTAAAACAAAACAGGTTTGTAATCTACACTTAGGTACTATATTGTTTTTAGACTCCGGTGGCATCCGTTCCTTTTATATTTTTGATAATTCTAATGCTGATCTAATCAACTCAAATATTTCTTTATTATTATTATAGGGAAATTCGGTGCAATATAAGGTAAGTATTATATATTTTTAGCAGACTTCTAAACTAAATCAACATTGGTCCATCCATTTAGGAATTATGATGGCACAGACAGCCACAGAGATACACAGAAACACACGTTAAACTTATAACACCCCTCGTTTTTGCGTCGGGGATTAAACGTCCTGTCCAAGACGGCACGAATTGACTTATATAGGACCATCTTAAGGGTTTAGAAAGAAAGAAAAAATACTTCTATTCACAATAGGCTATACATCTGATAAGTAATAGAACCTATTGCAAGGGCAAAGGGACATGCATCGTTTTCAATCTGCATGTATTATCTCTACATAGTATAAAACAAATCTTTTAAACTATGCAACGGGATTTAATATGGTTTTCACCAATAGATGAAGTGATTTATGTATATAATTTTGTTAAGGTTTTGTGTGAAATAGCTGAAATATGATGATGACTGTTGAAGATGGCGGAAAAAATCAATATATGCTCTGCTACCCGTGCGAAGCCGGGGCGGGTTGCTACTTGCTGGTCTTCAATAAACCGCATGAATAGTTCCAAGTTAAAAAAAAAAATTATGGTTTAAAATCTTTAACTTTAACTTTACTTAACATTTTAACTGCTTTTATGAGAAACGGAGGTAAGAATACTTGGAAATTCAAACGGTTATAACTTGTAAACTTTTTTTCACTTGTTTTTGTAACTGCATATTAGGGTCATGTCCTTTCAGTGATTTAAGTAAGTGTTCCATTTCATTTTTTTATATGGTAAACATTGTTACATTAAATGACAATTACAACACATGAACGTAGTTAATCAAAATATGTATTAACCTCGACATTCTATCATCGCGTCTTCAATCTATAGCATATTTATAAAATAAATTACATGTTATTTCCTAAAATATTTATACCCGATTTTGTACGTCACCAGGCTTAATAAATCTTACGTTTACAGAGTCGATCGGTGGTATATTCACTATATCTAAGTGACTGGTTATCGGAGTCGCTGCAATTTCGTCGTATGCTACTGATCGCGATGCTATTACTGTTGGTCGTTGGTCACGCAGTATCTGGGATTTTACCGCTTTCGCTTAACCCGTTTGTTTTGGTAAGGTCTTCTAATAATAATATATGGTATCTTTTAGGCCGTAGACAGTTTTGGGACGATTTAACTATTATTTAAAGAGGGTAGAGTAACGAGTACCATCTCTGCATTTGAAAAGGTATGGCGTATTGTGGTGGTGCCACCATAGCTAGAGGGTATAGAAACAAGAATGAAGAAACTTCTACTTTGTAATTGAGCACTTATCACAATAAACTTTAAATGGAAAAACAACGATAACATAAATTAATTAGAGATTTATATGTTTTTTTCCCTCATTTATCCTCTACTGCTTTCTTGTGGACACCATTTCGGCATGCTCCTTAAATCTACCCTTCATATTATTAGATCTTTACATATGACATTATTATCTATGCGCTTTTGCCATTTTATAGGAAGTTAATTAATTCCCTTACTGAAAAAATTGTGAGAGCCAGAATCAATGACATCTTTGAAGGCGGTTTGGACTGCCTCAACGGAATTTAATTTTTTTTATCAATGGGACAATGGGACTGAGGGATATTTAAAAAAAAAATCCAAATCTGTCCAGCTATCGTTAAGTAACCGAGTACCATACATAAAAAATAAACGATTGCGTCAAACTGAGAACCTCTTCCTTTTTTGAAGTCGGTTAATATAAATGTCTTAAACTTTAAATTCGATAGTAAAATGTATTCAAATGCGATTGAAATTGTTTCTTGTGATGATTTAAAGTTTGTGCAGAAATTGACGAAAATAAGGTAAATTATATTCTAAATACAGACTACTTTTGTCCATAATGGATCAGATAGGAAGGATGATTCTACGGAATATACCTTTGTACTGATTAAATAGGGATCCAACTTATTTTATGCGGTGATTTGTTGCTATGGATGAAACATGGGTCCACTACTACACACCGGATACGACGCAGAAGTCAAAGTAGTGGGTGGAAGCCGGAAAGGTCATGGCCAGTGTGTTTTGGGATGCGAAAGGGATTCTTTTCATTCATAACCTTGAAAAGAGCTTAACAAATACAGGTGAATATTACTATAATCTTCGGAATATTTCACCTTACTCTCTTTTATTTACCGTACGAGTAGCCACTGAAAATTTCGGGAATCAAGGAAGTGACACAACATTACTATTTAAAAATGTATTTATTGCTTTTCGAAGTATTCTCCGCGAAATTTGACACATTTCCCATACGATGGAACCAATTGAAGCAAACATTCCATTCGGAAGTTGGGGTCTCCAAAATGACCGTTTTGTAGGCGTCCACAGCTTCTTCAGGTGATGAAAATCTCTGACCACGCAATTTATTCTTTATTTTAGGGAATGTATAAAAATCATTAGGGCTTAGGTCGGGACTGTACGGCGGATAGTATAATAATTCTATGTTTTCTTGCTCTAAAAACTCTTTTGTTCTGTGCGCGGTGTGAGAACTCGCATTGTCGTGATGGAGGATGATGCGGCGGTTGCAGTTCTCTTTACGGAGTTCGGAAACGACCTGTGGCAAACAAATGCTAGCATACCATTCTGCATTAACCATTCTTTGTCCCTCAAGAGGAATAGTCGCAACATGGCCGGTTTTGGAGACAAACGAGGCCACCATTTTTTTTGCAACACTCCGTGAACGAACAATTTTAGTTGGCTTTAACTCATTTTCGAACACCCAAACTCGTGACTGGTTTTTTGTTTCGGGTTCGTACGCGTATATCCAGGATATACAATGTTGTATACAGCATTTGAGAATCCTGCGTGGAATCTTTCGAGAGTTCTGACGCACCAAGTAACGCGAGCCGCTTTTTGCTCTTCACAGAGAAAATGCGGTATCCATCGGGAAAACAACTTTTTTACACCTAATTGTTCATGCAAGATTATTTGTATTTGACTCATGCCAATGTCTAAATTTGCCTGAATTTCGCGGTATGTCACATGTCGATCTTCCTCAATCAGCTTACGCACAGCATCAACGTTTTCTTGGGTGACTGCAGTTTTTGGACGACCTTGACGGGGATCATCACTGAGCTTGACACATCCACGTTGAAATTCAGCAAACCAGCGATAAATTGTGGTTTTGGATGGGGCTAATCACCAAATGCAGAAAGCATCCGGTCAACACACTGGTTTTGTGTTAAACCGCTTCGAAAGTCATAATAAATCATCGCCCTTGAATTTTCTCGAGTTAATTCCATTTTCTCAACGACTAAACAAGTTTGAGAAGACCTTGTGAGAAGACCGAGAATTTTTTTAAAAATAAATAAATGGTATTCGATTTTTAAAACCAAGGAGTTTTCAATTAAAAAGATTTTAAAATGATAGGAATAGTGGAAATATTCCATTCCCGATACTTTTAGTGCAGCCTATGTATACCTACATAATGTATGTATAACAATTTCTGTTATCTTTTAAGGTATGTGTAGATTATCTCCTAGATAATTAAAAGTGGAATGAAGCAAGCGTATAATTTGTACCCACATCGTTCGATTAATTATGTTTTTAATCATTTGACAATGAAGGCCTTTAATAATCTGTTAAGTGGTAATTTAGTTAAATGGCTGGCCTGTAAATGGGCCGATTCATTATTACCAGTGACTAGTCATTGGTTATTATGTATTAAGTGTAGGTACGATACTACTATGTGGTAATTATTTAATGAAGAGAACATCAATTATCCGTGTTGTCTACGCCAGCAATGCCGGTAAATTAATACACCGTTATATACATAAAGGTTAATTTCTGAAATCAATTATCAATTATTATCAGATTACGAATTAAGCTTGGTATTTGACATGACTTCGTAGGCTAAAACTAAAATCTTAATATAGAAGAGAAATTCAAGTTTCGTTCGTTTCGTAAATGTTTTTGCTGAAAAAGTTTCTTCGTATTTTATATACAAATTCAAGACTTTTTTCAAAGTTTAATTATATTTAATTATAATATATATCAATTTCTTATTGCCATCTTGTAGGTAGAGACACATTCCTGTTGCTGTAGAAATCTTTGGATTTTTGATAAAAAAAAACTGCGACAAGTAGTTTTAACAGTCCTCTTTTGATGTTAGCCTAACACTACCCAAAGAATTCTGAAGAGACCGAAACATGTGAAAATGTGAGGGTGCAAGGTCAGGACTATATGGCGGACGCATTAAAACTCAATTTTTGCTGAGTGGCAAAAGTTGCGTGTTGATCAATTCCGATCGTTTTTTCTTAATTTCTTGCTTGAGTCTCATTAGTTGTTGGCAGTAATGATCCAAATCGATGGTTTTGCCCGGCGGTAAAAGCTCATAATTAACGATGTCCTTCTAATTCCACCATCATCTTATTCCGTGTTAATCCGGGTTTCGCTACAGTCTGTGGAGCTTAACTACCCTTTGACCATGATCTTTTTCGCACGTCCTTGTCGTAGGTGATAGGTGATAGTCGTAGGTCGTTTTTCTTCACCAGTGATCAGTTTTTTTGCGGCTTGAGTCGCATTTTTCCCTTTTTTGTAATAAAACTTCAGAATGTATCAAATTGCTTCGTTACATTCACTCATTTTGGCGGACAGAAAAACAATTGAAAAATGGCGGGCAAGTGTTTTTTACGTTTATTTTTCTTAATGACCTACATTTATTGATATTAAAACCAGCCAGATACAAACAGTACAAACAAAGAGAATTTTCTTTAATTTAATGATACATATATAAATATAAAATACGAAAATACTTTTTCTCCGACCTATTCTATTGTTATTTTAAATTGATTATTAAAACTGTACACTTGACTTGTTGTTTTGTCGTCATTATTGTGTGAATTGTACCCACCGAAACGACGATAGCAAGAAATACATTGTGGACAGATACCGATGACGTGGTTAATGACGTTTTGTTGTCAAAGGACTTACATAGAGCCGTAGCTAGACTTTAAGGTAGGGCAGCGGTGCTTACAGGTTACAGGTATACCTACATATCTACAGTCTGACCATAAATACAGTTACAAAACATTAATGTTACATTTGAATTAGGAACGTGTCATAGTTGTCATTCTCATATGAATATTTATTGTATTTTCTCATTTTTGCATCAATCTTTGTTAAATATATTTGTTGTATTGAAATGGAGTGGGGTGATAACGAGAACTGAATTGCAGTATACAATCCGCTTGGTATTACTAGAATGTTTGTGTTCTATAGTCATTAACGTAGTATACTAGACTTAAGAATACGTCTTACTAGGGTACTTAACCCTGAGCCCATACACTGTTGTCCACCTACTTATGCTATTCAGATATCTGTTATTGGTGTCAATACTTATTGGTAGCTCATTAAGATTTGTTTGACAGTAGATTTGCCAGTCGTCTGCGTATAGGTGGTAGGAAGAGAGATGATTTGAGATTGAATTAATAAATATTGAAAATAGTAAAGGGAATAAAATGCCACCTTGTGGCACACCAGGGGAAGTAGAGGGAAAGTATGCGACCAGGTGGAATAGTTTGTCATTCAGGCAGATACGCTGCTGGCATATTTAGCTACTAAGAGTCACGTTTCAATACATCTAGCAAAAAATTTCTGCACTATTAACACAACTTATCATAATAAAAACTGTAGATGGATGATCAATAAATATACAGTATAAAATACCCCTGACTCGAAAATCCATTAATTCGTTCGAGAGCTACGATGCCGCACACACACACACACACACACACACAAAATGCAGATTTTACACAAAGCAGTGCTTTTAACAGTTTTCTTATCACATTATCTTAGTTGATGGTCATTTTGAGGGCGGCCATTGATATTTTAAGGTATGATACTTGATACTTTGTTCTACAGCCATGGCCCTTTATTGTTATTAAATGTTGTTTTATTGTGATAATGTTAAGCAAGCGTTCACTAAGTAATGAGTGGTCATCGATATGAGCGTCGTAAAATTAAATGTCCAATTGCTACGAATGTCTTCTTTTAGTTTTTGAGAGACGTGACTTCATAAACCTTTTTAAACATCGATGAAGGTTTTCTTACCTTGTCTTGCATGGCCTTCATAACAAGTGGTAATTCATTTCTAATAAGCATATGAACTAGAAGAGTATGAGATGGCGTAAGACCCCAAAGTTTAACCTACTCAGCTTACCCTCGAGAGTGTCCTAAACATTATTCGTCGGCTTAGGCGAGGTAGCAGAAGTAAAAATAGAATCGACTTGGAGATAATCAGTCACTATGTAGACTGATTAACGTTTCGAACAAGGTTTTTTCAAAATAATCTTTTACGCCATACAATAAGCATTTATTCATCTATCTAACACATGAGCTTAAAACTAGTTGTTGAACACATTAGAAGGGTGGCAACCACACTTGGAAGTGTGGTCCAAACTCGATGAGCTTCTCCCGAAGTGCGGCCTCGAAGACCGCATCACGTGCAGCATCTCGCGGCGCTGATGTGTCACGGCCGTATTCGCGAGACACTTCACGAGCCGCGCGAACGAATTTTGTAACTTGAGCTACACTCTCACGTACATCTTCCACAGGTAACTGATGACATAAATTGCCTATATTAGTTGGATTATGATAGTGCAGTGGTTGAGGGTTATTGACTATACTAAGTTTTAAACTTTCGCGGTCCATGAAAATATAATTGTATTAACGGGAATTAACGCGATCACGTATTTAAAAGGTATTATAGAGGTTTGATTTGCGTTAATTTCCGTTAACATAATTATACTATCTATTGCCTATGTGATACAGTAGATCCAAAGGTTGTCTGTACGAGATCGAGTGACGGTTTATTGTATCGTTTAAAGAGTATCTTTGCTGGAGAACCAAATTTGGAAATCAAAATATTTGACTGGCTTGTTGGCCTAGTGGTTAGTGACCCTGACTGCTATGCCATAGGTCGTGGGTTTGATTCCCACCCGAGTCTGGATGTTCTTTGTGTCCGTTGTTTGTATGTTTATAAAGTCCCCCGCGATACAGGAGTAATTCCTAATGCGGGAGTTGTCTTTTTATTAATAAACAGAAAAAAAAATACTTTTGACTGATTGGGTGAGAACAAGTGAATGCTAGAACATAACTTAACTGGTCTACGGGCACATGCGTCAAAACATATATTAAGACGATGGTTATATAATTAACAGGCTAAAGATCTTAATTGTGCATATAGAATCCTGCGTGTGTGTATAGGATTTACTATAGAGCTTCTAAATAAAACTAAACTAAATAAAACTTACGTCATCACCCGAGGGTAGGCTATGTGGATATATCCGTACCCAATGTCCCACTCTCCCTGTGGCTTGATTCCATTTCACACCGTTGCCCCAATGACAGGCGCTCATAACACGTCGTCGCGTCGCAGCAGTGGAATATCCACCTCGCCACGATTCATCCGCGCTTTCCGCTGATTGTATAGAGACATTCGATGTTGACTGCAATTTGCAAGAAGTTAAAATATTTTATTAATGACTATTTTAAACCTAAAACGTTCCAGTGCAAATGTACCTGCCTCTTAATAATGCTGTTACAGTAGCATGTAGTAGAAGCACCCGTCTTAGTGATGATTCTAATAATAATGTCAGAATCATCAGTTACTCAGGCACTTTTAAATACTGAGGGGAAAAGAATGTACCTAGTTTGTTGCAAATAATTACAAGTTTTGGTTGTAGAAAACCGAATTTGAAATACCTTTATTATTTATATGATTCTAGGTTATTCAAAAGTAAATAGCCGTCTGCATCCACCACTTAACGATGATAGAAGAAGGTCTTCTTGACGACGTGTTTTGGCACAGACACAATTGCCGCTTCGGTCTACCGACTCCCATTTGCTAACAATTGAAGATAAGTTGTATGAGCGAACCAAATCAATATCAATCATGATCGATAACAAGTATTAGTTACATGAGGGTCTAATTTAGGTCCCCTATATCTTTATGCCATTTACCCTAAAGGACTCAAGCTCTGTAGAACTCATACTAAAGAAACTTAAACAAAAACAGATATCCATAGAATATATTTATATAGAAAATTATTTACAGAAAATATAAACAACAAAAAGTTTAAAAAGTTGTTTGTGGTGTAATCATATTAATAAATCATAGTGTCTGTTTCGGCCATTGATTAGGCACCAAGACTTTGTAATAGTTTGCGTTTAAAGTAACATGACTTCTGAAAGTCGTGTACCCAACAGTTCAATGTCATGTACTAAGCGATCGAGTCACGTAAGGCTCCCCTTATTTTTCTACTAAACCGTTTGATCTATTTTCAGCAATCCATTTGAATAATTCTGTCCTTGTATTGTATAATCGTTCTTATTACAGTCAATTGTTCAGGTATTGTAAAATAATAATAAGAACTGGCTTTTATTTCAGATATTAATAACAATTATAGTTAATAGGTTGTGACTGTCACTATTCATGAACACTAAATGAACTAACGTGAACTTACTATTGAAAGTAAAAAATATTATTTTACTAGCTTTTTCGGAGTACCCAGTCAGATAGATAAGTTAGTAGTATTAATAGTAACTAATAATACAGAAAAGGTCATAGTTAGGTACTAAGCTAATTCTAAATTATTATTTTATCTAAGTCTTTAAAGAAATCAAGCCATTACCGCTAGTACTTATGGCTTCTACATTGATGATCACTGATTAAGTAATTTCAATAGGGCCTTTATCAGAAAAATAATTGAACTGAAACCTGCGAAAAAAGATGCCTTTAGAAAATAATAAATAACCTGTTTCCATTTTCAACGCAATACATATAAAATATGGATAAGCTTTTGAGATGGTGATTACCTGTAAATCGGCGTTATCGGCACTATCATTTGTTTTATGTCGTCCGCTCTGTGGCTCCTTAGTTTTGTCCGACGTCTCCTGTTTTTGGGTTGAGTGGTACCATTAAGTATTAATACTTGGGTAAATTTTGAATCAGAATCAATTGAAATAAAGCATAGTATTGAGGTGCAAAACAAGGACAGCGTTCTGGAACTCTTCTCATTCCCTTATGCTACTGATATTTTTGACGATATTATAGGGGCAAAGATTAACGATAATACATACACATAGATAAAAGGAAACCAGAATATTGCAATCATGTGTCTATCTTGTATCTCTATAGTTATGTCTTGGCTGACAGCTAATCTACTCACACTGAATATCGATAAAACTAAATATATAACATTTTTCGCATCTTCTAATTCACAGCCACAGGAAAGCTTATCTGTGACCATATTGGCGTGGACTGTGGCTGCCTCTCACTTGCACAAACGCCCTCCATAAAATATCTAGGTGTACAGATAGACGCATACTTTCGTTAAAATCAATATATAGAGACCTTGACCTCACACATTAGAAAACTCATATCTATACTAATATTATAAAACTGAAGAGTTGTGTTGTGTTGTTTATTTGGTTGAACGCGCTAATCTTAGGAACTACTGGTTTCAATTGAAAAACTCTTTTAGTGTTGGATAGCCCATTTATCTAGGAAGACTATAGGATATATAAGATCAAGCTACGACCAAAAAGAGCGTAGCAGTGACCATAAACGCAATGCTTAGATCTTCTGCTGATGGAGTTACCTTAAAACTTGTGTATTACACACTATGTCATTCTGTAATATCTTATTGTGTTTCAGTGTGGGGCGGAGCTTGCTTTACCAGTATGCTTAGGGTCGAAAGAGCATAAAGAGCAATTTTAAAAGTATTTACAGGTAAGACTCGAAGATATCCTACAAGCCAGTTGTATAAAGGGTGTTCTGTACTGACTGTAAGACAGCTTTTTTTGTTCCGGATCATATTACGGAACCATGCACTGCTTCCATATGTACGGAATGAGAGGCGTAAAAAGGACCGTGTCTGTGTAATTGAACCTCACAGAACGGCTGTTGCTGTTGTTCGTGAGAGAGCCATGCCTCGGTACGTATGGGCCGGTTCGACCGGAGCGATACCACGGCCTCACAGAAAACCGGCAGTGAAGCAATGCTTGCATTGCTTTTCGCCACGCGAGTGAGGTTACCGGAGGCCCTAACTATTCCCTCTCCCCACCTCTCCCCACGCTTCCCCTACTACCACCTTAAAGGCTGGCAATGCACTTGTGACTCTTGAGTTGCAGGTGCCCATGGGAGGCGGTAGTCATTTACCATCAGGTGACCCGTCTGTTCGTTTGCCCCCTACACCATGAAAAAAAATGTTAAGAAACAGTTGTCGCCTTTATAACCGTATCAACAAAGCCATGTGCATTTATCGACTACCAATTATGCTCCTGACTTTGGACTATCAGGAAACCGAAAACCTATTCATAACATTAATTTAATGTTAGAGTTTGGGCCACATACATTAAACACTCCATTCTACCTCACTAACACACCTACATCCAAACACAAGGCGTATTTGGATGGATGGACACATTCAATTATCCAGTGAGTTTTAAGTAGGTAATGCAACTTTTTAGATTAGCGGAGGAATCACATGCTCCACAGTCCAAAAATTGTTTGTCATGTGTCTGAATTTCACCCCGTATTAGGATTTACAAATATTAGTTTGTGACTCGAACCGAACAATTAAATACATTTTTAGCACATACATTGATCTTCTCAGTGGCAGGTTGAATGGGAACCTGAGCTATTGATTGGGTGCCCGGCCCCTGAAGCGTAATGCAATTTATTGGCAACGCGCGTCGCCGGCGTAGGCGCGGTCCACGTCGCGGAGCAGACCGCGCGCGCGCCGTGTTGCGTGTCGTACCGTTTTCGTCTTCTGAACTGCAACTGCAAACATATAGCAAATACAACTTATTAAAAAAAAACTATACAAAAATGTACTTAAATGGGAATGTTAGGACTACGAGGGAAGCTGTTAATGATACCATAAACTTGTATTATGAATACATATAGTTTCCAGAATAATCCAATCATTTTAACAAAATCGCTGAGTTTGGCATTTGAAATTCAGACCAATGTAAATATAACATTGAGGACGCAGTTTTGCATCTTACACAAACACGAATAAATTCTGTAGATTCTGTGATTCTAAGATCGACACCGTTTCTGTTCCTATCATTATAAATAAACTGAATTCAATAGAAGTTTATGGTTCTGTCTAAAGATTGATTGCGCTAATACTCGTCCTCAACATTGATTTTTAAACTAGAAACTTTTAGATATATCTGTCGTCATATCAGTCTTCAATCTTCAAGTTTATGTTAGAATATTTATTTGGTAGCTATAATATACCTCAAAAGTTTTAGGAACCAGACCAACAACATATATTGTTAAAAGTTAGCGATATACTGTATGCGTATGCGTTTGAGCAACGACTCAATTGTTTGTTAGATTATCAGCCTTGCAGACTTAGAATTACCTACCTATTATGGTTAGGAGTTGGCAATGGAGGTGCTTTTAACTTGGCAAGTCCAGTATGCTTCATGGGTAGACCAAGCAGATCGAACAGCTCATGAAGCATCGGCTGTTTCACAACGATGTCAGCCTCGCAGTCTGATGCCAAAGCGGGAGAAAGATTTACCTGGAACGTTGTACCAAAGAAATTCTGTCTTGTATATTCTAATTGGTGGTTACTGAATTCGCACATAAATAAATTAATACATAATAATAAAACATACATATTGTTGCTACCATACACATACTTCTACTCAGAGGTCTTGAGAATACTACTTAGCAACAAAAACACGTTTTGCCATATTTGCCATTATTGTTGAACATACAAAATTGTAGCCAAGGAATCTATTGTTGTCTATCATAGTAGTAGTTATTAATATATTAAATTCGATATTGTCA
This sequence comes from Euplagia quadripunctaria, assembly GCA_963859945.1. NCBI lineage: Eukaryota > Metazoa > Arthropoda > Insecta > Lepidoptera > Erebidae > Euplagia > Euplagia quadripunctaria. The sequence continues at coordinate 8,916,525 of OY982562.1, read as the reverse complement.
GATTGAAAGTGTTTATATTCATTGTCATAGATGTCGACTTGCGGATGTATATTTGTAACGTCATCAAAACATACAATATATTAATAATTAATATTTTGGAATCAAAATTTTAATTTTAAATGTCGCTCTCACTGGATAATCATGTTTTAAGTTGTACCATGGGTGTTTTCAATGCATAGTAAACCTTGGAAACCAAACCCTATATTACCTCCAATAACCAAGGTTTCAACGAATCATCCAACAGTACATCAAAGCCGTAAAACTCGAAGCAGTTCCTTGCTGGGGGCGTACCAGCTGCTTGAGCTAACAACGTCAATGTCACCAAGGCGCGAATCCGTTGCCACATCACCCACTCTGCCGCTCCCCACCGACCAACGAGGGCTTTTCGCACTTGAGTCAATGTCCACTTACACCCTGTAAGTTTCAGAAAAGACCTATGTTATTGTATGTATATTATAACCCAAGTATGATAAGCAGATTCAATGTTAAAGGCTATGTGTAAATGTTCAGTATGTTTGTAAGTAATTTCAGTCCATTCAGGCATTCATTTATTTTAAAATAATCATCTTTACTTTTTATGATTACTTTACTGACTGTCAACCTTTAAGCAAGGAATTGAGAAGGTAAGTAAAAACTTATATTTAGACTTTTAACTATTTAACTTTATCAAACTTTAATAGCACTTTTCAAAGCTTAGGATATGCGCATATTTACTGGATGCAGAGAGAGGGAACTTTGAAGAAACCAAAGAAACTACGGGTCCGATCAAAACAACCATTCCATATAGGTATAAACTAATAGTACCGTAGTGACTGAATGTGATAATTACATATATAAATCTACATGTATCAACTAAAGAAGACGCATTCGTTTAGGCACTTTTACTTTATAATTTTAAGTTAAATTCAAGTCAAGCAAAGCTTCATCGATCTACTTTGTTACACAATCTCATGCATGTTCTTAAGTAAACCTTAGGCACTTGTACTGCTTTATGTAATCCTCACATAAACCAGGAAAAAACATATCTTGACCTATTTTTTAAACTGCTATAAATGTAGAGAAACTTACTAGTTAGGTTTCCTAGCATAAATTGATATGCATCACTTTAAATGCATTTTTATATAATTTTCCGACTTCCCAATATTGTTATAAAATTGCACTTAATATGTTCTCGTATATAAATTCTCGTTAAATATGTGTATATATTTGATAACTATTTAATGTTGAGTCGAGTATTCATCCCAAAGAGAAGGCAATATTGGAGTATTGGGCTAACCATCCTGGATGGGTTTACACAGATACTACGAAGTAACTTGAAACGCATATCCTTCTTAAGGTAGCTGAGGTGAGCTGAAGTAGATGTCGATGCTGGCGGTTGACAATGTTCTCTATTTGGTTTTACTACAAAGCCTACCGAACTTTAACAGAGTCAAAACACAGTATCGGTAAAATCCAACGGTAATTTTTCAAATTATTTTCATACTTTTCTTAAGCAAACTTTTGCAGATAACACTCTAAACTGATTTCTATTCGAAGTTAAAGCCATAATCACACTTGTTTTTAAGCTTGTACATACGATATTATGGTGGTGCTGCCATTCCTTCAGCCAGTTTACTAAGTCTAAGGCCTTCTTCTACGCTCTTCACTCGTGCACACGGACGCCTGGTATGTTCTAGCGCCAGGCATCTGTAAGAACATTTTAACACTCACCACTACCAATACGGTCCTTACATTCAGCGTATCGAGGGCCAGATTTGTTGAGCGATGAGTTCGTTAGGTGCCTGTAGCGGTTGTGGATATCCGACAGTGTGTACTTGTCTGTACCTGGAAAAATTAAGAAAAACTCGTTTGAATATAAAGCACTGAAAGAAAGTCGCAACTATCTATGTAATAGTGTTCGGAATAGAATGTGCCCAATTTTTTTTTTTAAAGTGAACCACTATGAATAACAGAAACAGCCTGCTAAAACATTGTCTATCAACAAAAAAAAATATCTAACAAATAAAAAGACAGGTTAGGGTATGGGGTATAAAGTACTTGCAAACCCGTTAACCATAAGTCAAACAGTGAAACCCGAAATGAAGGCAATACTTGTCTTGCTATATTATTCCAGTTTGCGTATTCGGAAGTAGGTTTTTAGTATATTTTACTACTTTGGGAAAGCAACTGGTTGACAAATAAAACTGATCTAAACGGCCCTGGGAGATTTATTGTAAAAAATGCGGAAACGACACCTTCGAAATTTATCTGCAAATCAAAGTGTACATCCTGATGTACACTTTGATTTCACTTACTCTCTGACTTAGGCACTGTCGCACCTGTGCGACAGTGCACTGAATAGTTTGTTATATTGAACTGTACGGATAAAACTACATGTAAAATAGTGTACGTGTGCAATACAGTCGTCTCACGTAACAAATATGGGATTTGCACCAGCCCTGCGTAGTAACAATACATATGCATATCAAAAAGTATCACGAGCTGCAAAAGTATTTATAAAAAACATTAGATTATAATTATAGTACTAAGTGTAGAATAAATTTAGCTTAAACGACACCAGAGCGGATTGTCTCTATCTAGGCTATCGGGTATATTCTAGATCATTTTGGGGCTGTAACGTCAAGGCAGACCACCCATGTATGAAAATTTTAAATGTGAGTTATGAGTATCTACAAAAATACACATACATAATTATAGTTCATCACTAATATATATTGACTCACATATGTACGAGTATATACAGAATAAAGGCTGTATAGTATATATTTGTACTGTGTATGTGTCAAATAAGTACGTTATTATTGTAATTAACGCACGGTTCCTTAGGGATAGCTATTAAGAATACAAGACCTATGTATCTTTGGTTTTAAAATAACAGATAATATTTTTAAAACTCTAATGTATGAGATTAGGTAGCTAGTCTGACGTATGTACCGAATCTAGCGAGTCCTTCGGCGTACATGTAGGCAGTGAGAGGCCTGTACCCAGGTACACACACGTACAGCCGTAGGTCGAATTTGTAGCCGGCGATCAGCAGGGGTCGCTCGATGTATCTCTGTACCACTGCAGAAGAACCACAGCTCATGTCGCAAACACTCTGAAACCAGAATTAATTAGGTACATAGTATAGTAGTTAGTACGAAACGTTGAAGTATTGTACTTGAACGTTTCATATTAAAACAAACTGTTGTAGTTGAAACCTGTAGAAAACATGCAGTATTTGATGTCCTTTAAATTCAAAAATTCAAATTTATTTATTTACCTACGTCTAATGGGTACATAAGGTCTTAATAAATATAAGATATTAGTTCCTCCATTTCTACCGTAAGTGCGTGCAAATGTTACAATATTTTGGCTTAATTATAATAAAGCAATACATCAAATTGATGGAAATTTCGTTAGGGTTTCGTTGTACATCAAATTGATGAGAATATCCTTAAAACACACAGTAAGTCGTTCGGTATCAGACCAATTGCAAGTAGAAACAATTTACCCGTGGTGTCGTACATAGAGCTCATAATTGTAAGGAGACAAATATCACGTGATATTATGACTGATTTAACAATCATAAAAAATACAACAGTTTTAGACCTTTCACATGCCTACCAACCGTGGATAAACTTCTAATATCTATTCTGAGAGTAAAAACTTATACACATTTACATAAAAAATAGATCATTTTTATTTCTCAAAGTGGATGTAGAAGCAATTCTTTAGTACCCTAGTCCTAGAGAGCTTCTTATAGCTAACAGGTGCGTCGTAATCCTAAGAAGCTGGTAGCCTGTTGGATAGGAAGGAAGGCCTATGACTCGGTTTCACATACGTGGGTTTTGAGAGTGTTAGAGTTGTATAAAATTGAAACCACTCTTTGTACTGTCTTGAAATCAAGAAATGGAATTTAGTATGGACAAGTGTGCAGTCATGCATGTAAAGAAACATTCAATAAAACTCAGATCTTTGTCTGCCACCGAAATCTACAAGTAAATAGGTATACTAGACCAGGGCCAATCATGTTTGAGGCAAGAAAATTTCTTAGCAGTATACAAAAGGTCGGAAAATGTAGTTAATGGTGTGAGTATTTAAAGAAAAATCAACCCGACTATACGCGTTTAGAGGTGGATATTCGTTTTTTTGCGATTTTCGGCTAAACTATGCATCCTATCGAAAAAAGTGAAATATAAAAGTTGTAGATAATGAAAAAATCTAAAACTTCCGGGAGTTTTATTCAGTATGGTCGATTTTTCCTTAAATACTCACACCATTAACTACATTTTCCGACCATTCGTATACTGCTAAGAGTTTATCGTCTATTATGGTATTTAAAACGGTTTGGCCCTGGTCTATACAACAGTCATTAGGAATACCAGAATTTAAGTGCTGCAGGAGCACTTTTTGGCTGCCTGAAAAAAAGTACTTAAGTCTTTCATTCCGGGTTAACAAAATACGCGCCTGCAACGGTTGGGTCATGCCGGCTCTGATGTATCCTTTGGGTATACTTAGATGGACTCGGACCGAATTATCAGTCCTTGACAGGAGAGTCCGTACAGTGCTGACTTCATTCTGAATGCACCACCCACGTTCATCAGTAGTGAAGTTGTATATCTATTCGTTCATTGTGTGGTCGTGGACTCTTAGACATTAAGACCTTGTACAATGGCGAGATATACAACCTTACAGAATATTTTGATGTAGGAGTGCATCGTAATGTAGGTGCAGTGAACAACAACAACGGACTCACTTCGCTTGTTCTGACTTAAGAGAATTGGCACAAACCCGTAGAGATATGCAACGGCAAAGCGCTCCATGGTCGTTTTATCGGGCCCTAAATGGACCTGATGTAGACTTAAAAGCCTTCTACATCTTAGCTATCGTTTGGGAATATCTTCGAAGAAATCAAAGATTTTGTCTTTGCAGTTATGGAAGAAGTTATAATGACGAATTATTTGCGGAAATAAACCCTGGAAGGTGGTACGGCTGACACTTGTCAGGCATGCTATAAAATTCATCATATTATTTCTGGTTATTCTCATCTTGCCAACGGTAAGTATTTGCACAGGCACAATCAAGTGGCCAGGGTTGTACAAAAACAACTAGTCATTGTATTAGGATTGATCTATCATCACTGACAGAACTACTTTATTATTATTATTAATATTGATGCTTATTTGTTTGTATATTTTTCAAAAAGTACTATGCGATCAGTATAAAACAATCTCAAAAACTGAAAGCCTGTAAGCACGGATACAACTTGATATCTATCAGTAAAATGCAAGGCCAAAGTGCTTTAAGTTAAAACAAAAAAGGCAATAAATCACTATGACATGATTGAGTGTTGTTCTATTTCAAAATAAAAACAATATTTATTACTTACTTTCTCCCTTGACAATGTTGACAAAGAAAATAAAATAGCAGTTGCGTTGCATAGATCAATAAAATTCAAGTACCCTGTCCCACGCAAAGAAATAAACAGTCGTATTTAAATTTTTAGTGTTCACTATAGCAAATTTCCGTCAAGAATATTTTAAATTATTTAAAGTTTCTCAGTCTGTAAATATTTTTATCCTCCGACGGAAAAAGAGGGTTTTATAAGTGTGATGTGTCTGCGTGTCTGTGTGTCTGTCTATGGCATCGTAGCTGCCAAATGACTGAACCGAGTTCAGTTCGTTTTTTTCGTTTGAAAGGTGACTTGATCGAGAGTGTTCTTGGATATAATTCAAGAAAATCTGTTCGAAGATCTTCAGCTCTTTTCTAATCGTGGAAGAGATTTTCGAGTCGGGGGTATTTTAAATTGTAAATTTATGATTATTAAGTAAATTTACAACGAAATGTTTTAAGTATAAAAATATGTTGACCTCCAAGGTCTTCAAAGTGTTTATTTTCAAAATTGTGTTTTTTGAAAGTTACTACCAGATTTTATTATTATATTTGTATATTATGAATACTACTTTTAATCCATTATGATTCATCTTTACAAAATTGGGATTTTTATTACGTGAAAACCAAGATACGACATTTGGCAATCCTAACAATTGCAATAGGAGATAAGTAATAGCAATCTATCGATAGATTCACTTTCATTAAATTAAATAATGTTTTATGGTGTATAACCTCAACCATGCAAAGGTGCACACAAAGGTGCGATATTGTTATGAATTTGAAAAAACATGTTTTGATTGTATTAGATCAGGTTATTTAGAGATCTAACCATTGCTGATATTTGGTAGTGGATTTGCTTCTAAAACCAATCCGAGTGAACATGACCATAAGCAATACATACACGGAACAGGAAGATCCCTCTGCCCTGACTCTGAGCAACTGGCTTATGGATCCATACAACATTGGCTTCATCATCTCGCCTTAGCCTCGTGCACTCTGACACCAGCTTCGCGTATTCCAGGGGCAAATGAAAACATGGTGGACTGAAAAATGAAGTATACACGTTTTTAAAACATTGGAGTGTAACTTCAGTAAAAATAGTAATAATCCCAAAAAGGCAACGAAGGCCTCTCAACAAACTGCAACAAAAGAGAAAACAATTGGTTTATATGGATGATATTAGTAGTCACGTCCATAAAGCTTTTTGAAGTGAAACTTCATTAGAATCGTTGTGCTTTGAAATTCGATGAAAAGAAAAAGCGTCACGATAAAGTTCCTATAATCTTTGTCTTTGCGCCTGCGTACTACAAATCTTTCTTTGTTTTTGCGCCTGCGTACTACCAAGCCTTCAGAAAATATGTCAATGTCAACGTGGTGTAATTTTTGTGCATTTGCGTATAGAATATTTTAGTTGTTTTTTCTCCATATTTCACTTATACTTAATTGATTCTTTACAAATTTACATTTAAATCCAACCTTAACCTATATTAAAAACGAAGTATTGTTTGTTTTGAAAGTTGTGTACAGTTGTAACTGGACTTCAGGTTTGCTTACTGTTTATTATTAAAGCTATTCTTTGTACATCTTGATCTATTGTCTGATTTGAATAAACCTGATGATCTATGGAATAAAATAAAAATAAAATAATTTGACCAATAACTTTTATAGAAATCATCTAAAATTAAATTTATTAACATTAGTAAATTATTTGAGTTGATTTTACTTTTTATTTCTCATTCTCTCGTAGGCTACTTTTCTGAAGTTTCACTTCTGCCGTGTGTGAATTGAAAATGTTTCTGACTTTGAATAATGTTAAAATACAAAATTAAAAAGAAAACATCAAAATCGGAGCTGTTTCTGAGGACTTCCGAAGATTGCCTGATTTATGCCTTCATTGACGTGACTAAATTGCTTTTTAACGAAAATAAGTCAGATTTCTAGCCGTAAGCCCCTGGGAAATAAAATGTTGAATCCCCATTAGCATTATACTAACATTACTGTTTAACCTTTGGGAACTTTTTCTCTTAATATTTAAATAACAGAAGAGTACCAGCCTAACGGTAGAAAAATAATTTAGGATAGCTGAAGTTTTAATGGTCAGTCAACAAACTTTGCACAAGTTTCAAGTACGTGCAAACTGTTTTAGTAATGTTAAGTCTGAAAAAAAAAAACCGGACATATGCGAGTCTGACTCGCGCACCGAGGCTTCCGTAAGCAAGCAAACTTGTATGTAGATTATGTCCATCTCGGGAATCAATTCTTTTAGACCTTTTCTTGCCTTTTTAGAAAGACAAACTATCTTTCTAAAAATCTATAAAGTCAACAATCCAACTGGAAAAATAAAAAAAATAAGTTTGTAATCACAAAAATATTTTTTTTATGTGATACTAGCTGACCCGGCAAACGTTCTTTTGCCATATAAATTATTTCTAGTGAATATTTTGGTAGAACTAACGAAGAACTAACTTATTGTATGGAGTCTATGACTGAAAGAGTAATGGAGCGCTGTGGACGACGATGGCCTATAAAAATAACAAAACACCAACCATTCATTTTCTCAATTCAATGTACTTCATTAATTTAACTAACATATTTAAAGTTTGATCTCTTAAAAATTACATGTAAATTAGAAAAGTGATACATATTTTTTATCTTAAATTATGACAATTAACAAAAAAATCAATATCAATCTCAAAGAGGAATCGAGTTTAGGTTTTTTCTTGTCAGTCCGTCTTTAGCCAACACAAACAAACCGGATAGTTTGCCCACGCGAGAACATGCCACGTATTGCGATTACTTACTTTCTGTCCGTGTGAAAAACGTGGTGTGACCAAATCTAAGCCACAAACAGACATCGTTTAGCCTTGCGACTTATTGTTACTGACTGACTGTTATTGTAAATGCCAATCTAATTAGATTGGAATCCAATAGAGATCCAATTGGAAATTTAACGCGTTCAATTCGTTCGTTCGAATTCAATTGGCACTTCTGTGGGAATCATTCTGATTCTTCCCCACAATACATTTTCGCCTCTGAACTTGCCATTCAAAATACTGGCTTCGGCAATGGTTTTCTTTAATTTTTTAATGACTAATCGCGTGCTATTGCACAGCCGTGGTGTGTTCAAATTCCAAAGTAAAATAACCGGAGATCCAACTTTCAGTTGTAGATTGTGCGGTGACATGCCTGGCAAATCCAGTGAGTTCAAAAACTGTGTTTGAAAATTTACAGCTTCATTGGCATCGGAAATTGTATCGGTCGATTCGTATGACACCAAGTCGCCTGGCAACAACTGTTGTATATTTAAATTTTAATTTGACGTATACATTTTTTTCTGCGAAAATGACTTTCTGCCAGCCACTCAAGATTATGTGTATATATAGTATTGTGTGTGTACATCGGGAAATGTGCGGTCGATGAGAGTATTTTGCGAATTAATGATTGTGCAGAAATCGGTCGGCAATTTTATGCGTGAAGTATTTTCATGGACAGCGACTTTTCTATCGCCGATATTATGAGAGCACTGAGAACTATCTTCTGCAATTATTAATAAAATGAGAATAAATAATGATAGCACTGCAAATTGATGATAAATTTACTATGAGAAAATTTACATAAAAAATTAAAGAACTAAATTGTCGAAAAAATAAAATAGCCTACGACTTATTCTCAGACCTACCAAATATACACAAAAAAAAAATCATAAAAATCGGTCACGTCGTTTCGGAGGAGTTCGATAACAAATACTGTGACAAGATATTTTTATATATTAGAAGATAACAACACATTTACGATTTTCGGATTTTTCCCTTTATTTGTGCTATCAGGACTTGCTTCTTATCAAATTTCATCACTCTAGGTCAATGGGACGTACCCTATAGGTTTTTATTTACCTTTTTTTTAACGTCTGTAAACCCCCTTGGGTGCCAACGCACCGAGCTAATACTCGGCGAAGTGGGTATGTCGGAATCGGACCGACTAAAACCACACGGTGTTCCGTCACGGGTGTCTATGGCCGAGGGCTCAGGTATAACCTAGCAAGGAACTCCCTGGACCCCCGACAGACTTGACTACCTCCACTCCCATAAAGCGAGGTAGTCTCGCAGACGTAAGTGGGAGCCGTGTCCCCTTCAGATGTCAAAGCGCGCGTGGATCACATCGCGGCCACCGTCTTGGCATAATTTTTCCGCTTTCGGTGCTGGGTTCTAGTGCTGAAGGCCAGCGCTCATAGAGGCCGTAGGGTTCCCTTTCCGCCGCCCTTTCTTTGGCGTACATCATCTCCTCGCAAAATGAGGCGGTGGAGTCCCACGCACTCTCGGTGAGTAGGACCCACGTTGGGCACTCTACTAGAGTATGGAGTGCAGTATCCTCGGGACAGCCCCCGCAGTGATGGCACGCAGGCAATGGCTCCCAGCCAAAATTTGTTAAAATCTAAGGCTTAATGGTCGTGTCTTTTTATTGCGTTGACTTAGAAGCCTGATTTTTTTTACAGCTTCAAGGGACCGCTGACATAACGGATAACAACAACGCTGACATGACGTATTTAATATTAATTTCAACTTGATGCGAACCGTTCAAATTTGGTCAAATATAAGACTTAAATGGCCATATCTTATGACTGCGTTGAGTTAGAAGCTTGAGTTTTTTTACAACTTCAATTTTGGTATTAATTTTTACTTGATGCGTGTCCCGTACACGAACGTAGTTCCTGAGAAAAAGGGTCTTGACAGACAGACAGACAGACAGACGGACAACAAAGTGATCCTATAACTATAAGGGTTCCTTTTTTCCTTTTGAGGAACGGAATGCCAAAAATAGGTATAACATGTTTGACAAGTATCATTATAAAACACCCTTAAACACCTCTATTAGATTTTTTTAAAGACATCTTCCTCGTTAGGAATATTCCTGTGTCGCAGGGGTCTTCAGAAACGTTCAAACAACAGAGACAAAGAACAACAACTATTGGTGGATCACATTTTCTCTCCCGTGTAGGATTTGAACCCACAACACTCGGCGCGGCGTAGTGGCGAGGTGACACTTAAACCATTATGCCAAAAAGTCAAAAAGTGCATTTACATTGTAATCATAATACACAAACTGTTCAAAATTTATGGTCACGAGAATTTAACAAATTACTAATATTTAATTAGGAATTCTGTTCACGGTGAAAGAAACACGATTCAGGGTCGTGTAAAATAAATATTTACAATATTAACAAAATCGGTGAAATGAAGCGAGTAAAATTTTTTGAAAAGACATTTCAGTGCCGTTTTCTAGTAAGATTTCAGTAAATTGATGCGTGGTAACCGCGAAAAGTGTAAAACTATGCTAATAGAACGTTATCAGTGACTGATAAGGACAAATAGCTGAATATAAACAGTAGAAATCGATAAAATACGTTCGTAGTTTTAGACTTGTTTTTTGCCATAAATACATTAAAAAATCTAAAGGGTTTCATAATATTTTATGCTGTTTAAGTTGATTCTGTCAGTAACACATAGAATAGTAGTCGTAATGTTTGAATTTATGAAACTTGATATGTAACGTGATTATTGATATTCGTAAAATATACTGTTTTCACTATGAGTTAGGTACATGTTACAACTTAGAATTTATGATAATAAAATTGTGACGAATTTGAAGTGTAGCTGCGGTAGCTTCACTTCAAATTCATCACAATTTTATTATTATCTTCAAGCCTCAAGATCGACTGAGAACAACAAGATGTGCCAAGATCGTCCAGGAAAATCGTCCAATTCAGTTTTTCGTGCAAAAGTAACAATAACTTACATATCTATAATTTATTTCAAGCTAAAAAATCCTACTGATCCCAGTAATATTATAAATGTGAAAGTTTGAATGGATGGATAGTTGGATGTTTGTTCCTCTTTCACGTAAAAACTACTGAACCGATTGCGATGAAACTTGGTATGTAGATAGCTGGAGATCTGGATTAACACATGGGCTACTTTTATCCCGATATTACTACGGAATCGGGACTTACGCGGGTAAAACCGCGGGGCGCAGCTAGTAATCTATAAGTATTAAAAAGTTAACGCGTCAATGGTCAATTTTGAATAAACTACATTCAGTGTAAAGGCTTCTCATGTTATATGTTGTATAATAGGACCAAATGCTTAATCTTATCGACCTTGCAATTTTGAACCACGAATTCGATGAATAACTTCATATATAAGCAAATACAAAACAGTATCTACTTATGAACGGAAGCCAATTTTGCTAACACAGTTCTCTACTGATTTACGTTCAAAATACGATTCTATATTTTTACGACTGGACGTGACGGTGGCATAAAATCCTGAGTACATAGTATACGTAAGTCGTGACGTAGAATCGTGTGTATAAAAGCCTTAAGTAACATATACGGTTGTCCCAGACTATAAAATTTTGCCAACCATCATTGCCGATAAAGATTTACAAGCAAAAATATGGCTGTTCACAAGTTGATGAACACCAGACGCACCATAAAAATGCGGCCATCATATTTTCACGTACAATGCATGCAATATCTGACTATTTATGCACGCAATACTATTTTAGGTTAACGTATTTGCATGTTTAGTATGAAATGTCAATACTTCCAGATTACTCTCCTCCTCAACACAAAAACTGAATAAGTTGATTAGACCACGTTACCTACTCCTATAAAAAGTTCTAGAAAGTTTGGTGCGGAAGATTTCCGACCGAAGATACTTTCTTACAGAAGGCAAAAGTGTTTTCTCTGTTAATAAGTTAGGTTACTTTATGGGATGATATTATATATTAGTGTTATATAATTAGTGTAAAAAGTGTTTATATCAGGTAGGCCGTTCGCCGAAAGCAAACAATAGAATAATGTACATATACTTGGTAATGTCTCCCAAAGCCATAACAAAATCTTCATTCATAGTTGGTATTCCAAAATGTCACTACCATAGTGACACCTGTACATTCATTGATTGATGCTAGAAACCTCCAACCACTACACCCAATTCAATAACCTTAGTTTGAATCGAACACAAACTTTTCACTACCCAAAGTTATTCCTCCATTTAATATAATTATTGCTGCCTCTATCTCTTTCGAACCACGGGGCGCTCCCTTATATAAATGAAAGCATAAATGTGAGGGTGATCCAGTAAGTTTAGTTGCTACAGCAATGAATACTAATATCCAAAACAAAACAAAACTGTGACATTGATTCCTTTTTCTTTGTGCAATCGTCACGCGAACTCGGCCGTACCACTTGGGGTAATTGCTGGAACACTGCTCATTAATATTCAAAACAATAATTTGATATCACCGTGAACTTTCACCTTCCGTAACGGTGCAGGAATTTTTAATATGACCTTTGGAATGTTGGCAATGGTTAAATGCCTTTTATAGGTGGCTGACGTCTACTTAAGCAAAGAAATCGCGAAGGTCTTTTTCAATATGCATCAGAAACAACTACTTTAAAACAAACTACTTTGTTTCAATTTAATTTGATTGTGACATTATTAACTACGGCAACGGTAAGCCTTCGCATACTTTTACTTTAAACTTGACAATAATAAAAGACTATTTTCAAGTAAATTTATCTTTAGACTAAGTAATGTCATCAAGAGTAATTTTGGTACATAGAACCGCAGTTCAGTTACAAGGTTCGTTTGACTCAAAAAACTAATATTACAAGCTATTGGTTAAATATTTATAGTTTAAATATTTTATTATTCATCCATCATTCAGCCATCTAATAGCTTTGTGAGACTGGATATTAAGTGTTTCTAATTAGATTTTTAGCTAGTAAGAGAACCACGCTCAGCATTTTATCTCATAAAACTGACGACTGACTGACTGAGCCAAGTCACTAATATCACGAATCTTAAACAATAGGGAATATGCACATGTCTCCAAAACAACCTTCATATTTTGTAGTCTTCATTGCTGTAGAAATATACCTTTACAATTATTTTTGTATTTAACTGTTTTAATTACGAAATTTAATCATTACAAACTTGGTATTTTGCATTTTCGTTGCTATTGGATGGAATGAAGCAGTTGGACTGCCTGTTGGATAATATATATATATATATAATAATTAATAGAAATACTATTAGTGTCTGTTCTCCGCTCATTTTAAACAAAAAAGAAAGAATTGGTTTTTATCAGTTCAATTGCTAGGTGTTAATGTTTTATTAGACACTTAAGTATTACAGTCAGGGCAGGCCCAGCATTACAGTCAGGGCAGGCCGAGCTTCACAGGAAAGTGAAGGGAAAGGATCCGTTCTAAGTAAAGAAAGTACAAACACGTCGAAAACTTGGTCAGGCATGAAACGAACCAGTGACTATTGGTATTGGTATTGGTGTAGGGCTCTGTTTCCGCATTTAGACTCATAGACGGTCCATTATGCGTTCAGACAGGCTGCTTATTGGAGCCAGCCTAGCTCCTTCCAGAAGCACAGAAGCCTCCTGGGGCGTTCGCAGGCTTCTAGGAGCGATCTCGCACCCGCGAAAATATTTGCCTGTTGTGTGGCCACTCCCTCGCACTCCAGGATAACGTAGGCGGCCGTTTCCTCCGCGTTGAGACATCCTCTGCAAAGAGGGCTGTCTGTCGCACTGATGGTGAATAGGTGCCGGTTTAGGGCTAAATGGGCCGTGATTGTTCCTACAACTATTCTGATGTCGAGTCGGTTGAGGCTGAGCAGTCTTCAGTCTCGTAAGTTTTTGCAACACACTCGCATTGAAATATGGAGCTGTGTTGACCAAGCGCCAGTGATATTTTGATATTTAGATCTTGTGAGAAAACTCCGGCTCCAGTCCCTGACCCCATCTTGGAACCATCCGTATAGATTCGCGCTTCATGTATACCAGATTGATCTCGGTCGTTTTTAAATAGTTGTATTTGATACTTCCTCTCGAAGATGTGTTGTTTAGGGATCCTGTCGCATGGGGCAGCGATTAGTGGTTGATATTCCACTAGTTGATTCCATAATTTGATATGGGGACCCTGTCGATTATACCACAGACCTAAAAGTTTAAGTCTGATGGCTGCCACAGCTGCCTCCTGTTGTATATACAGGTCTAGTGGGGCTAGATCAAGAAGACATTATTTTGACTGGTTATACCGGTAACGCAATGGTTTTGGTCGATTGATAAATATTAATGAATAGTGGGGTTATAAAAGGGTAGGAATAAGTTCCGAACGTTGACTTGAGTGCGAATAGAGGCACGAACAACTTGGCAGTTACTGTGAGTTAGTGATTTTCATAGTTTATATAAGTGGTTGTTAGACTGTTTCTTACATTATGATATATATTTTTTAATAAACTTTATTTGTACAGTCTTTTATATACATATAATAAATAAAACTGTTAATATTGTACTCCAATCTACTCCCTTATTTAAGCATTTATTTATTTAAGCAGTTAAACCGTGTACCGTTTTGGTAGTTTTAAGCCGAACGATGGGAACCAAGCCCAAAAACTCTTGCTTGCAAGATTTCATTGATGTCTTAGATATTAAGCAACAGCCGCATTGGCATCACACAACGAATGTTTCGGCTCAAATACTTTTTTATCGGCGTATTGCTATAAAAATAACTAATGCAAGGTAATGCCGTGTGACACGCAAGGGCGCGCGTGGATTCATTCAAATAACCGATGACGCGAAGATTTTGACTCACGACCCGGACCATAGTGCACGACAACACAATCAACAAAACATTTATAAATAGTACAGAGGATGACATGTTTAATGAAATAGGCACACGTGGGCGGTGGTGAACTCTTAAAGAACCACACACATATCTGCATTTCAATTTTGGTCATGATAGAGACTGTAAAGAGACAAAGTTAATTCCGTTAAGTTCCATTTATGTATTTTATAGCATAGGAAAAAAAATACTGTTATTGTCACCCTCATAAATACCTTTATATATATATAATATCTTTACAATAAAATTGTAAAGACAACATCTCAAGGGCTAAATAAATATTCCGTATATGTGGACCCATAACCAAGAGATATAATCGACATAATCTACCATTCCTATTTTTACAAATTTGCCGTGTACTATTAAAATATAGGCATTTATTACCACAAAATCAATTACTACTTTTTGTCAAATCAGCAAAGTTTTTGAATGCGTCCTTAATACAAAAAGTTTACCAAAATACAAGCGCGAGGAATAAAGTATCGTGTCAAAAACTATTACCGGCTGTATTGTTTTTTATTTATCCTAACTATTCCTAAAAGAAATAGACCCTATTAAAACTCCATACACAAGTTCCACATACCATTTGCTAGTATAAAATTTGTGATTGGAGGTAACTTTTATGATTGATGGATAGACTTCGATAATTTATTTCTACGATCCACACGTAATATCGAGTTCCTGAACAACGACAACGGTTACGCTTGAATTCTTCGTAAAATCGAAATTGCATTTGCGTTTATGTATTTTTTTTATACCTACTTATTTACATTTTTATGAAAGCCACACGCCACGCACAATAATTCTGGCACGAGCAAAGGCTAATATTGTTGCATACCTACTTTGTGATTCTAAATTTTTAAATTTAGATTTTAGAAAAAATCTCAATCTCATTTGACAGACACGAGTTTCTAAGGTGCGGCTGAGGCCTATAAAAGAGTATACAATGACATACACTCACCGGCACCATTAACGGACCACCCCTCTAAAATGTCGGTTTGATTTATTTATTGGGACTTTTTGTATATTCAAAGTATAAAACACCTTTTACCCTATCTTATTGGAAAAAAAGAATTTCAGCTATTTTTAATGACACGTACCTAACATTCTGTTTGTTGCTTGTTTAATCACTGTCGTAGAATCAGTAGTGAGTATTGCCTCCTCTAACTCTGATGATGTCTGAGGCGGCGTAAAAGCAAATTAATTATTACGTAAAATGAAACGATGGCTGCGGAGTGTGCGACCGCAGCGAGTGCCGGCGGACGCGACGCATATTCTCTGCCGAAATTTATGAATTTTTCTTTGTATGTTTGGCCCTGACTCAAAATTATTTAGGTATTTGCATTGGTGTAGGAGTTTAGTTGGGCTAACAAGTTTATTTTTCGCTTTTCAGTTTTTTGCTCCTTCTGTCGGTTTAATTTCATATTAAAAGGTTTTCTTTTTTGTGGCTAAAATAAAATAATAGTTGAATATGTAAAATTCTTACTTATCTAACTTAATTAACTAATATATAATGTAATTACCCACTTTAACTATTCATTGTTATTTGTTATAAATATTTGTACAACAATATTTTAACAGGTTTAAAGTTCCCATTAAGATTAATGAATCGACTCAAACTCGAGGTAACTGCTGTCAACCGATGAGAAGTTCCGTGGACCGGCTTCCATCTATGTCATCAAAACAACTACCGGTCTCCGTCATATTATAGTGTCATTAAAACTATAGTGTGTGCCAAGTTTCAATAGAATCGGTTCACAGATAAAAACTCAGTGGGTGAACAATCACTCATCCCCTATTTGTCTACCCTAAATACGGGTTGACTTAAGAACCTCCTCCGTTTTTTCACACAATAACTTTATATATATATATATAAAGTTGTTATTTATAATAAAAAGATTAATAATTAATAATACTAGAACGTAGTAGTATATATCACAAATTAATAAATATTTTTTAAACAAGCAATAAGTTGCAAGGTTACTTGCTACTTATTCATTTTTTTACCGACGAAAAAACGGAGGAGGTTCTCAAGTCAACCCGTATATATATATTTATTTAGCAGCAACTCAGCAGCATTCATTTGTGATATATACTACTGCGGTATAGTATTATTAATATTTTTTATTATAAATAATAACTATAATACACAAGACAATTTCATTAAATCAATGTGAATAATCCTTACAAAACAAGACGGAGCACTTTGTTAATTCCTATCAGGATCAAATAAAATTAACTACCCCACACCGGCATGAATTCGCGTGTACAAAAAAATATCTTTCTCGTTTATCGCTTTAAATTTGTAAAAACGATTCGATATTAACCGTTATCATAACTTTCGTGAACGACAAAACAGGCTTTACCCAATTCGTGTCATCTGTTTTCAAATTAATTGTTGTGTAAGTTCGGAGTTTTTTAATCAAAATAAGGTTTTATTACAATACAAGGAGAAAGGTAAACAAGGTATTTTTAGAACGTTACTTAAGTCAATACTGCAGCTTTTTATGCAAAGAGGTCATGTATACTAAAGAAGCGGCGCGGGGCGGGGTGGAGAGAACAGAGAACTAGCATGCTCCCGTTCTGCAGATAGCGCACAGAGGACTGAGCGATCCCCAATCTCTGAGCGCTCTGATGAGTTGGGACCGTTAGGCAGTCAATAGTAGAAGCTGCACCGAAAGTGTCGCGACGTGTTATGCTACTCTCCAAACTCATTTTGAAATTTTTCTCACCGACTAAACCTGTTAGCAGGCCGGTCAAAATGTCGCTTAAACCATGGCAACACGACCAACGACGATGAATAGCGTGTCTCATTATCTTCGATTACCAATGGTAATAAATCGTGTCCCGCTTTATAAGAAATGCATTGTGATGTAACAGTGTCCTATGAGTATTATCAGATATTAAAATGTTTTGTAATGGAAAATATCATTGGTTTAGAAGACAAAAATGATAAAGTAATTACTTTGTAGATACTTAGCTAAAGTGGAAATAGAAAATGAAAATGTTTATTAGTAAATCGGTAAAGTTTACGGAAAAAGAGCAAAAACAAAATTGATGGATATACTGAACAGAATTGATCAGCAAAAGTGGAGGTGGGCAGGCCACATAAGGAGAGAAAACAGGATAAATGGAAATGGAGTAAAGTAATATCAGACTGGTACCCAAGAAATGGGAAACGGAGAAGTGAAAACAACAAAGCAGATGGGAAGATGAGTCAAAACTTACCGCGGGCCCTAACTAGAGGAGAGTGGCTCGTGATAGAGTACAATGGAAACAACTAGAGGAGGCCTTTGTTAAGAGGCATACTGAATTAAGAGAAATACTATGATAGCAGACAACAGAAATAATTCAGAATTAAAAGACTTATGATAAATAAATAAAATATATAAAAAGTTTACGTAAATTACAGTGGTGGCAAATGAACCAAAGCTATTGACACTAGCCATGAAACTTTTTTTTTTAAATTATAGCTCGTCAGTATGTCGTCAAACCCGCCTGATGGCAAGCTAGATTGAAGCCCAAAGATTAAAGTCCACCATACAGACACGAAACTAAAATGGTGGTCGTCAGTTTGAAGGCATCGATAGATAGCTTTTCACGCCCCGCTTAAAGGACCCGGGGTTGTAGGTTGAAGGGAACTCGTGTGAACGAATCTGTATCTTATACAAAAGACACCGCTGCTCCGTCGTGAGGAACCGAGTCACCTTGTTTTTGTTTTAAATATGACATATAATAAGAACTAGAGATCGCGTGGTGGTCGAATTTCGACCGTGGTTTATTTCATTGGCCAATATTACTTGACTTGTCATTGTATAGACTTTTGTACCATGACAGGTCAAAATATATACTGGACACTCATAGCTGTATGTACCCGTTTTTGCATTTTTTTTAACTTTGTAGCAAATATTGTTTAAAAATTTTAGCATTCATCACTTCTTCTCTGTATAAACTATAAGTGTGCGAAATTTAATACTCCTCCGTCCGCCCAATTTTCGTAAAAAGGGATCCAAAGTTTTCGCTTCACGTATTAATATATAGATAATTGCCCCTACTAATTTGCAATTGATGCGTTACTGAAGGTGACTGAAAACTTTAGTAACTCTATCAAGACGGAATTTGGTAGTGAATCTTGGCTCCGGTTTGGTGGTATTTCCGGAGAAACTGAAAGTTTTGTCTTTGCAATTATGGAAATATATCCTAAAAGATGGTACGGTGGACATCTGTCGGGCATGCCACCGTCCCGGTGAATCCATCAGGCAAATTATTTCTGGTTGTTCTCGTCTTGCCAAAGGTGAATATTTGCACAGACACAATCAAGTGGCCAGGATTATACTATCAACAACTTGCCCTAAAATACAATCTTGTGCATTCAGATATGCCATATTACAGGTGTGTGCCCGACCCGACCGAGTTCTCGAAAATGGTCGTGCCATATTGTAATCTATCATCACTGACAGAACTATTGTTGCCAATAAACCTGATATAATGCTGATAGACCGATTAGAGCGCCGCGCAATGATTATCGATATCACTGTTCCTCAAGACGAGAAGAGCCTCGATCAACACCCTAAGAGGCTCGCGTTAGACGGCTGGATCAAGGGACTGATGCAGAAGGCAGTTCTCCTCGACAAGGCCCGTATAGTGAGGAGCTTCCTGTCTTTGGAGCCCTAACTAAAACTGTAATTTTTAAGTTTAATAAAGAGAAATAATAATAATAATAACTTGCCACATCTCACACACCGCAATCTGATTCCAAACTAGGCAGAGCCTATTAGAACACTACTTAGGTATATATTTCTAAATACATATCTTTATATATATATTTCTTCTGTTCGTGTGTATGTCACTGAACTCCTCCTAAACGGCTATACCGATTTTAATGAAATTTTTTGTGTGTCTTCAGGTGGATTCGAGAATGGTTTAGATTTACAATTGGACCCGGTAAATGGCGCTGCGATAGGGTTACAGGAATAAAGTTCAGGCAGGACAACGTCTGTCGGGTCCGCTAGTATATATCTAATATATCTATATATTAATACGTGAAGCGAAAACTTTGGATCCCTTTTTACGAAAATTGGGTGGACGGAGGAGTATGAAATTTGGCACACTTATAGTTTATACAGAGAAGAAGTGACGAATGCTAAAATTTTTGAACAATATTTGCTACAAAGTTAAAAAAAATGCAAAAACGGGTACATACAGCTATGAGTGTCCAGTATATATTTTGACCTGTCATGGTACAAAAGTCTAAACAATGACAGGTCAAATAATATTGGCCAATGAAATAAACCATGGTCGAAATTCGACCACCACGGGTTCTCTAGTATATATAAAAGTGAATCCCTTGGTCGGAAATTCTACAAGACTTTAGTCTTAAGGAGAATTAATTCCAAGTGGTTTTATACAGCAGCAGTTCTCTGTGCGAGTGCGACACTCACGTCACAGCATAATTGTCACTCACGTGAAGTCACGTGTTACCAATTATGCTGCTAATAAAATAGAGATGAAAATTACGCCGCTGGGCGGTGGACTTAAGAACATTACTTTTATAGGATTTTCAGCACTTTGTTAATGGAATAGGGGTTATATTGTATTCACATTTTAAAAATGCTTGCTCATTTTGCCGCTCAGTCTAAGTTGAGCTAATAGTATTTTAAACTGAAGACAAAAAATTGAGTAATCTATAAAAACAACTGTGGGTGAAAAAAATTTTCCGCAACATAGATTAGCGTTTTTAAATTCTTTATGGGAATGAACACGCCATTTGCACTGACTGTATGAAATACAACAAAGAAGCGACGACGAAAAAAACAAACAGAAAATATTAGAGTTTTAATAAATAAGCTAATCTAACAAACTAATTTTCTTATTTCTAATGGCCACAAAAACAATTAACAAATAAATGAATTACGTAAAATGTACAATGACGTTTTTTTTAAATGATTAATGTGTAGATGTCTAATTCTACAAGTCACAAGTCCGTCCCGACTTGTGACTTGTATAATAATATAATAAAATAAAATTTTTATATTTATTTTTTAATTGCATTTGTTAGAAAATTTTTTGCTTCCAATTACTTAGACTTATAGGATAGCCATAAGCAGGTACCACTGAGTCATGGTTGAGATGATTTTTTATCTTTATTGTGTGTTTGTAAAAACTGTGTAATTATCACTCGGTTTTTATTGTTAACCAGCTGCACCTGGCATGCGTTGCAATGCCATTTTTTCATAGACTTTTTGGGCCAGTAAACCTCGCGGGCTTCTCCAGAACACCCTACCAAAGCTTCATCACAATCTAATCAATAGTTTCGGAACGCATAGAGGACAAACATACAAACATTGATTTTTATTTATGTAGAATATATACGTGGTACGTAAGTGGAAATTAGTTATAATTATATTATTAAAATATTAATGTATTGCATGTATGAACATTGACATAGTAAAGTTTATTGCATGGTTTAAAATGTGTAACATTCAGTAAACATGCCAAACAATCTACATTTTCATATAATTTCTAGAAGGAAACACGATGAGATTAAACTACAAATGCATGCTTACCTGTTTACACCTAACAACAGCCTACCTACATCTTTTACTATTAGTAATTATCAACAAAAATGAGATACATTATATTGTAAAACATATTCATTTTGTTAGAAAACTTGACGAGGGAAGTTCAATCCACGTCAGGTCTTGTACTGTGAGCATTCAACGATATGAACAATTCATAATTCGTGACATAAACTTTACCTGAAGTCGTATATAGCTCCATAAATCCTTTTCATGCATCGAAGAAGACGTGAAAGATTGTCTTTCCTACACATAGATCCGCCTTTTGGTATATGGTTCATGAACTGCAATAAAATATAACATATGAATTCTACGATAAACTGTATAATTTAAAGTAATACATTATTTATTTTATTGGTTGATACAAGTATGAACTGCATAGTCACATTGCGTAAGTCACTTTTGGAACATATTTCTTTTTTACAGAAAATACAGAATCCAGTAGAATAATTGACAATGACAATGTGACATCTATATTAACTAAATTAGTACATTAGACTACTATGCTATACATTACACTATATTAGTACATTACAACTTCCCTCGTCGCCTTCCCGACCCGCTCGCTGTTTGACTCAACCTTAAAGGTGTTACGTGTGCAATACTGGCCTACAGGTCTATTGGATCCCAAAGAGGTCTTACGGTAGTATAAACCCTAAACCTAATTACTTTTGTGAAGAACACGTCATTCACGGCATGTTCCCTACTCTAATCAAAGTGGATGGAAGTTTTATGCAAACTGCATAGTTTTTTTAAATATGGTTAAAGTGGTTGGTATTGTACTCCATACAATTTAGAGCAGGGCCTTCATTTTACATAATAAAAGTAAATGCTTTCGGTAGCGTTGTGTATATTTTTTACTGTGTGATAAAAATATACACATGGCTCCAGGACTGTGCCGTAAGTATGGGGGTGAACCGATGGCGTCTGGGATGTCGATAAAAAGAATCAGAGGGAATCGTCTCGGACAATAAAGTAGTTGTAAGTTGATAGCCACCACAACCTACGCACTTTGACATTTATGTGCATGACTTACCTTGAGTTGCAGGAATTGAACTTTTGATACCATTTAGAAAAAATGGGACCATATAATGTTTCTAAATATTGTTATCTATGTTATGCAGCATATGTATGATACAGCACTCGTCCGTACCACACCATAACCATTTAGAATTAAAATTTGAAGTAAGTTGGTTATTTTGTTAGTACAAATCATAAATCTTTATTGTAAAAATGTGGTAAATTACAGGTATTTTGTTCAGTTTTGGTTCATGCACATTTACCATTTCTATTTATGGCATACAATATTCAACACTTATATCTAAATTAATTAACTTATTATAAAACACACACATTACAAACAATACAATTTACCTATTCTTTAAATATTCCTCGACAGAGTTAAAACAATTGTCACATGGCCAGCGAAAAATTTGTTTTTTAAATTTGAGTATGGTTATATATATACTTATGGTATACAATTATATTTGCAAAAACGTTCAATCTTATTTTATCCTATAGATTTGTATTCTAGAAAAAAGTTATAATTCGAAATTGATAGAGGCGCCCTTTTCAAACAATCGCAATAATATTACGAATAACATAAAACAGATAGTCTACTTTTAGCAAGTCGAATCGGAACCGCACGTCACATTGCCAATGAAAATATGATTTGTAAAGCACCAGATATTTAAGGTGCACGCAAGAAATTAAAAAAAAGACTGTTTAAAAAACCCGGATTGTAGTTCATTAAGCCCATTTCTAGTTGCCGAAAAAGAAATACAGTACTTAAATCCAATCAGAAAGTTTGTAAATGAGCTCGGCAAGTTAAAAGTAAATGGAAAATCTGGTTTTAATTAGCAGTCCATCGAGTCACACGAACTAAGTTAAATCGAAATAAACAAAGCGTATTGTTACACTTCCTACGGAAAATTTTGTAACAAACTTCTTGTACAAATCCTTGTATGGTAAACGTGGACTATTTGGAATAATTGAAAAAAAAAAAAAGGGATCTATTTGAAGGATTGAATTTTATTGCCCATATCCATAGTTTATTCGACTGCGTCATCCTGTTAATGTTATGGTAAATAACAAAAATAAAAGAACCTTTTGTGTCCGGCAATCATATTTTATATAACATTCCCATGTCCCTAATTCTCATATTTGCAAACGAGAATGTCGTAGGAAGGAATTTCCAGTAGGAATTTAGTAGTCGTAAACTATGTAAACGGTAGACAGCAAAATCTTTTAGCGTCTCAAGTTATTTGAGATATTAGTTTGCAACGCTTCAAAAGGATTTTGGCTAAAAATATCACTCAACATTCCTATTCAACATTTAAAACTTACCTAAAGATAAATAAAACATAGAAGGTAGAATAACTTTAAGAACAGAGATAAAAATAGACAACTAAAAACCAAACAGCTGAAACTCAAATAAATTAAGGTGAAAAGCTTTAAATATCTACTAATATAATATATAAATACACTTTTATAAGACAAGAGCTGACGATATAAAGTCAAATAATCAAAACAAATCTATCAGTAGATCTGAGTGGGAAAAAATCCAATCCGAAATTTGATTTTTAATTATCAATAATGGAAGGTGGGGGCGGAAAGAGAGATTCAGAAACCAAGTTTTCAGCTCCCTTGGTAAAGGATTTGCTTCCAAGTTATACTTGGTGCTCGGTCATAATCTACCCGTTACAGAATATCAGTGGTTAGAGTCCGTGCAATTCCGTAATAATCATCTTACCATTTACCACGGGTATCGTTTGATCGTCTCACGTGGCACCCCGGTGAAATGGTGTAGTCGTTATTTTCCACTCGAGGAAATAGAAAAGTTTCAACAACATTATCATTTATTGTTTTGTTTTTGGTTTGGATGCAATTTCTACGTTCTAAGTGTCTACGCCGATATGTTTTCTGTACTATACTAATTTTAGTTTTATCATTTTAATGTAATAGTTTTCTATTTATTTCTTTAAAGGCTAAAGTATCTTTTTATTGTTATATGTATAAAGCTTACCTTTATATTGTTATATGTATAAAGCTTACCTTAAAAACTTTACTTGAGAATGAACGAGCTTTTAAATAGTTTATATCCACTTCCCTTTTAGATTCACTGCCTTAACGTTGTCGAAATACCTACTTAGTGTAGCGCTCTGATTATTTTATATATATTTTGTTAAGGCTAAATTATATTAATTTTACAAATCAGAAGCTTTATTTATCTTTGTTCCGTAACGAACGAACGAAAGTGGCGTCCGTGACAGGACCTGCATCAGGTCCTCATTTTTCTGGGTGGTATACTACCACGTGGCAGCAGGCTATACTTGCGCAAGTTCCAAGACTAGAGGTCATCGGCTGCGTCTCCTAGCTCCAGCATCCCGTGTGCCAGCCTACCTATCAGAGCACCCACAAGTTCCAGTTCATCGAGGATTTTCGACAAGGAACATTTTACTACGAGCTACACCGCAGCTAGCATCCGGCGGGCGTGATACTTCGCATCATCGTCCAGCATTGCCTAACTGATAACGTGAGCCCGTTCCTATCTTTCCTATTCTATCCACTTCAATTGGTGATTTTAGGAGACTTGGTTCCTTAAAGTACAAAGTGTGGTGTACCTAATCGTGTGTGGATCACTATACTCACCTGATTACAGGCCTAGGAATCAAATCCAGGTTTTTTACGGTAACGCAGTCCACATAATTATTTATACGCATACCTACACTATATGTTCATAAGCTACATGCCTTTTTTACTATTGCACTTTCAAAGTTAAATAGCATTCATCACTGTAAACCGCTTACTTTAATAGCCTTATATAGGCACTTATTTTCACAAACTGATTAATATATTTATCAAGGCTATGGTCATAATTCCTAATCAGTCAATATAAACATTTTTTTTTGCGTTGAACTTCACGCTAATAACATTTTTTAAACCTAATTTGCTTAAACGCAGTGACCGGTAGCACTTCCTCATTCTAACTAGCTTATGATCAGTGATCTCGAAAATAAATACTACATAGTTAAGGAACGAGTGTTATTTCTAATAAGCATCCTTTAACATCTTTCAGCTTATATCGCGCTTTGCGTTTAACAATATAAGCCGCGGCGCAGCGGTAAGAGCGGCGGTGTCACCTGTGCAATTTCTACTTGTGCCTGACCCCTTCTTTGGCCGGCTATTACTCATCGCATCGCGGGATATTGACTTGAGGGGAGTTTCGTATTAGTTTGTTTACATTCATAAAGCATTTACTTTTATTCATAGCTCATTTAGTTTTAGATAACTTATTGCAAAGTGAGTGAAAAGAATTTATCTTCGGGTGCAGTAGCCGCTGCACCTGAAAGTGCAAATGTTAAGGGTTCTTCATTATTATTGAAACGTAGCTCAATAAAAGGGCGCGTTACTCTTTTTAAAAATCAGTTGAGTGAATTTGTTGCGAAAGATAAACCATCGGATCTCGAACGCAACAAGCTTGCTATGAAGTTGTCCAAGATTGAAGCGCTTTGACGAGGTGCAGTCTCAAATAGAATGCATCGCTTCAGATTTAGACTCAACTTTTTATCAGGGATTCATTAGAAGATAATTTTGAATCGTGTATCTCCTCTGCGCAGCTGCTTATTAAGTCTAACATACCTAACACAGCCTGCGTGGATGACCGTCACTCCAATACATCTTTTAACAGTTGTAATGCGAACCATAATTTGGGGTTTAAGTTGCCGTTAATAAAGATGCCTTTGATGGTGCTTATTACAAATGGTTGGAGTTTCGGGAAACTTTCAACTCACTTATTCACGATAATGAGTCAATCAAAGACATACATAAATTTTATTATTTAAATTCTTACTTAGAGGGTGAGGCCGCCCGAGTTTTATCTAATTTAGAAATAACAAATAAAAATTATTCGGTGGCTTGGCAGATACTTTGTGACCGTTATAATAATAGTCGGCAATTAATTAATTACCATTTGAAACTTTTACTTAATATTGAAACCATTAGAGAAACTGACAAGTCACTACGATTTGTAATTGATCATGTCAGTAAAAATTTACGCGCTTTACAAACCTTAGGCTTGCCAACTGATCAGTGGGATATGTTACTTATTTATTTAATTTCTTCAAAGCTCGATCCTCAAACATCGCTTAAATGGGAAGAACATAAAAATAGTTTGAAGGAGATTCAGTGTTTAAAGGATTTTTTTTGATTTCTTGAGGAATCGCGCTGATTTGCTAGAAACGGTTCGATTCAAAGGTGTTAAACCTGTGTCGGTTAGCATGCTGCATGAAAGTAATCAGCGAAGCAGGGCGCAAACAAGGTCCTTCGAAATTTCTACTACGCAGCAACGATATAATTTATTGTATTTGTTTAGTTTGTAATGAGAGGCACCGGGTTCACGAGTGTAAAATTTTAAAAACTAAAACTCTGGCGGAAAGACTTGCTTTCGTCAAGTCACATAATTTATGTATTTATTGTTTAAGGGGTGGTCACAATGTTAAGCGTTGTCGTTTGTTAGCGTGCTGTAGTAGCTGTAAGCAGCGTCATAACTCGTTGTTACACCAACCTTTATTAAACTCTACAGCAGGGAGACGTTGCAGCGTTCTGAAGCCGTCTCCATGTCAGCATTTTCTAGTTCAGACGTATTTTTATGTACTGCCATAGTGGATGTTATCAATCCTGATTCGGGTGCTACTATGACTGTTCGACTTTTATTGGATAGTGGTTCACAGAGCTCATTTATCACCGAATCTTTAAAAAATAATTTAAATTTAATTGTTCAGCCGTCTAATACAAATGTTGTCGGTATTGACAATTCTATTCATTGTAGTATTAATCGTTGCTCGCTTCGTGTGCGATCTAAAAATAATAATTTTGATGCCATTATATCTTGTTTGGTTTTACCTAGTATTGTAACCACCTTACCCCGAGCGACCCTTGATGTTAGTTATCTTAAATATGATAGTTTTCAATTAGCTCATCCTAAATTTTTTGAACAGTCTTCAATTGACGTGCTTATAGGTGCTGACCTATTTTGGACCATCGTTGGCACGAAGCAACATGGTTTAGGAAGAGGGAATCCCATATTGCGTGATTCTAAGCTCGGTTGGCTTGTTTCGGGGCCTATGTATTGTAAGGGCAAAACTCAGAGTACTTATTGTAACCTTTCACATAACATTGACAGGGATTTATTGCGAGATGTAGCAAAATTTTGGGAGTTGGAAAGCGTACCTGAGAAAACCATACTTTTAAAAAAAGAGTCTTTGTGTGAGCAGCATTTTAAGGCAACCACATGTCGTATGAATGACGGTCGATTTTGCGTCCGACTTCCATTTTGCAAAGACAGAGGGAGCCTCGGTCAATATTTTAATTTAGCAAAGAAAAGATTTATTGGCTTGGAATCTCGGTTTAAAAGGCAACCAATATTGAAGGCGCTATATTCTGACTTTATACACGAGTATGGCGACTTAGGGCATCTTTAAGGACTCTAGTGAATCTACAAAGTTGCGCGTCGTCTTCGATGCTTCGGCTGCTACTTCTTCTGGTTTATCAGTGAATGATATTCAGATGGTAGGTCCTAATTATCAGGACTCAATCTTCCACATTTTAGCTCGATTTAGACAGCACAAGTACGCTCTCTCAGATGATATCGAAAAAATGTACCGTCAAGTTTTGATGAGTGAGTCTGACCGCAGCTTACAATACATTTTATGGCGCGATATTGAATCCTTACCCTTACGCATTTTAAAACTAAACACTGTTACTTATGGTTTTTTTAGTGCAAGTTTTCTTAGTACTCGATGTTTGTTTCAGCTACGTGAAATACGAGTCCTTTGCATTTACCACATCCAATACTGCTATGGAGGTAATACAAAGGGATTTCTATGTAGATGACCTGCTTACCGGGGCTGACAGTGTACAAGAGTTACGGTTTATTAAAAATGAGGTGTCCGAAACTCTTGCTAAGGGTCGTTTTCACTTGCGAAAGTTTAGATCGAATGTGTTCTCCTTACTTGATACCAATTCTGCACGTGGAGAAGTCGATGATAACCTCGTGATAAGCAACTCAACAAGCACTTTCGGAATTGGATGGATTCCATCTACAGACAAACTTCATTTCTGTTTTGATAGTACGGTTGCTGAAACTTGCACAAAACGTTCAATCTTGTCATCCACTTGCAAAATATTTGACCCTCTTGGATTGCTTTCTTTGTGCACAATAAGGCAAAAGATGTTGCTTCGAGAACTGTGGTCTGAGCATAAGACGATCCTATCCCGGATAATATTTTACGTAGGTGACTTAATTTCGTGGATAACCTCAATTTTCTAGCGGATATAAAGATTCCTAGACGGGTATTGGTTGACAATCCCATCTACATTGAATTACATTGTTTTTGCGACGCTTCGCAGCGAGCTTATGGCTCGTGTATTTACTTAAAATCCGTTGATAAGGAAAATAATAGTGCCGTTAATCTTTTATGTTCAAAAACGCGCGTTGCTCCTATCAAGCCCGCGACAACTTCGCGTTTAGAATTATGTGGAGCTTTGACGGGGGCTAAGCTTACATTTGGGGTGATTCAGGCTTTACGTTGTAAGATTAATCGCGTCCTTTATTGGACCGACTCAAAGGTAGTCATAAGTTGGCTTAAAATGACCAACAAAACAAAGGTCTTTGTCGCGAATAGAGTTGCTATGATCGATGAAATAACTAATGGTGCACTTTGGCGTTATATCCCTACCAAATTAAATCCTGCGGATTTGCTCTCTCGCTCAGTTGACCCACATCAGGTTGGTGAGACGACATTGTGGTGGCATGGACCTAGCTTTCATCGAAAAGGAGAGTCTTCATGGCCAAGTACAGAATTTGCAGAGGTAGTGGACTTGCCAGAAGTAAAGGCAAACCCTGCGTTGGTAGGGGAGGTCTCTCTCGAACCAACGTTTAACTTCTCTAAATTTTCGAAGTTGAGCACTCTACAGCGTACTTATGCATTTGTTTTCAGATTTATTCACAATTGTAGGAATTCAAATGAAAGGGTATCTGGACCATTACAAATTTCTGAACTTGATAAATCTCTAACCTTATTAATTGAAATTTCTCAGAATGAGTTCTTTCTTAGAGATATTCAATTGCTTATGAACAATAAATCTTTAAAATCAAATTCATTAATTTCTTCACTAAATCCCTTTATAGACTCACAAGGAGTCTTAAGAGCTGGTGGAAGAATTGATACCTCCAATCACTCTTATGATAAGAGACATCCCGTTTTGTTACATGCTAAACAGCATATAACTGAACTCATATTTCAACAGGAACATAAGCGTCTGATGCACGCGGGCCCACAACATTTACTCGCTTCTGTGAGAAATAGATATTGGCCTATTGGCGGTAGAAACCTTGCTCGGCGCGTTGCTCGAAGCTGTTTTGTTTGCCGATGTTTTGCAGCAAAACACATGATTAACATTATGGGTGGGCTCCCTCCTGAAAAGGTTGAAACTGATTTTCCTTTTCTTACGGTAGGTCTAGATATGGCAGGCCCATTTCTTTATTATTGATAGGAAGGGCCGAGGATGTAGAGTAACGAAATGTTATTTATGCATATTTATCTGTTTTCGCTACAAGTGCATTCACTTAGAAGCTGTTAGTGAGCTGTCTAAAGACGCTTTCATGCTAGCTCTAAAAAGATTTATTGCTCGCAGAGGCATGCCTTCACAAATTTATTGCGACAATGGTCGAAATTTTGTAGCTGCTGCAAGGGAGATACATGATTTTTTCAGGCTCTATAGTGATCCCCTGGTCGAGTTTGCCTCTCAACGAGGAACTGATTTTCGGTTTTCACCCGTATATGCTCCTCACTTCAATGGCCAGGCGGAATCTGGTGTAAAGTTGGCCAAGTTTCATTTGCGTAGGATTTTAGGGAACGCACATTTGACCTTTGAGGAATTGAGCTCCTTATTTTCTCAAGTTGAAGCCATCCTCAATAGCCGACCCCTTTGTCCTCTTAGTCCTTTACCCAACGACTTTCATACACTGACCCCTGGCCACTTTTTATTTGGCAGACCGCTGACAGCAGTTCCTGCTCCATCTGTCGTGGACATCACGACTAACCGTCGAGACCGATTTCAGCAACTAGAGCAGTGCAGGCAGCACATTTGGATGCGCTGGACCAATGAATATTTCGCTGAACTCCAACAACGTACGAAGTGGCGCACTAAATACAAAGAGCTAGCGATAGGTGATCTCGTATTACTGAAGGATAACAGCGCGCCGCCTCTTGCCTGGCGCCTTGGCAGAGTCGTGAAGCTATTTCCTGGATCGGATGGCGTTCCCCGCGTTGCTGATGTCTCGACAATTCAAGGTACTGTCCGTCGCAGCCTGAACAGAATGGTGCACCTGCCCTCTCTCGATGAAGACTCTTGGAAGCTTGGAGCTTTCAATGGCCCGGGAGTATGTCTACGCCGATATGTCTACTGTACTATACAAATTTTAGTTTTATCATTTTAATGTAATAGTTTTCTATTTATTTCTTTAAAGGCCAAAGTATCCCTACCTTTATATTGTTATATGTATAAAGCTTACCTTAAAAACTTCACTTGAGAATGAACGAGCTTTTAAATAGTTTATATCCACTTCCCTTTTAGATTCACTGCCTTAACGTTGTCGAAATACCTACTTACTGTAGCGCTCTGATTATTTTATATATATATTTTGTTAAAGCTAAATTATATTAATTATACAAATCAGAAGCTTTATTTATTTGTCTTTGTTCCGTAACGAACAGAATGTCTAATCTGAAAAATCTGGAAGTTCTTCAAACCACTGTGTGTTAGAAAGTTATGTGTGGCATACGATCCAATGCCACATAAAGTAAAATGGGGTTTGGTTGTATAAAACTTCCTTTACATTTTTATTTTATTTTAATAATACATATATTTTTGAGTCGGAAACCTTCGCAGGCATCCTCAGAAACTCTACCATAGTTTACTTTTTGTTTGTCAATTCAAAGGTTTCCTGTAACGAATGTTTTTAACGATAAGGCTGCCCTTTGTATATATCGAATCTGTTTTCGAAATCAGTAATACTTTAATTGTTGTAATTTAAAGTATATAATATTTATTATAATATTTATTCTATTCTGTTAACCTGACTGAAGAAACGTTTCGTCGGATTATAATATCTAATGTCTGTTTATAGGTTTTCACTATAAGCAACTCACACAAAAACCTAATGCAAATCTCGGACCTCTTTTTTCCAATCTTCTGGAGTAGTACGATTGTATTCATCGCAGCACATGCCGTCACATTCCAAGTTATTAGGATTCGTGATATTCAAAAATGTTTTACTTAATAGTTACCAGTTGCTTATATCAAACAGAAAACATTCTAGTGTCTACATTTGCATGGCGCTTTAAAATTACTTTAATTAGCTGTCGGTAATTTACAAGTAATGTGTAAACATTTCAAAATAAATAACCTGCCAGTCTCCTAATGCTTTGTAGCTAGCTGAAGGGAAAGCGCTTGATCTCCACCAGAGATTCCACCGTTCCTCCAGTCCAGTATTGTAGCCCTGATACAGACGCCACCCGCGTTCGGCACACACCTAAAAAAAAATTTAATAATAATAATATATTACTTAATACACTTACGTAGTTTTATAAGAAAGTTGTTCAAATCTGATTCAATAAGGGCACTATTGCTGCTGTGACAGTATTAGATAGAAAGGGAACACTTTATTTGTCCACCATTGTTTCAGTAGAAGAATCATACATACATTTATCATGCGGATAATGTACAAAAAGCGGCCTTATTGCAAAATGCAATCTCTTCCAGGCAACATTAGAATAGATCAACATGTTTCAGAGAGACACTTGTAGTTGGAGATGTATTTAATTTTTTTTATGAAAGCTAAAATTACTACTTAGTAAATATGAAAATATACAGATATTCTGTATGTTTAGTCTAAAGATATAATGTATATACCTACTTAAGTCTATTATATAACATACATAAATATATACATTTATACATATATTCAGTTATACACAGCATATTTTAATGGGGAAATGATTTTAATAAATAATATTCAAGAACTATTTTCTTAAAAGTTGTTATTGATTGCGCTTGCCTAATGGTGACTGGCAACGCATTCCACAAGCGTACAGCTTCAACAGTAAAGGAATGATCATAAAATTTTGTGGAATTTAGTGGCACCTCCAGTCTCAAATCTTCAGATTCTGGTGACCTCAGAGATTTTTCATGGCATCACGGAAGGAACTTGAACCGTTCTTTGAGATAAAAAGGGGCTTTCGGGTTGAATAAGATATTTTAAACAAAACTGATTATGTGAGAATTCCAGCGAGAACAAATTGGAAGCCACTTCAGCTTTTGACGAAATTCAGAAATGTGATCATATTTTCATAGCCCAAATATGAATCTCATACAAAAAAAAAATTTAGTCGCTCAAGCTTATCAAGTTGTGCTTCAGTGGGATTCAAGTAGCTGACATCGGCATAGTCGAGAATTGGAAGAAGTGCTTGTGCAAGTGCAACCTTAGCGGCAGTTGGAAGAAAGTTACGGAACCTTCGCAAGGACCCTGCTGACGCGAAGACTAGTGCTGATCTTTAGTGTGATGCCATTCAATTGAATTTTGGCAGTTGTGACCAGTTAATTCTTGAAAAAAATCAGGTATGTTTTATTGGTAGCCCTTCGTTAATGCCAAGAGCTGCCAATAACACATACCTGAGTTTTGAAATGATTAACTTTGAGTCCATAATTATGACTCCATTCGCTAATTAACCTATCGCACGACAGTTCAGGATTGACTGTGTTCATTGCTTCCGATTGATTAATTGATTCCGAACATGTTAACCGGAGCTTGTGTAAATATCTGTAAATCATCTGCATAAAGGTGGTAGAACGAAAGTAATTGTTTAGAGATGGAGTTTATAAAAATAGTGAAGAATAAGTGATTAAACGCCACCCTGCGGGGTACATCAGCAGAAATACTGCACCAAGAAGAGACTAATCTTTAATGCGTATACGCTGTTAGCGACCAAACAGGTAACTATGAAACCAATCAATTGTCCATGGAGATATATTAAGAGACTGCAGTATACCAAGCAGAATGTGAAACTCGACAGTATTGAACACGTTGCTGAAATCTAGTAAGGTAAATACTGTAATATTTCTACTATTCATGTCTAGTTTGATATCATCCGTAATGTGAACTAATGTAGAAGTCGTGCTGTGACCAGGACAAAAGCCAGATTGGAAAAGGTACTAAAACATTTAAAAAGAGAAAGTTACTAAATTGAGAATGGATAAGACGTTTAAGGACTTTGAATAGGAAATATTGTGTAGCAAGGATTGGGAAATTTAGTTCGTGATTAGGCTTACACCTTAATAATAATAGTAATAAATTATTTCCAAACATTAATATTACAAATAGGTTTAAATTCATTAATCAAAACATTTAAGTATGGTGAAAAGTTGGTTCTTGTCCTAATTTTATAATGTTTTGTGTGTTTCCTTCCAAATTTGAAAGAACAACTTTTGTACCTTGTCTTGTATTTTATGCTTCTAGCTTCTAATCAATCAAATCAAAATGTAACTGAAATTTCACATGTCGAGTATACAAAAACGTTTTGCTTTGAAATTGAAAATTAATATTGTAAAAACAGCGATTAATGTGGGTATTTCATGTCAATTAGCCTTAAATTAGCACAGGCTCAAAAACACCTTTATATCCATGATTGAAGTTTTTTTTTAGATACTAACTTCACACATCTCACACATGGCCGTCTGATCCCAAACTAGGCAGACAGATTTTTTTTGTGCGTGTGGAAACCCCCTCGGGCCGTCACCCCACCGGGGTTATCGGTGGGGCGGTGTGTCGGAATCGTACTAAGGTAACCAGACAGCTGATATAATAGATAAATTACACAGAACAAAGTATCATGCTCATCATACAACTATTTGTCCTGGTTGGGAATCAAACCTACGGCCTCTGGCTCATCAGTTAGGGTCACTAACCACTAGACCAACAGGCCAGTCAGAAAAATAGGAGAACCCATATTTGTTAAAACCTTTTAGTAGCAGGTTTATTAAAGTCAGGATACTTGTTCCTTTTTAATTTCCTATCCAAATGTCCTGTCCAAATATCCTAAATCCTCACTTTCATTTCCCTTATGCACACAAAGCGAATTCCTAGCAGCGCCATGTAGTGCGCTGACACTCAATAAAACTCTCTAACGGCCGCATTGCGCGATCACGCTGGTGTCTCTTTTGAAAAATATTCAAATTCAATGGAAATAGACTTGTCTCTTTAGTAAAAACCGTGCACATTTGGTGCGTAGTGTGATCCCCTGTCTGTGCTGTGTAGGACTTTTATCTGAACGTGCCAAACGAGCACTGATGAACCGGGTTCGTGGATGGTGAGTTCTCCCCACCTTTTCCCGTTTCTAAAGCCGTTCGTTTGTTCCTGCTTGATATCCCTGGGTTTAGACATATGCTAGATCGGTGTACCCTAGGTTACCGCCCACTGTGTACCAACCAGTAATCGTTCATGTACCGAAAATACTTTTTATAAAAGATTTTAATTTGCATAATTTTAACGGGAAACCCCAAAGGTCGTCACCAGACCGTCACGTGTGAAATTGCACTAAAATATTTGTGTTCGGTCTCGGGCAGCTATTGAAATAGAACTCTGAATTATTGTTAATTAATAATTAAAATTCCAATCTTTGTGAGCTTATAACTTAAAATAATTTTACGATTATTTTACTATCCTCATTTTTTAGTAATGCCACCATAAATTGATATCGTGCTTAACTTTGGACGCACGATTGCTAAGAGCGCGGGATTACCCTCTAAATATATTTTAGTGTAATAGCCAAGTAGTTATATCTACATAAATTATAATTATGTCAAAGTGAACAGCTCGGATAGAGCAACGTAATAACCTTGCGGCGGCCCTTCGGTATGTCAAGTCTCTTGCTGGAAATTCTGTTGGTCTGGAGAGAGAGGGCCTAAAATTTTGTTACCCTTTTATGTCAGTAGGTACTATTTTTTTAGAAGAAGTAATGCACGCGAAAAGGCACCGGAAAAAGAACAAGAAAACGTGACCTCTTTCTCATCTAGCAGCAGACGCACTAGACGTCGGAAAACGCTGAATGACTTCCGTCCTGTATTAGTGCTGACCTGCGAGGGACGGGTAGGGTAGCCCGTCGCTGAAACAGCCTCACGATCGAAGTTGCCATACAACGACTGAGGCCTAATTGTTTCCTTATTGCAATAATTTTTCTTTATTGCGATTTTTAATATTATTCATATACCTATCACTTATACAGAAACGGCCCCCAGCTTCTTGAGTTATTATACTCATCTATACTTATAATAAAACTGTATCAGGTCCAATTCTGTACATTCAAGATATTTTGAAAAACAATTTGGTGGGCACTCTGTAATTGATACTGAAGCCAAAACCATATTTTTTTTCATTTTTGTCTGTCTGTCTTTCTGTCTGTGTCTCGGTCTGTATTATGGCCGCGCATTACGCTGAAACTACTGAATGGATTCAAATGAAACTTGACATGATTTGAGTTTATACTACTAGGTAGGACATAGGATACTTTTTATCCAGAAATTCAGGACGGTTTCCTTGAGAGGGGGGTAAAAGTCATAATGTGTACTTAGTTGTAACCCGATTGCAATCGTTCTTTTTTTATTGGACAGGATACACTTTGAAGATTGACACGTAATTTTCTTTCTTCTATATCTATATGTATAATCAATTTGTAGTCGTGGAGTTTGTCTGCTGGGTTGCTTCACATAAAAGTACAAAATAATTGCGGTAAAGTATTATGCACAAGTATCATGCGTAATTTGGTGTAACATTTAGTATTTGATTTATCACAATCAGTTCTCTCTATCCATAGAAAAAAAAAAAATCAAAGTGTTCAAGAAAAATGTTAACAACACGTCAGTATTACTTGGGACCTATACAATACTAAAACGTTAAATAGTGATTTTTTTTATATTAGCATAAAACACATGCATTAGGAATATTCCTGTGTCATGGGGGCTTCACAAACATTTAAACAACGGACACAAGGAACACCGAGACTCGGGACAATTATTTGTGGATCACACAATTTTTTTGGGTTCCGTATAGGATTTGAACGCACAACATTAGTACAACAACATCGCGGCGTAGTGGCGAGGCGATCACTTAAACTTAAAGTAAATATATGCAGTGCAATATCCATTATAATTAGATAGAAACTAGTACAATCTACATATATCTACATAATTATGTATAAAAATAATAAATCTGTAAAGATGGCGTTTCTGTAGGTACACCAAATATATATTTTTTTTAAATTGTAGGAGTGTTAAAGGACAACCACCTACCTGAAACGATTTTTAGAATTTAAGTCTGTTTAGTTGTGCATGCAACATTTAAAAAGTACAAAACAAACGTGGAAACCTTTTCTATAAAACAAAAATATTGTACGACACTATCAATAGATATATAAGCATTTAAAATGTTCTAGAAAAAACATATGATTACAATGCAGTTAGTATTACTTTAGATTACACCAATAGATATCGATACATTCCGTTATCGGCCAAAATTAATATAAACGAATACACATAACTGTAATTTTTTTCATTTTATTTTTAAAAATAAACGAAAAAAAGGATTATATTACTTTATTTTAGGATTATATTACTTCCTAAAAGTCCATAACCTACAAAGTGTTGTGTATGCGTACTCTATACACGGCAAAATAATAACCTCTGCGCATTTATTTCCTTAAATTAACATACCTGTTTTCTCTATGCAATTATAAGTATACGGTTACAAATTACTAAATTCATTCCGTTATGGCAGATTTTTAATCTTAAGATAGCGTAGAGGACCGCAAAGCACGATCTGCTGACCATGAGCGTTCGCGAGTCCGAGACTTCGAAAAGGAAGCCATTTTCTTCACTACCACGCACCATCACGCATGTCTCAAACCATGATGGCTCACAGGGCAATATGACCGATTTTATTGTTTGGCGATCCTAGAGTAACTGGTAGCAGGTTCTTAGCTATGCCAACGAGCTATTTTGCCTCCTCGCAGCCACCGAACGCCAGCAAGAAATTCACAAATATGTTTTCGGGTGTTGTAAGGAATATACATACATTTATAAATAGATTATAGAACGGTTATAAAACAAGATCTCACACGACACACTAGTGTGTGTCGTGTCAGCTTAGATGTAATTTTATTGGAGATAGTTCTTCAATAAAATTACATCTAAGCTGAAATATTGAAAGAAAGCCGGTAAAGTTCTTTTACATTTCGAGACCATTTATTTTCCGTTCGGTTACTTTGGTGTGAAATCTTATGTTAACCCGTGCCTAAAAACAAAGCTCAGAGCCAAACATTTATTTGTTGCGGGGGTGAACCTTAGTATTGGCTGGGAGTAATCTGTTAAGTATACTGATGATATATTGATAACGGCCCAAGGGGCCCATAGTTTAGTACCCTAACAGTGATTGGAGGCATAAAACCGTAGTACCGACACGGTCCCGCTCTTACAGGCACTGTGAGGTACACCATGTGGTTGTCGGCCCGGTGAGGGTGAGATGAAATTCCACAGGAAAAAAAATGGGTGCTTTGCCCACTTATGTCGTTATTTCGGGTGTATTACTACAAAAGCGACATATTGTAGTTGTCCGACGTAGACGCGAACGAAGTCCGGCCACAGCTAGTAATATATAAAATCTATGTAACTATGTCCTCCTAGAGGTAGGTCTAGCTGCAGTCACGAAATGTAAAAACAAATATAATTTATTTTCAAAATCTGTTTATTTAGTGACTTTTTTTTTAATGAAACAGTAGTAAAAGGCGTCCTGGCGGCCGGCTTGCCGGTTAAAATCCCACCCAACACGCTACCAACGTTAACCCACTCCTGACAAGTAGCAAGCATTTCATATACAGATTAACAAGAATACTAGTTCCGTGTGACCCATGGGCCCCCCAAACAAAAAAAAACATGCAATAATACTTTATTTATGCCAAAAACTTAAATAGCATGGGAATTTACTAATATTTGGACCTCAAAGGAATGTGTTCGTCATATCAATAGATACAATGATTGAACCTGTAGTTGATCTTCCTCCGTAAGGAATATGAATCCATGATATTTTCGATCCAAACTCTTCAAGACTAAAATACTGCTTATAATGGCACTGCTTTTATTTTTGTTGAAAAACTAGAAATATTCTTAAATTTGTAATTTAATATTTAGACTATGTTTTAATAACAGTTTATTGAAAGAATCAGTAAAGTGCAGCGATTATTTATTTCTTAGTTTTATTGGCTAGTACCTGTCGAAGGCTAAGACAGTAATATGAAGAAATCATATGATTTCTCATAAAACGTAAATAGTATTCCTAACTACCGTGTGTTTATTATTACGCTACCCCTACAACTAACAGTACTTGAAACACAAAGCTGGAGGCAACGTTCTAATTGTTTTTAATGTACTAAGTACCTAACAAACTAATGGTATACTAGCTATATAAGATAAAATGCTGTATCCATATGCAACAACAACAGTGACCTATGTATTACGTTCAGAAAATGTAACAGAATATGGAAAAGGTTCCCGAGTGTTTTTTCTTGAAGCCGTGGAACTAAATGTTATTCTAACTACAAATAGATCATCCCAAATGCATGTCTACTTATTAGTACTACGTATCCATCAGTAAAGAAGATAATTCTGAATGCCTCCTTGATAATTCTAAAATTATAATTGTCATGATATGTACCTTAACCAACAAACTGGGTCCTGATCCGTTATCATTAAGCCTGAATATAAAAGGTTCATCATCGTCAAAGCTGCTGTCCATCACTCCAAAATTATTCAGTAATCATTCGCCTATTTTCTCTCAACTAAAATGAAATGCTTATCTGACAGAACTACATTACTCTTCGAAAGCCATCTTCAGTTCTTTGAATGGAACGTATTCGTGTATGCGAACGCGTGAATCGCATGTCAGGTTATCATTGCAATCGGAATATTCCTTCCGCAACTTCGGTTATCGCTCTGAAAAACACGTTAGGACGCGATCGACGATTCGGCGCAGGTCGACTGACGCCCTCGGCCGCCCGCCCAGTACTGTCTACGTTCCGTCTGAACTTTCTTACGCTGCAAGCTGATGCCCAACCCCCAGTGATTTATAACTCCCTTCGTGACACGAGCCTTCTGTAAAAAGCAACGTAACAACGATAATGCATTTTGTTAGTGTAATGACGCAACGCTTTTTATATTTAGGAGAACGAGTTCGATAAAGTTGAATAGCATTACAAAAATATTCAAAATATATTTGATACAATCGTTTTACGATTTACATTTTATACAGTGTACTAAATCTATGTGGGTTATTAGCACAGAGTGCCTGGGTAGGAAATCTCCACACTGTGTACCCTGAGTGGGGATGAAAATGTTCCTTTGCATAATATTTCTTCGCGTGTCTCTCTCATTAGCAGAGTACAGTGTGTGGTAAGGTGTAGTATATAATATGTGTTTGCATTTGTGTGTAAGAGAGAGAGTAAAATCATAAATATACATTTGGCAGATCGAAAGATTATATCCTGAATTAACATATATAGGTACACAGAAAAGGCGAAACAGAAAGCAAACGTTATGTAGTCATCCTCAAAAGTATATCCATTAGGCCAAAACATTCTAATCAATTATAGGGACTGAACATAGTATTTACAGTTACTACAACGTACAGTATATATGAAATACATAACAGTTACATTTTGTCACATGTATGCACATTCTGCAACAAAATGTCTGACTTAAATATCCCAGATTAGTGAAATAATTATTAATTAAACTTAATGGAACTTTCAGATTTCGTTTCATCTTCAATCACCTACGATTTTAAGTTTAACCAAATTTATTTGATTCTCGATCTACCGCGCAACTTCCCTTGATACCACCCTTAATCTATTCCGTAGTAACACCTGTATAATTAAATTTATGGGTATAAAACTTTAAATTGATACTCCTCCCGCACTTCCTGTAACCTAGTTTCATAAACATTGCGTGTTACGCGATGTAACAATATAAAATGGACCTTATAGAAACATTCAAACCGATGTCAGTCGTCATTCAATACCGAATCTATATAAAAATAACAAAATAAAATTGGGAAATGAATCCCAATTTACAAATACTGAGTTGCGTGCTTTCAATGCTCGTCATTAAAAACGAATAATGTAAAATGACGACTTGTAACAGCTGTAACATTTTAATCGCAATTGCTCGTCAAAATAGTATATAACAATTACGTCACATTCGATAAGTCCCACAAATAATGATTTATAGTCTATGCTTTATTATACTTTTTTCTTAGGTTTTGGTACTAAAAAAAAGCAACATCGTAATATGTTAGTTACTTCGTTGTCCATATGTCTGTCTCTCTGCATATATGTGTCATAAGTAAATCAAAACCTAGGAAGTATAAATCCCTTTGAATTGCTCATGTATACCTTTTACAGCGTTGAATGTTCCAGGTACAGTCAGTTACAAACATCCATGATCACATTCAAATTTACAAAACACCTGAAACACACAGGGCCACTAGAACACGTCCAACCCCAGAGTCATACAGATATCCTTCCACTTGCCCAGCATTCTCCGATGACTGAAACGTTTTTTCCTTCAAAAATATAACAGGGCTGAAATCACTATCTAGATACAGATGCGACGACTTCCACACACAGCAAAAATATACTTCAACTTCATCTAGCTGACAAGCCAAACTGTGTACCTAGAAACTACTGATCCTAAATCGCGCATTTAAAGTTCTCGAGTCAATTAGTATATACAACTTTCTAATGTAAATTTTGGGGCTGCGGTCCGCCAAACATGGTCATCCAGCCGATTGAGCCGTCAAGGGAGTAATAAAAAAACCTACCAAGAAAAAAAATATTGATAAAGCTTAAACATTCAAAAACCAGGGAAGCCCGGAACACAGAAACATTGACCAGTTACGAAAAAGACCAAGTAAGGTGGACTGTCGTAGGCTTCAGTGGACCCTGGCTTAGGAAGGAAATTGAGCACAAACTCTTAAACGCAGTAAAGCTCAGTGATCAATCCAAGTTAGAGTGCGTTCAGATGATGGGCGGCGGGCGCGCGTCCGCCGCCTGTATAGTGTTCACATGGTGAGCGTTTTACGGGCGTCGTTCGAATTTAGTTCGAATTCTGTATTCGTTGAAGATGGACATATAAACAAACAGCCTTGTGTTTGGTAATTTTATATCAACGTCAGAAACAGCAACTGTACGGTCGTACACCAGGGTTTTAGGTTATAGGATAAATTAGTAAACTCACTGCACTCTCACTAACACATCTGACCGATGTCAGGCAATCCTGCTCGGCGAACCGCCGGTGGTTGCCCAATTGCCCGCGATTCCGGGCACGGTGACGACCGTGCTTCTGTGCACGGCTGTGAGACTGGCTGGCTGAACCCAGAAGGGGTTCGGCGTTGACGCTGGTCGTGCTCGCCGATGCTGCTACACCAGCACAGCGAGAGCAACAGCTCCCGCGATCAACACTACGTATATGACGACATAGTGATGGAAGTCATGATATGAAATGCACTCGGTCAATACTCCGTCTGACGCGCTAGCTTTCATTTGCTTTATCTGTTTGTCGATTTCCTCAAAATACTTTTGATGTTCCGAGTGCAAGGTTTGATTCTCGACAGTTGCAATTGGTATGGAAATGTTCAAAATATTGTTAATAGGAGGATTCCGAATTTTCATTACGTCAGCTCCTCTCTCCAAGGTATTTGATGGCGTTTGGTCTGTCACTCTTGATAATGCATTCATCGCTAATTGTTATTATACCAGACTTATGTAATCGCTCGGCGGTTATTTGATTCTCGCATATGATATGTACAGAGCAATGACCGCAACAGAAATAC
Organism: Euplagia quadripunctaria; assembly: GCA_963859945.1. NCBI lineage: Eukaryota > Metazoa > Arthropoda > Insecta > Lepidoptera > Erebidae > Euplagia > Euplagia quadripunctaria. The sequence continues at coordinate 8,873,876 of OY982562.1, read as the reverse complement.
AGGTAAGTGTTTCTTGTATACAACTTGTTCCAGGAATCTACGCACGCTAAGGTCGAGGTTAGACATTGATTAGAAAGAGGACTTTTGACACAGAGACTTTCTCCAGATCTCATTTTACGAATAGGCTGTTTCCTTGTACATAAATGAGTGTCTTCGTCAATTTCCATACAGTTTTGTAAATCTTTCTCAGATAACGTTACATAGGAGTCCTGTTGTATATTTATTGCGATGTAATCTGATAGGGGAATAAGGCTGGTCATTGAATTTTCAACTTGTTGTAGAACGGGTAAAAGTCTGTACAACTCGAAGTTGTCTCTGCTGATAAGAAGAATCCAGATCTCAAAGATGATATATTTGTTTGTAGCTCTAGCTTTCACGGTGAGAAGATGATACATTTTTGATATGTTTTGTTGGTTATTTAAAGGCAATGATAAGTCACTTGACAACAAACTTGTAATTATATTCATCTCCTCTCGAAGCTGCAATGCAGTTATCGAATCGATGATCGTATTTTGTATGTTCTGTAAGTTTACTAGAATACCTTGAGCGATAACCGCTGATAAAGTAAAATCTGCTGAGTTTGACACGGCTTGTAGATTATCGTTCTGCCTGTTTAGAGATTTCTCGAGGTTATTTAAATGTTGGTTAAAAAGTTTACTCTGTTTGTTGATAGATGTTTCAACTCTCTTTATAAGATTTAATTCTCCTTCTACAAATGAAGTTTGATTTTTCCACAGACAGGCAAGATGCTTCTGATTTTGTCTTATAGCCTCGATGTCTCGTTCGTACTGTTCTGCGAATTGATGATCCAATACTCCGAACAGTTTGTTTGCCAGTAACCCGACACCGTCGATAAGGCCTCGCGTGTTTCGCACGTGCTCCCTGTGTCGTGGGAATTGCTTACCGAGCAAAATATTATTGTAGTGCTCGAGTTCATTGAGCCCGTTATGTAATTGTAAAAGGATCACATCACATTGTAATATGTTTATTTTTGTTTCACTGTTACAAATGCGATCTAAATGATTTATATATTTACTAAGTAATTCTGAGCTTTGCCAGTAGGGATTCATATCGTAATATATTATTAGTTTCCACTGATCTTGTTGTAAACGTACGTTTGATTTTCGGTCGAAGTAAAAACCTTGACTTTCATTGAGGCTAGATATTTGATATATACAATACACGGGTGTGATAAGTAGCAGTATACATAGCAAGTACATATAATTATATAGGCTAAGTATTGTAGACCGTTTGATGGTAGTACAGGCTAAACAGGCTGTACTACTATCAAACGGCTGTGGTACTTTCGTGTTTCTGTTGAAACTTATAATCTTGGTCGACTGTATCACTTTCTTGAATTGGCAACTTAGAAATTTTAGTGGTCGGTCGTTTGATAATGCCATTTTTAGTTTTTAGGCTGATAACTCGTACGAAGTCATCTTTCCCTGGATGTAATGTAATAATTCTACCGATAGCCCATTTTCCAGAAGGTAGATTTGCGTCATGGATTAAGACAACATCGCCGATCTTTATATTTTCCTTGGGATGTCGCCACTTGCTGCGAGCGGTTAATCGACTTCGAATTTAAAATGTAAAGTTTTGATGTGAAATAAAAATACGAGGGCTACACTGAAAATTTCGGGAATCAAGGAAGTGACACAACATTACTATTTAAAAATGTATTTATTGCTTTTCGAAGAAGAAGTTTCGGAAGTTGGGGTCTCCAAAATGGCCGTTTTGTAGGCGTCCACAGCTTCTTCAGGTGATGAAAATCTCTGACCACGCAATTTATTATTTATTTTAGGGAAAGTATAGAAATCATTGGGGCTTAGGTCGGGACTGTACGACGGATGGTCTAATAATTCTATGTTTTCTTGCTCTAAAAACTCTTTTGTTCTGTGCGCGGTGTGAGAACTCGCATTGTCGTGATGGAGGATGATGCGGCGGTTGCAGTTCTCTTTACGGAGTTCGGAAACGACCTGTGGCAAACAAATGCTAGCATACCATTCTGCATTAACCGTTCTTTGTCCCTCAAGAGGAATAGTCGCAACATGGCCGGTTTTGGAGACAAACGTGGCCACCATTTTTTTTGCAACACTCCGTGGACGAACAATTTTAGTTGGCTTTAACTCATTTTCGAACACCCAAACTCGTGACTGGTTTTTTGTTTCGGGTTCGTACGCGTATATCCAGGATTCGTCACTTGATACAATGTTGTATACAGCATTTGAGGAATCTTTCGAGAGTTCTGACGCACCAAGTAACGCGAGCTGCTTTTTGCTCTTCACAGAGCAAATGCGGTATCCATCGGGAAAACAACTTTTTTACACCTAATTGTTCATGCAAGATTATTTGTATTTGACTCATGCCAATGTCTAAATTTGCCTGAATTTCGCGGTATGTCAAATGTCGATCTTCCTCAATCAGCTTACGCACAGCATCAATGTTTTCTTGGGTGACTGCAGTTTTTGGACGACCTTGACGGTGATCATCACTGAGCTTGACACGTCCACGTTGAAATTCAGCAAACCAGCGATAAATTGTGGTTTTGGATGGGGCTTCATCACCAAATGCAGAAAGCATCCGGTCAACACACTGTTTTTGTGTTAAACCGCTTCGAAAGTCATAATAAATCATCGCCCTTGAATTTTCTCGAGTCAATTCCATTTTATCAACGATTAAACAAGTTTGAGAAGACCTTGTGAGAAGACCGAGAATCTTTTTTTAAATAAATAAATGGTATTCGATTTTTAAAATCAAGGAGTTTTCAATTAAAAAGATTTTAATATGATAGGAATAGTGGAAATATTCCATTCCCGATACTTTTAGTGCAGCCTATGTAAACATAAGTAGTAGTGCTTTTGGCATTTCTTGTATGTTATATTTTTATTTTAATAAACTGCATAAAATGAAGTCTCACCGAAATCATGCTTTGTGAAAAATTGTATACGGACTTTTATATAAATGGCCGAATCCTTTTATTACAATCACTTGTCGCCGCTTGGAAAACGCGCGCTCATGTGAATGAATGTACAGAAAACCAATGATCTCAAAGCGAGCGTCGCCGCCATGGGCGGTGCCGCGGCGTCAAGCAAGCGTCGGATCAAAACGCGCGGCGGCATGTGAACGACTTGAACAAAATGCGTGTTCTTGTTGACGGGCGTCAACGCGCGGCAGCAAAACGCGCGCCCGCCGCCCGTTATGGGAACGTGCCCTTAAATCGTTCTTCATGAACAGGAGGATTTGGATAGAGAAGAGAAATTGGAGAGATAGAGGCAACAGTGTGAGTCAAATATATTAAAACTATTCTTTTACGACTACCCCAAAGAATAGGTTTAACCGACGAAAAAACAAAGGAGATTCTCAAGTCAACCTAAAATAGAAGACATCGGCTCGAATTAAAGAAGCTGGCTCAAGTAGCGCATAAACAGAGCTAAACTAGTTACTGTTTAAATAAAGAAACTCAACTTAGGTCTGTGTATGTATCTTGTTATGAAGCTACTTAAAACAAAAATAAATAACTCAAGTGATTCAAGAAATAGCGACTTGACACTTAGGCACTGTTCTATAAAAACTAAAACAAGTCATTCAGTACTCGAGTAGGGTCCTAAAATTCAAATCACTTCTGAAACTTATTAAACAAGTGTTGAATAAGCCCACTACAGCTTACTCAGGACTCTAGAACTCATAAGGTCTCAAATTTAGTGAAGACGCATTAACATACTGTCACGGAAGCCTAAATTAAAGAACTTTCCATGATATGTGTTATTGCCCTTCATTAGTTTACTTTCTATTTAACGTTGGATGTTTTTGACCTATGACAAGGGTGTGTCAAACTGGTTAAACGGAAAGAAAGCTACGTAGCTAATATTATATTGAAAATACAATTAAATAGTAAAGTTTATTATGTTATGGATGAAGTAATATCCTAAATGTTGTTTCTCATTTCAGGTAAAGTGTGTTTAGTTTGTGATAATTGTGTTATGTTACGTATGTTGTTATGTATGTTGTAACATCGTAATAAAAACAATTTCTCTTTTCAGAGCAACACATTTGATTTTTATTTCATAGATTTATCAAAATCTAGTAGAAGATACATTATAAAACAATATATGCAATATTTATCTATTATATATGTTTTTTGAACTATATAAAGAAGTTGCAATGCGGTATGGACATTCAGTTCCAGTTAAGCGATACTGTAAATTAAGAAGTGTGAAATATAGTGAATAGTGAGTCGATAGTGAGAATTACTTGTAATTGTGTTAATTGCTAATTGTTTAAATAAATTGTGTCTATTTCGCTATAAATTGGTGTATCTATCTAATCCCCAACCCCGGCTAGTAACAAATTGGTATTAGAAGTGGGATTAGATGATGCCGATGTTACCGAAGGTGGACACGGAAGGCGTTCGTACTAAGGGACAGCGACAGTAGGAGATGGACCAGAGGCGCTTGTTGGGAATGCGAGGAGCAGGCCCGTCGTTAGAAGGAGCAGATCCGTCAACAGGAGGAGCAGGTTCGTCAGCAGGAGGAGTAGGCTCGTCAGGCGTGACAAGGAGGAACAGATGTTCCTCATGAAGGATCTCCAGGCTATACTTGGCAAACGGGTGGACTGAGGCGCAGGTCATGTCAACGCTAACTCTGGGTCTAAATGATTAGGCGTTGACTGTGTTGAAGGCTCTCTCTCGCAAGAACGTCACCTATGAGCAGTTGGAGATGAGAACACTATGTATAGTATACGTATTTCTCTGCTCCAAAATCTAGCTGCTCCGAAATCTAAAAAAAATGCGTTTGGTTTTTTGATATTTTCTCGTTTGCATTTTAGACTAGAGAGATTGTAAAAAAACCATATTGTAAAGAATTTTATAGCCTATAAGCTAATGTAAGTTTCATATTTCTCAAACCCCTCATTTTTTAAAGGCCATGATGAAAGGGCTTAAGGGCGGTACTGATTTCATACTAATGCTAACTTTGAGAAGCCATATCTCAGATAATTTTTGAGCTACAGTAAAAAAAAATTGTGAAGGACAATGCTAACTTTTTGTACTCTAGCAATTTTTACGTACATATGGTTTATTTACTGAGATTTTTGTGAAAAAATTTTTTTTTTAGTGTATATCAAAAAAACCTATTCCACTTTGAACAAGTTTAAAAAAAAAACATTTATACTGGTCAAACTTTTGTATCATATTTTTAATGTTAAAATAAAGTATTTTTTAAATGTGTAACATTTAATTCCAATTAGGGTAGTAATGATAGGGTAATAATGGTCCAGAGCGAGAGAGCGTGGGATTCCGCCGCCTCGTTTTGCGAGGAGGTAATGTATGAGAAGGAGGCGGCGGAAAGGGAACGGGAGAGAACTAGTACTCTCCCATCCCGCAGAAGGCGCACCAGGCACCGGAGTGAACAAGTGGATCTCCGGCCTCCATGAGCGCTTGCCTGGGGGCGACGGACAGGGTTATCCGGCGCCCTAGCAGAAGCAGGCCCGAGACGGTGGCGCCGTGTTCCGCGCGTGCCTCTCTTACTGATAGGGGACAAAATCCCCCACAACACAGTGGGGTCGCCTGTTGTTTAACAGGCGGCCAAGTCTGTCAGGGTACACAGGGATTTCCTTCTAAGGGTACACCTGAGGCCCTGGTAATATGGACTGTGATGGAACACCGTGTGGTTTTAGTCGGTTTGAGTCCGACATACCACTCTACCGCTTAGCCCAGGTGGGGTGACGACCCGTGGGGATTTCCACATGTAAAAAAAAAAAAAAGGGTAGTAATGAGAAGGGTTTCATTGTTGATTTTTTTCGTAAAAAACAATCGAAACCAACTTTATTTTCGCCATAACTCCGTTAGTTTTTATGCTAGAGACCTTTATATAAAGCATTTTAAAGATCTTTTAGTGTACTTTAAAAAAGATCCTGAACACTTTCATCGTAAAATGTACCGTTTTTTTGTAATTCAATGTTGAAATCTTTAAAGTTTTCGTTATAAAAATAAGGCCTATCGTCAATGAGCTATTACGTAGTTTGTATTAAGCCTACATTTAAAAATTTTAAACGAAATTCCTTGTTTTTTTATTAAGTATAATTTAAAAAATTAGTTTTTTTGATAAAATCAATAACTTTCGAGGTATTTGTGAAAAAACATTAAAAAAACGTGTTTGTTTTTTGATGCTTTTTCGAAAAATTCCATGGAACATTTTAGCTTAGAGTTCTCTCTTCTATGGATTCTTGTTTTTTTTTAATTACCACCCCCTAGTTAGGGTGGTATTCACCCTTAGCGAAAAAGCACACATCGGCATAGGGTAGATTTTAGATTTTGAGGTATTCCCTACTTACTGTCAAAATTATAGCAAAATCCATCTTTCTTGAAAAAAATTGGACCCAAAAACCGTCATACGCTAAACTAATTGGTAGTTTGTTTTCGGGTGGTTAAGGAATGAACCATTGCAGAGGTCTGCCTAATGTTTTTCACACGTTGCATCCGAACAATTGGTAAAGAATTCGTAGTCCACAATTCTATAAGTTCTTCAAATACTATGGGTATACAAGACTGTTTGCCTTTTAATTTCTCTGTGTTTTAACTAAATTAATATGTTCCAATATATCGGTTGTTGTTAGAAGTACTGATGTATTAATCCTGCGATGCTAAAAGGGAAGGTACATACATATATTACCTTTCGTGTACTGTACTAACTACATAGGTATTTTCGACATTATGTCGATATAATCCTAAACTATCTCTAAATTAACTAATGTTACAAGTCATAGTAATGAAATAAGTTATTAAAAATCACATATGAAGATAGAACTTAAGTTTAAAAATAATTAAAACTTTTTAACAAAAAATTAAACCGACGAAAAAGAAAAGAAACTGAAAAGTGTAAAATAAACTCGTTAGCCTAGCTAAACTTCTATAGTAATGTAAGAACCTAAATAACTTTGAGTCGGCGCTAAACACATACGCGTTGACTTGAGAATCTCCTCCGTTTTTTCTTAGGTTAAAAGATGACAATGTAACTTATACAAATATCCGTAATTTTCGTTCATTTCCTTCACATTGACGTCATATTTATTCATAATTCGTATTAGGTTTAGTCAGTATATGAACCTTTTTATTTAAATTATGGATATTTACGGTACTTTAAGCGAAAATAATGAATAAAATAAATGTTTATCTCCTAACATATGAAGTTTCAAATAAGTATATAATAAATCGGTCCCTTTGGTGTTTTTTTGAAAACTTCGAGCGGCGGTAGAGGGCTAAAAGTGGGGTCTAATATTTTTTGTATGTTATTTAAATTGCAAGGCAGCATTTTGAAACTATTCGACTTGACTCGACTGGACGATTGAAAATGCAAAAAAAAGTTTGACGCTCCACCCTATTGCCCACATATGTGGAGATGGTGAGGTAAGACCACCGAGCCCACCACGTCAGACAGGTGACTACGTCCATCGCCCGTGACCGTCCCCAATATAGGCCCAGATGCTACACCTGTGATGAGAGGGGCCACCTACGGGCGAGTTGCCCAAGGCAAAGAGACGGACGACCACAGGAGGGAAGGGCGGCTGATTGTCTGATGTTTCGCGTATCCTATTGTCACAAATACGGTTCTTTTTATAAAAATATAGTCTGCGAAACAACTGTATTAAGTTAACTTTAAGGGTTCTCAAAAAAACATTTGTCATAACTAAGCGTTTGTCAACACGTTCGGTTAGGACAAGTATTGTTTTTCACTGACCTAGAACCTGTTCTCAGTTTTTTGTTTACATTTTTTTCTAAATATTAAAAAAATGTAAACGGATTCTCAATTGACAATAATAATTATGGACGGTTACAGTGAAAACTGAACTGAGAATCTTGAAGAAAAATTTTCGGCCACGATTAAATTCTGCGTACCGCCTTACGGTGCTTCCCTCCCAAAACCATTTCGAAGACGAGCAGTACAGTCTTGCGGAGTCAGTGAACTTTTAAAATCATAAAAAAATCAATATATGTATTGTTATGATGTGACGGACGAATGAGTGATGAGTTAACGGCAGCGGTAGTTATGAGGTATCACGACCCCTAGATTCGCTCAGCTGCTACTAGTGCGAATTTAGTGCCTAACAACCTAATATTTTTTATTTGATTTCTATTTCGCGTTCTGCATGTTTCGGAATGCATTTACTCGGAAAGTGTGAGTCGCCAACGAGGGGTATCTTTGTTGCCGCCGCTACCATCGATACTTGGTGTGGCCTGCTTACTCCTGCTGAAGCCTTGATGAGGGCTTGCCGGTGATGGGTGAAAGCTCTTCTGGTGTCTCTGCATTCGACAGCCACGCATCTTGTTCTTGATGCTATGCGGTTAATCAACAGTGCGGTGAGATCTACCCAACATTCTTTTTTTACTGTGACCCCAATGTGCACAATATTGAAATTTTAATGTTTACGAGTGATTATCGTGTGTAGGAATCACATACATTTACGTGTTGGTTAAATAAGCGGGTGACGAGCGATCACACTTCGACAAAGTTTTTAAAGGGAGTTTGGACCTTGGTGCCTATTGAACCCCCCTGATATTGCAAATGTTAGTTTGTTTTTGAGTACTAGCTCTGGCAACTACCCTAATTATGCGGATTATGCTTGTGGTTTGCTATTTCGATTACAGACAGTGCAGTGACTTTTTTACAAATTGATAACGGCCATAATAAATCGAGAAATGATTGACCCCCAATTAAGAGTATCAGTTACAAACTCAAGCTCTTGCCGAATGACTCAATCAAGTTTCTTAAGTAACCGAATGCGTTTCAAAAGTGCGTTTGAAGTGCCACATGTACGAAAGCAAGTAATTTCTATATTGTGCACATAATTACACTCGAAATGCACCTGTCTTATGGACAGGTAGAATGTTACTGTCGGACGTTACTCAACATGATTCTTATCGAGCGTAATCATCGGTGAGAGAGCTGGGTAGACGTATGTAAAGTGGAAGCTTCAACTGGTGCTTAATACTTTCCTTTAAACCTGACCTGAACCTTATTCGAGGTCTTATAAGAGACGCAGTTTTTCAAGGCGTTGTGGCAATGTCATGAGTAGACAAAGGATGACCGAAAGGTTACGGTTATGTCAATTTTGAAGTTTTTAATTTTTGTTCGTAAGAAATGCAGTTGCTGTGGGCTCACCCCGTGAGGTGTGCACGGCTGGGCTTGAAGCTGCTGTACTTGTCTGCACGGCAACACCGGGTTGCTGACGCCCTCACCGGTGTGTAGCTACTGGTTGCCGTTTACGCGGCAACGCCTGGATGCTGGCGCCCTCACCGGTGTGCAGCTACTGGTCGCCCTCTGCGCGGCAAATTAAATTAAACATAGTTATAAAGTTTCAAACATTGAATAAATTAAAACCAACTACAGTGTATTTTTGTAGTCAAATCAACCACTAGTGCATTCTAAAATCCTTCACTAAAAACGTATAGATAGATTTATAATGCTTATGAGTATAAAGTTAACCTTTGCTTTAACATAATACTGTACAATAATTCAGTTAAAATAGTAGTCTAATAGACGATATAAATCACGATAATTGGTAAAGTGCAAGGTCGACGAACAGCCTAGTCAGGCAATTATATTGACGTCATTGTACTACTAATATCGCAAATGGGCCTTATTACCTTACTTTTCTCATGTAATCTGCTGCACCTTGTTTATATATATTTTTTATTTAAAATACCAAATCGATATTTTTCTACATTTTTGCTAAATTTGACGTTTATCCAAAGAGAAAGGGATGTTTTATAAAATAACCTAAAAGTTTCTTAGGAATAGGGTCCATAAACTCATATCTATATATTAACTAGCTGAAGCCCGCGACTTTGTCCGCGTTGAAAAGGAATTAAAACATTTTACAAAAAATACGGAACAAACTAAATTTTCTACTTCTTTATCAATACAAATAAATAAAATTGAAGTGTCTGTTTGTAATGTCAAAATAATAATTTTTTTTAAGCACATACAGTTATTTGCACGATACCTATGCCTAAAAAATCAGTTTTTAAAATTTTTGTATATCTATCTGTCTGTCTGTTTGTTCCGGCTAATCTCCGGAACGGGTGGACTGATGTTCACGGGACTTCCACTGGCAGATAGCTGGTGTTATGAGGAGTAACTTAGGCTACTTTGATTTAAAAAAATAGGATTCCGCGCAAAATATATAAATATGTACACGCGAGCAAAGCCGCGCGGGAAGTGCTAGTAAACAATATTGGGCGTATCTTTCTTATTTGCTAGGCCAATAATGTTGGAGGCATCACGTACCCGTGAACATACTACATGTAGTTGTAGCATAGCTATATATATAGCCCTTCAGTAGTACAGTATGGGCTGCTTTACTCATGGATTAGCTGTACTTAGATACTTAATACCAGCTATATTTTAAACTGGAACGAGTAATACATAGAAATTATGGGTATTCTAAGCATAAATACCGTTTCGCTTATGTTACTACCTGACTTAAAATAATATTTATTCCTACGTGCGCGGGAGGCTGCTGCTCGTCAACCCGCGGCGGAACTACAGCTGGCGTTCACGAGGCTTCCTGATACAAGTCTCTGAAGCAGTTTACGAGTTTTCGCTCGAGAAGAAATTGGTCATGAAAACTTGTTACTGGCTCGCGGGCCATATTACCACTAGCTAGATGACTAAATAACCAGTATTAAGAAAAAATGGTTTTGTTAGATATCATAGTCGTTGAGTGGGATGTCACTCTTTAAGGTAATAACATTTTTTGTCAACTTTTTTGTTGGTACACACAAACACTTGAAGTTAACGTAAAATATATTACTATATATTTTATATAGCTTCTTTTACGGTAGATGCTAAAAACTACTACTAATATTGAATAATTGCATAACATATAAATATATAATATGTATACCTGACCGTGGTGGGTGACCTGTGATCTAACCACGCTTAGCTGGCTTATTATGATCATGCATGATCAATCTAATTTGATGCCAACGCCATCTGTTAAAGTAACGTGTCGTTTATATATTTTTATTTCAAAAGAATTCAAAAGTCCTAAGTTTCCTAGTGGAAGTCTGGCAAAATCGGTTTAGTCATTTCGGAGTTTAGCAGCTACAAACAATTCTATGGTTTTTTTATTTTTATACGGGAACCCTAAACATTTTCAAATGTAAAGTAGAGTAAAATATGCTCTAAAAGTTCTGAATCTGCTAGTGTAAGTCCCAGTAAAACTGGCCTAGAGCGGTTTCTGTGATTAGCCCGGATAAACAGACAGCCAGACGTAAAAAATTAAAGACGTATTTTGGCTTCGGTATCATGCAAATAACCATATGAACCTAAGACAAAACCTGTACTTCAAGATCACAGACAGACACTTCCATTCTATTTATATGTATAGATACGGAGGTCACACTGAAAGTTTTTAGAAAATAACAAACGGAATGATATAGACTAATATAGAAACCTGCTAATATTGTTGTTGCTTTTCGAAGTAGTCTCCGTTCCTTTCCAAGCATCGTCACATGCGATGGAACCATTGACTGAAACAGTGAGCCAACTTTTCTTTAGTTGTCTCTGTTCTTTATTTGTCTATCTCTTCCACGCCTTTTTCAAACGCAGCCACGGCATCTTCAGGGTTTTTTGGAAATAAATAAAAGTCACAAGGTACCTGGTCGGGACTGTAAAGAGGATGACTCACTAGCTCCACACCTGCGATAGACAAATATTCGATAGTTCGTCTCATAAACTAAAATATATAATACTAGCAGCGCCTCACAGTTTCACCCGCGTAAGTCCCGATCCCGTGGGAATATCGGCATAAAAAGTAGCCTATGCGTTAATCCAACTATCTACTAAGCTATCTACATACCAAGTTTTATCGCAATCGGTTTAGTGGTTTTTGCATGAAAGAGTAACAAACATCCATCCATCCATCCAAACTTTCACATTTATAATATTATAGTCTATCTAATCGAAACAACTTTGTATAGGTGTAACTCACACAATTTCAATAACCTTTTCCGTAAAACAATGGAATTATGAAGCTATTTTTATTTTATCACAAGATGTACAATTCTTAATAACTAAATTCAAATTTAAATCTTTTAAACAAAGTAAAATAACTAAAATATAGAATAAATAGCTTTTATTTAGTCTTCGTTTCAAAGTCACGTACTTAGGTCCTTTATCATAGTGTTGCAACTCTTCAAATTCACTTGTATACGAAAAATCGTTAAAATGTACGAATAATCAATTTTTTTAATAACGAGTCTTTTTCAATCCAGGCATCTTTTAGTATTAAATAATACTTAAATTTCAGCTGACATGCACTTCTACGAAAATCAATAATGTGCAATGTCGGTTAGGTTAGAATGGAACTGAAAAGCCCGAAAAATTATCTCTTTTATAAAATTCTGACATTTATCTTAACACTTTTGTATATACTAAGATTTACTTGTAAAACCTATGATAAACCTATATACGGGCTTTTACTGTAACATACATAAATCTGTAAAACTGTAATCGATTAGTAAATACAAAGAAATGAAAACTTAAGGATCGGATATTGCAGTAATCGATTTTTTCGACCCATGCCTATTGATAAATTTGTCAGAACTGTCAAACGGTGCTTTTTAGATTAGATGGACTATAGTGGGATTGAAATCTAAGAGCAATAATTATTGCTCTTAAATTGAAATAGACTGGCAACTTGTTTTTAACTCAGCTCAGCGCCTCTGAACGTGAAGAAAGGGAACTACGTCTAGTTCCCTAATTCACATATAGAGGCGCTGACTACAAATGTAGAAATATATGGGTATACCTACCCTAATTTAATTAGTTTATTAATAACATGTTTTACTATTAATTAATTTACAAGACTATTTCAAGCCTAGAGGAACTGTTACTGTCACCATATTCATTTTTATAAAATTTACAACAGTATTTCACTATAAGAACATGCGTTGACTTATTTGCACCAATTCATAACGAAAAATACACAAATGTTACAACAAATAATAACCCTTATTACAAACAACGAATAATTATCCTTACTAATATTATACGAGTAAATGCGAAAGTAACTCTGTCAGTCTGTCTGTCTGTCGCCCTTTCACGCCAAAACTACTAAACCGATTTAAATGAAATTTGGTACACAGATAGTCTAGAGTCTGAGAAAGGACATAGGCTACTTTTTAATGCGAAAAAAGGTGTATAAGGGGTTGAAAGGTGGGGATGAAAAGTTGTATGGAAATATCGTCATATTTAGAGCTAGAAGCTTGAAACTTATTTTTTAGGCTATTGGTTAGATATAAATACACTATTCCACGCAGACGAAGTCGCGGGCACAGCTAGTAATATATATAACAAACACTGAGTTATTATTACTAGCGTATAGTGGAGACACTCATTTTCATCATGATGTCGATTCTAACTCTCATTTCATTTTCTCTATCTTCAACTATTTTAAATTCTCGCAGAATCGTTGATAAGGCTGTTTTTATTGACATCAATGCATACTGGTATCGACGCTCACTTTTACTATTTTTAGGGGTGCTTTGCTTTGGTGGTGGGAAAACTACCGTATTTTTTTATTTTTCATACTAAGGTTGGTGGTAATGAATATTTTTAATGTACAGACATTAAAAATATTCACAAAAAAAATATTGGGTATGGTAAATAACAAGCAACATAACACATTAGTATCGTATTCGAAAATGTTGTCTGTGCGATTGTACGCTCTAATCTCAGAAACGGCTCAACTGACGTGGATGCAATTTTAAATGATGTATTGTAATGTTCCCGTCCCGTCCAATATATATTTTGTAAATGCCGTTCAGATGTTTTGGCTTTTTTGGTTTTGGCTATAATAATAATAATTAATAATAATACTATGATTTAAAGTTTAAGCGAACACCAAGTAAAAAATGTAGATGCGCGGTCTCTCGAGCCCAAAGCACTTCAGTGCTATATTTACACGAACAAGAATCAAACAAACCTAGCGAAATGAAATTTTATATATTTTGCATACGACGCCGGTCCTTAGCCTTCTCACTACACTCTATGCCAAATTTAATACCTCGAACTTTAATAGTTTATGAAAAATTAAAATCTGAAATTCATAAATTTTGGGGGTGACTGACTAATTGATTAACAGATCATCAAAAATCGGTTTTTCAGTTCCTATGTCACCTAGAAATATAAACTTTGGTACAGGGCTAAGTTTGGCAAAATGTTTCTGCACCTCCTGTTCCTACCTGATTCTGCACCCAAGATTGGCTTCAAACGTTTGAGCTTGTGGGGAGAAATCTTGACACAAGTAATTTTAAGTAGAAACCTATAAATTTATTTAAGTTTATTTCTTACAAATTTAAATTACTTAGGTAAATATCGCGACAAGCTTTTATATCGTATAAAATTGCATAATGTAACAAAGCCATGAATTTGAATGAATTCAAAGCTTATTTTCTTATTTAAGATAAAAGCTTATTTAAAAAAAAATAGTTAATTTTTTATTATTTAAAAGATTAAATAACATATACCAACAAAAAAATCATAAATTAGATTAAAAACAAATGTGCATGTAAGTTATTCTTCACTGAAAAAGTAAGCAAATCAGAATTCAGCGTTAAGTTCAACCATGTACTTGCAATATAAATTGTTTGAATGATATAATGTGAACTTTGCTAGTTTTTGTTGCCTATTTTCATACCTACTTATACAAAAAGCTCGTCCAGTTTGGATTTATTCATCATAAGTCTATATTCATTTTTACATTTTATATGTTAAAAAAACTTTTACTTTTATTACCTTTATAATACGTGATGACTCGATGACTGTCTTACACGCAGCTGCTATTGTGCATCTTTTTTCTATCGTATAGGCTTATATGGTTAATATAAAAGTCAGTGTTTCTCGGTCACACCCACACCACACTCTCTTACTCAATTATTGAAACTTAAAATCGCTACAACCCTAAGACTTGCGTACTTTTGCCAAAACAACCCTATTACATCTTCTTCGTAATATTATTATAGATCTACATTTTTATATGATTTGTATAAGGAAACTCGACGAGGTTAAATGATTAATTTACGTTCACCTTGACAGGACTTATTTAATAAAATTCTCAAATGTTTATACGTAGGTGACAGTGAACCTTAACACCGCAATCCAGAATTCGCTGTATCGATAGTCGCGCCATCTATTGGCTACCCATACAAACTAAAACTTATACATACCTCTTTACACCAAATTATGAACACCCTGAGGGTAATTATCAAAACTTATAATACTTATAAAAAGATAATAAAAAATAATTGAATTTATTTTTATAACATACGGCCTTGTACATATATTAGACAATAACCCTAGCACTTTTTGTTTAATTATACATTATTTTGTATTAAATATTTATTTTCTTTGGCAATTTGATGAGTGAAAGTCAATCCAAGTCGGATTTTAGACGATCAGACACATTGAACCAAAATGTTTGCAACTCCAACCTTTTCAGATCAGCAAATTTGTATAAGATGTTCATTTTTTGTTGATGAAAGTAAGAGGATCTTATCAATTGGACTCTTATATTTTTGTTATGTATGTTCACACATAACTTTTACAGATTCCAATGTTGAGATTTTTTCTTATTCCATAGATTATATAGGAACCTTCTAAGTTTGATTTAAAATCAACCGCTAAATAACGACTCAGTCAAAAAATTTTTGAAGGTTTTGAAAAAAGTAAATTTTGGTTTTTTGTGGAAACTCCAAATAACCACTCAACAAATACAATTTTAACTGATGTACCTAATTACATCTACAGTATAATGATTATGAGAAAAATAAAGAAATACGTCATTGTACTTTTATTTTTTTTTACATTGGAAAAAAATATTTCACCCATAGTTGTTTTTTATAGATTACTTTTTTTTTTCACTTCAGTTTAAAATACTATTAGCCTCAACTTCGATCGAGCGCCAAAATGCACGAGCACTTTTAAAGTGTGAATAAAATATAAACCTTATTATATTAACATAGAGCTGAAAATCCTATAAAAGTAATATACTCAAGTCCACCGGGCAGCGGCGTATAATTTTCAGCTCTATTTTATTAGGAGCATAATAATTGGTAACACGTGACTTCCCGTGAGTTAGAATTATGCTGCGACGAGCGTGTTGCACTCGCACGGAGAACTGACTACTGGCAGAGCTTGAGTTTTTACACCACTATGGTAGTTTTTGACTAGTATAAAACCACGTGGACCTCATTCTCATTAACACTTCTTGTAGCAGTGGGGAATGGCAGAATTCCGAATTGGAGCCGCCTCCAATAGACTGTGGTTAAGTTGAATAAAAGCCGTTCCCGGAACACTCCTATTTTAGGCGCAGTACGGCACACAGTGTGGTTTTAGTCGATTCAATTCTGACACACCACCCCACTGAACACTCCGGTGGGGTGACAGCCCGGGGGTGTTTTAAAACACTCAAAAAAAGGTTAAATTTAATTACTTAGTAGTCACTGGGCTAGATTGTTATCCGTAAAGTTTTCGATAATAATTGACGTGGCATATGAATTCACACCTGTCATATCGTTATATAACAGGTGCTCAATAAAAAAAACAAGGTCACTCTCTTTTTCACGACGGAGCAGCGGTGTCTTTTGAGACACAGATCCGTTCCTACGTGGAATACTGATCTCATCTCTGGGATGGCTCTGCACAGTACCTCCTTGACGTTGTCAACAGTTTGCAGCGACGTGCTGTCCGCATTATTGAGAGTCCTGAGGTCACCAATGCCCTTGAACCCTTGCAGTTGCGTAGAAACGTAGGCTCTTTGGTAGTATTCTATCGCCACTACCATGACAAGTATTCCGATGAGCTCTTTCCCATCCAGAACAACAGATGGTGGGCTGAGATGTCACCCCCATACAGTTCAAACAAGAACCAAACCGTGTAGCGTCTCCTTTCTCTGTTGCACCATTGAAATTTGAAATTCATGACCTGCACACGTGTTCCCTTTGACCTACAACCCCGGGTTTTTTAAGCGGGGCGTGAAAAGACTTCTCTAGAGGCCGTCAACTGTAGACCACCTTTTAGTATCATCCGTTTCTGTGTGGTGGTCTTTAATTTTTGGACCTCAATCTACTAGAGATGCACCGAATAGTGGTTTCACCGAATAACCGAATACCGAATATTATTCGGTTCACCCTTTACCGAACTGGATATTCGGCCGAATTATTCGGTTTACCATTACATTGTTTTACCGCGTAAACAGGTTCTAACATGTACGCTACGTGTCGCTGCTGGCTAGATGACGAACGAGCCGTTTAAAGTTTAAAAATAAATATTGTTTTGAGGTTTAAATTAAATGTTGGTTTAAAATAAATGTTGACTATAGGTTTACTATAGGTTAAGAAATAAATATGTTTTCTTTGACTTATAATATAACATAAATTTTACATAAGAAGTTTTGTCTTTCAGTTCTACACCTTGGCTACATGAGCCAAAGAAATAGAAATGCTTCAACCGAATATATTCGGCAACAAAACCGAATAATTTGGCCGAATACAAATAGTGGAAAAGATGCCGAATACGCCGAATACCGAATACCAAACGACTATTCGGCGCATCTCTACAATATACCTTAATTAATTAACGTAATCTTTTTATTTTTCCATTTTCATATTAGGTAAGTATCTACATATTAATTACTTAATTATTGTTCTCTTTTTATCTTCTAAACCATTGATATAATAATAACAATAATAAAGTAACTTAGTACTAATGATCACAGGGAGGTATGGAAGGGCAAAGCACTTCATGGTCTTTTTTATTGGGCCCTAAATAGGCATGATATAGACCTAAAAGCGTCCACATCTTGGCTACGGTTCGGTGATCTCTTCGGGGAAACCGAAGGTTTTGTCTTTGCAATTATGAACGAAGTTCTTATGACAAATAACTGTAGGAAATATATCCTGAAAGATGGTACGGTTGACATCTGTCGGGCATGCCACCGTCCTGGTGAATCTATCAGGTATATTATTTCTAGTTGTTCTTGTCTTGCCAATGGTGAATATTTGCACAGACACAATCAAGTGGCCAGGATTGTACATCAACATCTAGCCCTTAAATACAACCTTGTGAATTCAGAGGTGCCATATTACAGGTATGTGCCCGACCCAGTTCTCGAAAATGGCCGAGCCTTATTGTATTGGGATCGGTCCATCATCACTGATAGAACTATTGTTGCAAATGAACCTGATATGGTAGTAATAGACCGATTAGAGCGCCGTGCAATGATCATCGATATCGCTGTTCTCATGAAGAGAACCTCGTGAAAGTTGAAAAAGATAAACAAATCAAATATTTGGATTTGTCTCACTAGTGCCCGGTTTCTGAGGTACTTTTATCGAGAGTTTATCTATTCGTTAGCACTATTGGTCCGATAACTTGCGAAAGTGCGTTTCCGAACACTGCATCAAAAAACAAACTCCGTTTAAACCGAGTTTAACTTAACTGACCAATGTGTGCCGTTTATCGGTTCCATAACTTGGGATACAATAGTAGCAAGGGCCACAACAGATGACAAAGCAAAAAAAACACCCACAAAAAGCAAGGAACATAGGTACCCACAAAAAGCAAGGAACATAGGTACCCACAAAAAGGGTCTACGTTTTTGTGGAAAAAAATTACAGTCACTGACGTTCGCTAATAAACGAAGACAGTTTGTTAACGAATGAGCATAATATATTATTAAAACACACGCCAGGTCACCTCATTTTATTAAGAAATAATTATAATATAAATAAACCTATTATTTATGACTTAATAAAGTAATAAAATACATTTAAAACTCTCAAACTTGAACAGATCCATCTAGTGGCAGCTTTTGCAACTGCTTATCGATCGTATAGTTATTGAATGGTCCGTTGCGCATTCAGAAACCAGTGACAGTTAATCGAAGTTTATCTAATTCATATCTATCAGAAACCGGGCATAGATTATCGATATGTATGACACGGCCCGTATGGTGAGGAGGTTCCTGTCTTTGGAGCCCTAACCACCGGTGTCTTGGTCCCTGTACCCGATGTCGGCGGTCTACTATTTTTTATATTTTTAAATATGTATTTTGTTTTATACATATTCAAAAATGTAATTTATAGGTTTTAAGTTTAATAAAGAGAAATAATAATTTGTTTGAAATTTAATTCAAATTCAAAATCATTTATTCAAGTAAGGCACTAAGTGACATTTATGAACGTTAAGTTGAAGCTAATGTTTAAAATCATAGATCGACGCAAATAGACGCCACAGCATGTACTGGATTGTCGAGGTAAATTAGGTGAGAACACCAAAATCTACTGCCAGCTGCTGCGTAGAGCCTTATGAGAAGAATATTGGCAAAGAAACTCATGGCCACTCTTTTTAAAAGTCAGATGTTCAGGTACAACGCTGTTGCCACCTGAATTTCATTTTATTGAAATCCTCCAAAGCTAACGTAAAAACAAAAAAAAATCACTCAGTGATACCGTTGAAGGTTTGAACCTATTAAACATAGAAATCATTCAAGGTGCACATCAGTTACAAAGTCTACTGTTAAAACTAATTCGTGACTGGATTAAGAGGCTAGAGTTGCAGTTGAACGAACCAAAATAATAGTATAGGCTAAAGCATCGCTGACTAGGCCGACTAGTTACCTCAAGCAGCACCCGTTCACGAGTATGACGCATGGACCAGCCATTATCTCCTTCGCCATATCAGAGGGAAAGAAACGACCCGCCCCATGACGACGCCCGCAAGCAATGATATTTTAGTGAGCATAACGAACCATAGTCGAGATACTGATAAAAAATCACTGCTAGTCAAATTAACATAATAATCGTCACGCATTACTTTCAACTAACAATGGTTTGTTAATAATTTAGCTTAATTATAAGACAAATAAGTTTGTGTGTGATATACCTAATGACCCCTTAAGCCCAAGACTGTTTGTCGGTTAGATAATCGTTGATCGTATAGTAGGCTTTCCTAATAAGGTGATTTTTAACAGTTAGCTTGAATTTATCTACAGGAAGGTCGATTTCGTCTGGAAATGGAATTTTATTATAAAAACGTATACCAAGACCTTCGAACGAGTTGTGTACCTTCTGTAAGCGATGATAGGTAGCAACGAGTTTAGTCTTGTTTCTTATAGGTATTAATATTGTGTATATCACTTTTTCTTATAGTCATTGATGTTGTGCCTAACAAACATAATATTTGCAAATATATACTGTGATGCAACAATTAAAATACATAAATCCTTAAACAACTCTCGAAGAGAGACTCTAGCACCTAAATTGTATATTGAGCGGATGGCTTGTTTGTCCGTATCAGTGAGCTGACGTACCTTCCATATTGCATAAGCTGCCGAACTAAGCCTACCTGCAAGGCTGTCTATCTGGGCTCCCCATTGTAGTTTACTGTCTAATGTAATTCCCAAGAATACTGTTGAGTCTACAATACTTATCATTTCATTATTTAGAGTTAGATTAGTACCTAGCTGTTTTACATTTGGCATAGTATATCTCACACATTTTGTTTTATTTGAATTCAGTAGGAGAATGTTAGTTGAAAACCAATACAATACATCATTTAGTGCCCTATTCACATCGTCAAAAACTATTTTTTTACGATCGACTTTAAAAATAAGTGACGTATCATCAGCAAATAGAACTATATCACAGCGATCTTTGAAATAATAAGGTAAATCGTTTATATATATGAGAAAAAGTAGAGAACCTAGTATAGAGCCCTAAGGAACGCCCATAGTAATAGGTAATCCAGAAGATCTCGCACCATTGACATCTACATGTTGAATTCTATCTTTGAAGTAGGAAACAATTAGTTTTAAAGCAATACCATTAACACCATAATGCCTAAGTTTAAGAAAAAGCGTGTTATATTTTACACAGTCAAAAGCTTTTGAGAGATCGCAAAATACACCTATCGCATCTTGCGAATTCTCCCATGCATTAAATATATGTCTCAAAAGAGTTGCACCAGCATCAATTGTTGAACGACTCTTTGTAAAGCCAAATTTAAGTTGGTACACCTGTAATTGAGAATTCCCTAACTTCTTTTTTTTTTGTTGCAGGCGATACTGGTGCCGATTCTATGACACACTCACTAAACTATAATATGACTTAATTTCTTCATATGGAATCAACCTTGTCACCTTCATAACAAGGTCTATGTGTTACTGGCATCTATTTCTCAGTGCCACTAAATTTCACTAAAACCTGTCAACGTAAACTCAACTTTATTTCTACGCAGCGACAGTCCCCATTTATTTAAATGCCGTATAATTGCTACGCAGAGATAGTTCCCAATTATTCCAATGCCGTATAAAAACTTGTTCAAAACGAACTAAGATGACGTTATTTTAATCGGCACCTGCGAAGATAGCTACTAAAAACACAGAGCAAAAGAGATGGCATTCAACGAATAGCGGCTCTTGCTACGTGGTATTAAAGTTTATTTAAGCGTCAGACTATAGTTGACAAATAAATTGCTAATTACGATAGCGACATATATTATGTTACCTACTTGTTGAAATTTGCAATTTAGAGAGTGATGTGACAGAATTGGTACCAGTGTCTTCCCCTCTTACGGCCGTTTCATATATATAAACTGTAGTTACCGATAGATCGCTATCTCCAAAAAAACAGTAAGGTCCTATCTATCTATAGTCTGCGTTTCACAATCAAAGATAAGTGATATCTATCTTTATCCAACGAAGGGTAGCATCTTTCCTCTCGTCTATCCATGCCTCTTGAAACATCTCGTTTTTTGTTAACCACTTAACAATAATCACACTTAAAACCGTTCTAGTTTTTATAGATTTTAATTTTTTTTAGTCAATGTAAGCGGCCCATGACAGAATATGAGACAATGCTGCTTGTGTAACATGTACAACAAATATCGTTTCAAATAACAAAGCATGATGCAATACTATTATTGCATCTTTACTCTGATTTTATAATCAGAGTAAAGAGTAGTTAATAATGATTTTATTACATTATTTATGTTATTGTGATTAAATTATTTATTTAACTGGTTTACAGCAGACTCAGTACAAATCACGTCATTTAATTTCTTCACCACAATTATAATTTTAAATGTAATTCCAACTACAATGTTCCGTTGTATTATACTATTAACCATTTCTATGGAGGTTCCTATCTCTAGTAGGCTACCTGTCCTGTCGACGATAGATTGACAACTTCAATAGAACATCCTATACCCCAGTAGGATATTAAAAAGCAAGTAAGGGCCAAAGGATAGATTTGTCTATCTTTTGTAGGTGGAATTACAGATAGATAGGTTATTGAAAACGGCCGTTAATATTATAGTCACAATGTCAGTATGCATATTGCGCAGGTACAAAGAACGTGCGTGTGCACGCGCGCGCGCGTTTGTGTGTGTGTGTGTGTGTGTGTGTGTGTGTGTGTGTGTGTGTGTGTGTGTGTGTGTGTGTGTGTGTGTGTGTGTGTGTGTGTGTGTGTGCGTGCGCGTGTGTGTGTGTGTGTGTGTGTGTGTGTGTGTGTACTAGTACATATAAGCCGCCGTGGTGGACTTGGAGTTCAGCACCGACTTCAAACAGACCAGTAGGTTTCTGGTGTCTTTATAATGTTACCTATTATTTTAAAAGTGTCATATGTGTTGTAGTCTTTTTAATTTAGTTTGAAATCTATTATTTTCATTTCATTTCAGTGCCTTTTCTTAGAGCTTTTTAAGGCGGTTTAACTTATTTTTAAGTGTGTCTATCATCCATATTAATCAATTATTTTCTCTTTTGTTGGATGAATTTTTTCTAACCACAAGATAGAGATGCCTTCACTACCTTTTTGGGATCTTTAGTATTTTTAATGAAGTTAAACTCCAGTGTTTTAAAATCTAAGCGCATTTCATTTTTCAGTCCACCTTGTTTTCATTTGCCTCTGTAATACGCGAAGCTGGTGTCGAAATGCATGAAACTAAGATGAGATGATGAAGCTAATGTTGTATGGATCCACAAGCTAATATTGCTCAAAGTTACGGAAGAGGAATTTTTCTCCTTCGTATATGTATTGGCAGTTATGATCGCTCGGATTGTTTTTAAAAGCAAATCCTATACCAAATAACAGCAATTGATTCACACCTCAAAATAACCTTAATCAAAACAATTAAATTACTTTTTTTTTCAAATTCATAACAATATAGCACTTATACACATAGGTTAGTATGGTTGTCAATGAGGGAGTCGTGGAAAACATCGTGACAAGTTTTGCTGTGACACTGTAATAATAAGTATTAAACGTCAATGAAAGAATTTAGCTTAAACAAGCATTTAGCCATGGGGGTTAACGAGAATACTAGTAATGTGTGATGTAATAATGTGCATTTCAATAAAATGAAATTCAGGTGGCAACAGCTTGCATCATGCTTACCTTTTATGTAACACTAATACCATTGTACCTGAAGATCTGACTTTTAAAAAGAGTGGCCATGAGTTTCTTTGCCAGTATTCTTCTCATAAGGCTCTACGCATTTTGGAAACTGGAAGTTATAGATTGACACAAGCAGGCAGTAGATTTTGGTGTTTTCACCTAATTTACCCCGACAATCCAGTACATGCTGTGGCGTCTGTTTGCGTCGATCTATGATTTTTAACAGTAGCTTCAATTTAACGTTCATAAATGTCACTTAGTGTCTTAGTTGAATAAATGATTTTAAATTTGAATTTGAATCCACGTAAATCTTTTTTAAAAAAAAAGAATGTCAATCAATAGATCCCTACTGCTTTTCTCCAATTGCAAGTTATGTTAGGATTGCAAAAAGTCTTCTCTTGGTTTTCACGTAGCGAATAAACATCTTAATATTTTTTAAGAAAAATGATAATGGATTAAAGATTATTATGATGAGTGTAATTTATCTATAATATAAATGTATTTAGAAATATATAAGTATGTTTATCAGCAGTCTGGTTCCCATAGTACAGGCTCTGTCTAGTTTGGGATCAGACGGCCGTGTGTGAGATGTGGGAAGTTATTATTATTATTCATATATAAATATAATAATAAATTCTTCTAGTAACTTTAAAATACAGAATGTTGAAAACACACACTTGAAGGCCTTGGGCGACTTTGAGGTCAACATGTTTTTTATGCTTAAAGCATTTACATGACATTTACTTAATAATATATACAGACTGAGTAGCTTTGAATAATTAAAAATATAAATGACGGACGGAAATTTGCTATTGTAAACACATTTTTTTAATGCAACTGTTGAGAACAAAAAAGCTTTGGGCACAAATTACGAAAAACGTACTGAAAACATGTATATCTTCGAAATCTACCTAAAAATTCTTTAAATTTTGATTGAAAATCAACTGTCAATCAGGATTCTTATAAAGTGTGTAATAGCATTTTTACAACATCATTACAATTTATGCATCGGAACTGAAAAAAATTGCATCGATATGGAGCGACGACATCAGTTGACACTAGAAGAAATGAAGAGATCCGTCGGAATGTTGCAAGTTGGTTCCAGGCAACGTACTGTGGCTGTCGCTCTTGGCACTACACAGATGCGATGGTGATGCGAGATCGTCCTCTATGGATGTACCGGTCCTGACTGGTACATGCAAAATACTGCTCGACGGAATCGTGCCATGACCGCCATGATGTTGGTTACGAGGCTCTACAGTTCTTCAGGCTTGCTGATAAGCGACCAAACCATCCGAAATCGTTTACGTGAAGTGGGTCTGTGTTCCCGAAGGCCGCTGAGAGTTCCACCTATAACACCCCACAATCGTAGGGCCCGTTTACAATGGGCTCGCGAACACAGAAATTCGGAGGAAGAAGACTGTTGTTGTGTTTGCTTACACGACGCACTCGAGTTTGGAGGACCTTTGGACGTCAAGAACGTTTGAAATTTTGTCAGGAAGTTCGTTCAAGGGGAACAATAATGGTTTGGGCCGGTTTTTGGATTAGTGAAAGAATCGATCACATTTGAATCAGGGGCAACCTCAATGCTTAGATTTATGCGGAGAGTATTGTTTCAGACGTAATCGTCGTAACACTCACTCTTGCCGATGTTCACATCATCGTTCTGCGGTGGTCTGCTCAACCGTCAGACCTCAACCCAATTGAGCACGCATGGGATATGGTCCAAAGAAGAGCAGTACCGATATTATCGATGCCGTGCATACCGCACAACAACTTTTTGACTTGTTAGAATGAACGAGAGCGGCCATTCCTCAGTGATTTGGATGAACTGATTTTAAGCATGTCAAATCGCTGTGATTGTGTGATTCGTATCACAGAAACACAGATTATTAATTGTTTTATCTTTACAATAAAAATTTAAAAAATCCTCATTTTTACCCTTATTGCCATTTAATTATTGATAGATAGATAGATTGATAGATAACTCTTTATTTGTACACTAATGGAAGTGATATACATTTACATAATTATATCAATCCTAATATAATGTACAAAGGGCGGCCTTATTGCTAGACCCAATCTCTTCCAGGCAACCTTAGGATGGATCAAAATGATTCGGAGAGACAGTGGCAGTTGTTGGTGTATTTACAAAAAAAATGAACACAAAAATAAAAATTATTTGGCATTTCAAATAAATATTTAAAATTTACAGATATTCTACATTAACCTACTTTACCTACTATAAATACCAATACTTATCAATATACTAACAAATAAACATACATAAACCATGATCTATATTATATACAATATATACATACAGTACAGTATACACTATACCTAAAGTGATAAGTAGTAACTACATACACATATATAAATATAACTAAAGTAAAAGGTAATGTTCATGAACCATCTTTTTAAAAATAGTTATTGATTGTGCTCGCCTAATGTTAATTGGTAATGCATTCCACAAGCGTACAGCTTGAACAGTAAAAGAATGATCAAAAAATTGACGACATTCCAACAATTTGCAAAATTGCAATTTTTGTTAATTTTTACAATAAAATAGGGATAAGTCGTAAACACTAGGAATTAAAGTAAGAAGCCAGTCTGAAAGACTAGATTTGTTCTTAACTAGTCGATTTAAATTTAATATCTCATATTTTTAATATCCCTTCATGAATACTACGTTCAAAAAATATTTTGAACATTTTGTGTGTTGTGAACATCATGGGACCCCTAAACATTTTCAAATTTCAAAAAAGTCCTGAATTTGCTGGTGTCATTCCCAATAAAATCAGCCCAGCGGTTTCGGAAATTACCTGGACAAACAGACAGAGAGAAAGACAAAAAAAATTAAAGACTAGAAGAAAGACAATTTTGGCTTCGGTATCATGCAAATAATCATATAAGAAAACCTATGTTTTAAGGCACTTCAATTTTATTTATATAAATAGATGGATAGATTTATCTTATACTTTTTGAGAAAGGTTAACTTACAAAATAAGTTTTAACTTAAGAATCTTATCTAATTAGAATATAAATTGTTTTTGAATGTTTTACCTGAATCATAAAAAAATCAAAAGTTGTGAGTCTTCATCCCTTACTTTTCCACCCTTAGAGTTGGAGTAAATAATTGGACCCCTTAAATAAGACTAACTTTGAGTATAGCCAATTTAATAAATAAAGTGTTATTGCAATCAGTTCATAATTCGCGAAGATATGGCGTAACATAAATACAAAAAAATCGGCCGAATTAAGAACCTCCTCCTTTATTTAAGCCAGCTCCACTTCACTACATGCAGTTTGACGAACTTTAAATGGTTATCAACCATATTAAAGTAAAGGAATCGAAAATCCTAAAATACTTATTACTGAGCAATTCTGGTGGCCGTCTGTGGTCTTTATCATCAGATTCACTTTACAAAATGCTGGTTTTCGAGTGCAAAAATGTACTACAAATAAGAGTTCCTATAAAAATACCCAAACCGATATTTGAAGAATTTTCTCAATTTCTCCAAGATTAAATCATCGAATCCTGTGCCCTTTCAAACTAAACCAGATTTTTCCAAATCTGTCCAGCCATCTTCAAACAATAATACATAACATACATAAAAAAATCCGACAAAGTGGGAACCTCCACCTTTTTTAAAAACAGTTAAAAAGCAATATTTTACTTAAAATCCTACTAAAATATTTTACTGATAAAAAAATTTTGATAAATCCCATTATTAGCACCAATGTCAATAATGGGAATTATAATGAATTTCTGTTCCAAATGTTGACACCTCAATTAAAAAACAAAATATATATTATATTTAAGAAAAAAATATACGGCGGAAAATTATTATTATTTATAGTGTGAAATTACTTTGAAATAGTCAGTTATCACACGATTAATAAAACACTTAATTTAAGAATAATAAGAAATCCCATCAATTGACGGGCAAAAATTTAAATTGTTTGTACCAAATCGCCATATTATTTTTTGGTGTAGTGTTTCACATTTTAGCAGAAAAAATAATATTTTTAATGAATTTTAGTTTCTTTGATTCAAGATTCCTTGATTTTGCATAATAACTTCAAAAGTACTAACAATTGGGGTGCCAATTATAATAGGTGCCTTTACTATCCTTAGTATAGAACATTAACTCTGCAAACACTAACTAGGAAAAAATAATAACTACCTCTAAATTCAGGTAACCGACATCGTTTTAAGCACCCACCAAACTACTTATTGGTATAGTGGTACAGGACCTGTCAGCAATGCAACACACATGATATGACGCGCCATAGAGCATAGCATGCACTTTCACACAATCAAATCTATCCATCCATTTATCAAATGAGACACATTATAACTCTGTGTAATGCATAAACGTGTCAAAATTACACCTCACTATGTATCACGTACGAGTACATATACTAATCTGTGAAACTATATATCTAAGAAACTAGGTAAATATATATGTTAATAAAATGCGCTCGCATTTGTCAGTTATTGATGTACTTTTGAAAGACATTGACTAGCGAGATTTGAATGCTCTATTACAATAATTTTCACACCGGTGGACTTGTAACCCTACTTAAACTCGCACTTTACCAACCTTGTTTGTATTCATTATGCAGTGCTTAAGTTCAGTTTTTTTTTAATACTAGCGACCCGCCCCGGCTTCGCATGGGTGCAATGTAGATACTAATATGGAGCATTGTGGAGTGATTAATAATATTGTGATTATGATTAGTCTATGCTACAGGATATCTTTATATACAATATTTACAACTGTATTATGATGAGACTGTACTCGAAAGCGCGACATATAACTGGCCATGTGAGAAACACTCAACGCTCAAATCTAAGCCTGCAACGTTGAATGTTTGACCCTGTTTGTTACTTATTAATGGTCACTGCAAAAGAACGGTAAATCCGATGGTATTAGAGGAATCCGGGGAATTAAAACATCTTCTCCAGTACCACATCCGATAAGTATTGGGCACTCTATTATGAAAATTTTAAGGGACTTTATCGGCAATCGCGTACCATTACATAATTTAGGCGGGTTAAGGTTCCTTAATAAAATAAGAGGACAACCTACTTCCAATACCAGTTTATGTGGAAAGAGTGCAGACGGGTTCAAAGAATTAAGCAATTCTGTGGGAAAATGAACAGCCTCTTCAAAATAGAGTACATTGTTTACTGAGTAGTATATTTTCGTTGGTGCATCAATCTTTGAAAGAATCAAGTTATTCACTTTATCTTCCTGTTTGTTAGTAGGTGACAGAATCGCTCTTTCTTTGAACCAAGATATAGTCTTACAACTTATGTTATCAATGTCGGGATAGATACTGTTGAGTAACTCTTGAATGTTATTTATTAAAACAGAAAGGTTTTGATTGTCTAGGTTAATCCTTCCATTATTTTGTGTTAGATCTCCATTGCCAACTTTGAGTAAGATCTCTGAAAAACGCCTATTCTCACGTGAAGACAACGAAACTCTCATGTTTGTTTTAAGTTACAATTTATTGACGTGTGGCCAAAGGTAAGATCTTTTTAATGAAGCATTTATATCATCAGCACGTGTACCTCTGGTCACAACTGGTAGAATTTGACGTACATAAGTCACCTGAGAACAAAATTGTACATCCATCCATTGGTGAGTTTTTGCTGCGCAAATCGCGCATTGTTCTCTCCATGGTGGCTTCGTCCCAAACTATTAGTGAGCAATCACGCATCAATTTTCCCGTACTGTTTTATTTAGAAATACTACAGACACTGTTAGTGTCATCAGTAGCAATCTTTAGCAGGAGTTTATACGTTGCGTGTGCGGTTCGGCCTCCTAAAAGTGTAGCTGCAATGTCAATTTGACCAGTAGATCTGACTTTGGCTAAAAGCAAATTGATTAAAAATGTTTTCCCTGCGCCTCCTGGAGCATCCAGGAAAAATAATTTCCCTTCAATCTTATCAATAATTCATGGCAGAATTTACTTTATTTTCCCATAAATTAGTCTGTGCGGGCGATTCTCTGGTTAAAGGGAGCTTCACGCTTTTCTGACAATTCTCTATTTTTAACTAAACGCACTATTCCTGGTGCTACGACCTGTGTTTGAAGTACATCTTCCAGACATCACCTTAATACCACCTACTCTCTGTACAAAAAAAAAATAAACGATCATCAATGACAAAAGATACTCAGTTCTTTTTTGAACTCAAATAACCTTTGAATTATGATAATTAAAAAAATATTATTTACTGAAAAATTATCTTAGTCATACAAACTTACTAACTATTAAAAAAAAATGATAATCAGCAAAAGAAACTCACAAACCTTATGTAACGTTACACGTATAGGTAATAATTTATTTCTTTGAAATCAACCCTGCCTAAGTAGCTAAATAGATAAATTAACCTAAATAGATTAATAGATAAAAAAGGTAAAACAAAAATATTTTTAACAATAAATTAAACCGATGAAAAATTAAAAAGCAAAAAATAAATAAATGTTTTAAGTCTTAAGCATTGAGCTTATTTACATAAACTATCAAATTTTGAGTCGACGCCAAACAACAAACTAATTAATTATTATCTAAATTTCAAATGTACCTACCTACGTACGTATTTTATTATTCGGCGCCGACTCAAAATAAGTTTATATAAAATTTGATAGTTTAAGTAAATAATCTCAATACTTAAGACTTAAAATGTTTATTTATTTTTTGCTTTTTAGTTCTTTTCGTAGGTTAAATTTTTTGTTTAAAAGATTTTTATAATAAGATTTTTTTTCATCATTAGCTCAGCTACATGATATGATGATGATTCTAAACGCAAAAACCTCATAAAGTAATGAACAGTAAACAGAAACACTTTTCGTTCCTACAATTTTCGAGGGTTTCTCTCAATTTTATCAGGATCCCATCATCAGATCCTGACTTCCTTGACATGGGACCACCCTTGAGATACCCTATGTACCAAAAAAGAATAATCAAAATCGGTCCGGCCCGCCAGCCGCTCCGCCTGCGCTTTTTAAATCTCTGATATCTCCTAAGATATTCATTTTAATGATATGCTGTTAAGGGCAATTTTGATCTACATTAAATGCACAACGTATTTAATTGGATAAAGTACCTGTACTAAGGTACTGTATTGTTTACAATAGTTTGGTAAATAACCCATAATTCTTTTGTAATATGTAGAAGATAAAAATGGTTACTGTGTGTTATCCTTAGGAGATAAATATAGACCATCGCGGACTTTTTTATCGATCTTTTTAAGACATACAATGCCGTACTACATTATTTGATCTATCTCGTAAGGTTTAGCCAGCGTTTGCAATGTAAGCGCACAAAAATATGTTTGTTACGACTTCACATTACATATCTTTGAATTTCTCGACTTTTCTCTACAATAATATGCATGTATACTACATATAAACCTTTCTCTTGAATCACTCTGTCCATTGGTGAAAACCGCATGAAAATCCGTTCAGTAGTTTTTCAGTTTATCGCGAACAGACAGACAGACGCGGCGGGGGACTTTGTTTTATAATATGTAGTGATGTAGTGATGTATGTCGGTAATGTGGCCCACTAATGCGGCACCGAAGTATTAACCTAGGGTTGCACATAATGCAACTGCAGGAAATACAAACTATCGCTGCTGATAGGGTCTGGAGGTTTCTCGAAGCCATAAGTCTGAGCAGTGAACTTCAAAGCAAGACTGCGCTACAAAAGACCAGAAATGGTCGAGTTAGCAGTACTAAGCACTTAAAATAATAATAATATCGGTAATGTAATGATTTGATCAGTAGGTTAAAAAAATACTAATATGAAATAAAAAAGTATAATTTCATTTTAATAATAAAAATAACTTGACACATCTCACACACGGCCGTCTGTTCCCAAACTAGGCAGGGCCTGTCTATGGCAACCAGACTGCTGATAAACATACTTATGTACTAAATACATACATATCATAGATAAATTACACCCAACAACCCAGAACAAATGCTCGTGCTCATCACAACTTTGTTTATTTTTTATC
The DNA here is from genome assembly GCA_963859945.1 of Euplagia quadripunctaria. Taxonomy (NCBI): domain Eukaryota; kingdom Metazoa; phylum Arthropoda; class Insecta; order Lepidoptera; family Erebidae; genus Euplagia; species Euplagia quadripunctaria. Next base: position 8,842,378 of record OY982562.1, on the reverse strand, counting down.
CAGCCTCAGGTATTGTCATTTTCATGAGTACTTAAAACATTGTGAACATTTCCCGATCCAACAGAAATGTATTTGGCACCCGAAATTTACACTAAATTACCACAATTTATGTAATAGCAGAGCAAATAATATACCTTCCCTCTATAAATATTTTCTAATACCAAATTCTCCAACTTAAAAATATGAATAAGAAAAACTTCTGTATAATTTCCGTTATTGTTGTTATCGTGGATGAACTTTTTCTCTTTTCTCCAAAGCGACTCGATACCCTTCAACTGCCTTCATCATGATTTCAATTCCAACTCTCATTTCATTTTCTCTATCTTCAACAATTTTAAATTCTCGCAGAATCGCTGATAACGCTGTTTTTATTGAAATCAAGGCATACTGGAATCCTGTAATAAAATTGAAATTTCAGAAGAATTATATAGAACTAGAAACTAGAACTTTTACCTGCGGCGTCGCTCGCGTTGATGTCTTTAAATAACTGTTAAAGTCATTATCATTAGAAAGTAAATAGCATGATGCGCTTTGTTAATAGTAACAGCAAAACTGAGTTTGATTGAAAACTGAACTCGTTTGAATTGAAACGGTAGGTCAGTGGGGATAATTGGAATTCGAGGTATGATAAAACTTTCCCCTCGGGTGTCGGGAAAGCACCCGTTAAAACAGTGGCACCAAGTCTATTCTGCATCAATTTCGTGATCCGAAGCCTCGTTCCATTACATAGTCAAGGAGCATCGAGATATCGCATAAGTATAACTGGTACATTTCGTTTTTACATTTTAATAACTACGTCATAGTAACGACTTTAGGATTTTTACTTATTGGAACTTCGTTTCGCCTTCATTTTTAACACTGATACATAGATGAATGTTGGTGTCAAAGGGATCTTTATAGTTATCAAAATTTTCTAACAAATGACAAAATGGCAGTGCACGTCAAACAATGACTTTTATAGGCAAATTGTTTAAAAAACAAAAATTACAATAATGTAACCCAAGGTATCAAAATCTTGGGTTGCATTATTGTAATTTTTGTAGGGATCTCTAATTAAAAAAAATACAACCTATGTTACTCGCTGAATTTGTGAAAGAAGAAAGAAAATCGGTTTAGTGGTTTAGGCGTGAAAGCGTAACAAACAAACTCACTTTCGCATTTATAATTTTAGTTAGTCAAAGTCGGAGAGCCAAAAGGACCTATGTAAACCGGAGATAATTGGGACTACGGCGGCTATATTTGAAAAGAGTGACATTTGAAAATATGGCAACGGTGTGTGAATACACTTTTCTGTTCAGTATTTTATTTTATTACATGTTATCATTGAAATGTACTGAGGCAAAAGGTTATAGACCCAGAGCAGTAGAAGTAAAAGTTGAAAATATAATAAATAGGAGTACAAAATGCCAAACGAACTACTGTTGGGGAGATAATTACGATAGTTGGAAGATTCGGGTTCAGGCATTACTAATAAAATAAGACTATTGGGAACATGTAAGCGGTGAGAATCCAAAGCGGGATGACGATATGGTAAAGTTATCATCGCAGACTGAAGAGAGGAAGGCCAAGTCTAAATTGATATTGGCATTGGATTTATGTGTAGTTTGCACGTAAAAAGAGTACCTACGTATGTCTACCATTTGCCTTCTTATCTATCTATTTAGGTAGTATTAGTGACGAAAAGTTGTATGAACGGCAAAAGTAACTTTGTAACGCTATATCCCATTATATATAATTACAGTTACATGAGTATATTGTATAACCAAAGAAAGGGCACTGAAATTGCGCAATTTTTGAGCTTTTCCTTGCTTTATAGGTTAACTGTGGTCAAAATTAGAAGCTTCTGTGTCTGATAGAAGTACCTTAGAATTTTGTTGATCGGTGATTGATTAAAAGAGTGAGTAAGTGAGAGAGCCAATAACAAAATTAAGGAACTTTGGCTTGGCTCTTGGCTTGGCTCAACAGATGAAATTATAGGTAAGTAAATAATAAAATAAATAAACAAGCCTCACATTTCTTACTAACAATATTAAAAATTAACTACTTTTTTTAGGGTTCCGTTCCTCTAAAAGAAAAAAATTAACCCTTATAGGATCACTTTGTTGTCCGTCTGTCTGTGAAGACTGTTTTTTTTTCAGGAACCCGTGAAGGCATCAAATTAAAATTAACATTACACACTTATGTCTGCGGTCCCTTAAAGTTGAAAAAAAAATCAAACTTCAAAGTCATAGCCATCAAAAGACACGGCCATTTAAGCCTTAGATTTAACCAAATTTGAATATTTCGCAAATCAAACCCTATAGGGTTGTCCCCATTCATTAAATTTGGAAATCATTAATTTGTTGTTATTTCACATAAAAATATATTATTTGTGATTACAAACTTATATTTTGTGGTTGGAATGTTGGCTTTGTCGTAAATCGATGTATGGGAGAGTATTTTTAGAACTGCAAAATTAAGTTGGCCTTATTACGTTATGGAAGCAGTAATATGAAGTGCAATACAATGATGAAGGTATAATGTAAAAAGGAGAGTATGAAAGATCTTGTACGGCGCAAAAACTAGCTTTGGTCCCAATAGTACTAAAGACTTTTCCGAGGCACTCTAAGATTTTACTCCCAACGGCCCGTCATCTGAATCTTGCCTTAAGAGGATCTAGGATTTAAAGCGGATAGAAATATGCTTTTATGACCCACGAGCACAAAATTATAAAATACAATAATTTAGTTATTAAATTGGGAAAAGTCGTGGGATGGATGGAAATAAGCTGCTTGTAGACTCAAACAAAACGTAACAATAAAGTAATCAAATACGTACCAACGCAATTTCTGGGTCCGTTACTAAACGGCATGAAACTACATGAGTGTTTTAAATTCAATCGCTCTGGCAAAAACCTGTCAGGATCGTATTCTTCCGCGTCAGGGCCCCAGTATTTAGGGTCTCGATGGATTCCCCATATTGAACACGCTACACTTGATCCAGCAGGTAACACCCGGCCAGATGCTGGAGAACATTTAAAAAATGTTAATATCGATATATCATTTTAACCTACATAAGGTTTTCTCATATCAGTTGGTGAAGCTCATCACCAAAAACCAGTGACAATGTAGTACGAAATTCATCAATTATATCATTCTGAAGAAAATTCAAGAAAAGAAAAAGAAGAGAGAAAAGAGGCAATCTAAATTTATTGAAATACCTCAGTAAATCACATTATTTTTAATCTTACTGTAATGTACACTTTATTAATAAGATAATTTAGCGTTATAAGTTAAGCATTATATAAATTATAATGATCTAATAATGTTAATATCGGCTCGCCGCGTACTATTCGAAAGTCAACCGGTAGGGACTGTAGAGACTGTGTGTCTGCGGTCCCCACCGGTTGAACTTCGAACCCCCTCTGCTACCTAAAAAATATGTTGTATTTAAAAACTGTAACTTTACACATTCCACTTTCTTTTATGAGAAACGGAAGTAATAATCATAATAATACCTAGAAATTCAAACAGGAATAACTTTTAATCGATTTTTTTTTAATTAAATTATTTTCGTATTGCACACTAAAGTCATGCCTTATCAGCGATTTAAGTAAGTGTTCCAATGCCAAACATATAAACCCTGTATGTTTATATATATTATATTTGATAAACTGTTATTGTTAGACTTTCCGTACCAGGACAGTTTAACATGTTGTGTGTACTGAACGCGTTTAGTTTGATGTAGCCGAATTGAAATGATTTTGTTAAAAAACAAGTCAAAATTATAGAGGTGTATTGTGGTGTGTTTAATAACTAACCATTACCTTCTGGAACTCGTGAATTTTGATCTATTGCCAAAACTGTCTAGGAGAAGTTCTGTAGGCCATCCCATCCACCCCTGCACATGAGAGATTAATCGTTTGCCCATGACGCTAAGGAGAAAGCCAACCTTTTGGCCAAATTCTTTGCATCCAACTCGACTTTGAATGACGGGGGAAACGTACCGCTTCTCACACAGTAGTAACTCAGTGCGTAAAGCATTTCTTTCCCTCGATATTCACAAGTCGAGTGGGCCCGATGGAATCTCTCCCATTGTGCTGAAGACCTGTGCTCCAGAGTTGGCACCAGTTCTAACGCGCCTTTATCAGCTCTCCTATTCTGAAGGCATCGTCCCGAACTCATGGAAGACCGCTTTAGTGCACTCGATCCCTAAAAAAGATGACTGCTCGGATCCGTCCAACAATAGATCCATAGCCATAACCTCCTTATTCTCTAAGATAATGGAATTTATTATCAACTGCCAACTCCTTCGGTACCTAGAAGACCACCAGCTACTCAATAACCGACAATATGGTTTCCATCAGGGTCGCTCAGCTGGTGATCTTCTCGTATATCTGACTCAACGGTTCGCACAGGCGATCAAGGCTGAAGACTAAAGGGAGGTGTTGGCAGTTAGTTTGGATATAGGGAAAGCCTTCGATCGGGGCTGGCATAAAGTGCTTCTTTCGAAGCTTCTTTCCTATGGGCTTCCCGAGAAACTATGCAACTGGATCACCAGTTTTCTTGCAGACAGAATCATCAAGGTCGTTGTCGACGCTACATGCTCCGACTCTAAGTCTGTTAATGCTGGTGTCATCACCCACGCTGTTTCTTCTGCATATCAATGATATGCTGCAAATCAGCAGCAATGAATGCTGCTGATTTGCAGCACACTGAATAATTATATTTTATTTTTAAAGTTAGTTCTTATTATTATTAAACGTTTGATTGAGACTAATTTCTCTGTATTGTTTCCATTCTAATGATTTCATTATTTATGCATTATTATGAGTCTATGTTACTTGAATATGTAAAAAATTATTGATTGATTGATAAATTAATAATAAACATTTTCGAAAATGTATGACTATTATGAATGAACTTTCATTCATCTTCAAATTAAGTTATAAATAGACTTGATCCAACTGGGTGTGCAATCTCCTCAGTTTGACGGCCCGAGGGATGCATTTTCTCGCCCCGCTTAAAGGACTCGGGGTTATATGTCGAAGGAAACATGTGTGCTGGTAATGAATTCCAAATTTTAATGGTGCGGCAAAGAAAGGAGGTGCTGAACCGTTTGGTTCTATATGTAGTTGGGATACTATATACAACTTAGCCCGCTACGTGTGGTTCTGGATAATAAAGGAGAGGATGGGATTAATTGGCGGAGTGTATTGTTGTGAGAATTGAAAGATGGTTTGCTTGGTGAGGTCTTCAGGTTTTGTTAGGTACTATATTATTTTATACAATGGTACGTCCGCACTTCAACCCAGCTGAGGGACAGGAGGCTAGGGCGTTGACCGTTCTTACATATGTTACCCCTTGACATTGAATATATTGTATTAAAGATGTGTTCCCTTACATAGAACTCTTTGGAACACTCGCCATGGTAGAGGCTGTAGAATACTGCTCAAGAGGTTTCGTTTCTTACGCAACTACAGGGATTCAAAGTTGTTGGTAATCTCAGGACTCTCAATGATGTGGGTAACACGCCGCTGTAAACTGGCGAGAGCATCAAGAAGGTACTGTTCAGAGCCATCCCAGAGATGAGAACGGTATTCCACGCAGGAACGGATCTATGTTAAGCCAAGTATAAGTACAGAAGACACCGCTGCTCTGGCGTGAAAAACCACCTCACCCTGTTCAGGACACCGAGTTCCCGTGAGGCCGTTTTTATGACGCTCTCGATGTAGTTTTTATTATTCAGTTTACAGCGGACCTAAATTCCGAGTATGTTGAGATTGTAATGCAGCGGTAGTGGTATATTCCAAAGAGTAGGAAGAGGATGGAAGGAAGATACCTTGGCATTTAACGCGCATGCCTTTGTTTTTCTGGCATTGATCTCAACCAGGTTCTCGCAACCCCGTTTAGAGATTCGATTTAGGTCCTTTTCAGGTTCAGTGAGTGACAAATTGCCGTCTTTTTTCGTTGATTTCAACCTGCCTAACATTAGTATGTCAGTGATACCGCCCGTGCAGCGTGCTATCATCTGCATAGCAATGTAAGTTGCCGATGGACAAAATATTTCATATACAGAAGAAAGAGGGTGGGTAATAAGACGGATCCCTGAGGCACGTCAGTATTAACCTGCAGAAATTCCGACGCCTGATCATCATAAAGGACTCGAATGCGGCGCTCTTTCATGAAGTTGACAACCCAGTTGCAAATGCAGTTGCATTTGGAAAGAAGTGATTTTTGCCAAACTCTACTGAAAGCTTTGCCAATATCTAAGCTAATAGCCAGTGACTCGCCGTGCTTGTCCATAGTTCACCCCAAATGTGAGTGACGTACGCCAGAAGATGGCCCACTGATCATTTCAGTCTAAAGCCATCCTTTAAGGTGCATCAGCTGTTTGTTTATTATGTGCTGAAACACCTTGCAGAGTACTGCAGTGACGGCTACAGGTCGATAGTTGCTCGGAACCGAGCGATCCCCTTTCATGGGGATTGGTTGCACATTCGCCTCTTTCCAAACCTTCGGCACCGAACCGCAGGTATAATATGGCATGCGATACCGTTGTGTAAGTGCAGGGGCCAACTAAGCCGCGAATTTTTGAAGAACCAACACTGGAATACCGTCAGGGTCACTGCCTTTCCAGACATCGAGTGACTGTAGTAGCACACGAACATCGCATTGACTGATATGGATATAAGGCATGGTATGGCCACTGGTGGCAAATGTATTGGTAGTTGAGAACCACAGTCACCGATTCGGGAATTAGCCGCAAAGAAGCTTTCTCTTACAGTTTTGCAGTTTGGCACTATATGGTCTCAGACCTTCAAAAAGGTTTTTTAGCGCTTTGCGTTGTCAAAATAGCAATTAAAACTATGGCCAACAAATAATGTTAGTGGCTGCTGACGTCATCGACGGTGACAGCTTTCATTTATTCCACATACTAATTATAAAAAAAAAAAATACTTTTCCAAGGCTATGTTTTTTTCTTTGGTGTTATAATAATAGAAACAATGATTTAAAAACTAAACGAAAATACATACATATTCTCTATTATATAATTGCTTCGCGCAGCCATGTGAAAAATTTATCGAATATTAATAGAACATATTTATGGCAAGCATTGTTGCTTCATAAATGATTAGCTATAGATATTTATATTAATATATGTACATTTATAGGTTATAAAGTTGACTTACGCAGTTTAGTATCCTCTAAGACTTTTCTGAAAATAAAAGGCGCCGGAGGGAACAACCTTAATGACTCTTTGACCACTCGCTCCAAATACTTTAATTTCGTAAGGTCTTCTTTTACTATAAGACGATTCGAATCACCGAATACATCGTATAACCTGTAAAAATACGGTACTTAATTGAAACTATTATAGAAATTACCATTGTTTAAAACCTACTTTTACGGTACTATTTTAACATGGCAGGTACGCCACAGATTGGAAATAGTCAACGCAAATTATGTTTGTCTACGAAATATCTTATGACTGGATCTGAGCGATTATGAATCTGCTTCTTCAATCTTGACTTGCGAAGTTTTGACTACAGACGTTTTTTATCAATCTGAATTGTTTTTCATGATCACGTTTACATTTATTCCTTCCTTTTATTCCTTTTTTAAGAGGTGTTGTCTTTATTAATGTATAAAACAGTAACCCAAAATACACTCACCTAACACAATTGTGCGAAATGCACTATTGCAAAAGAACCCAATATAAGAGCAGTGAAGAACCACCGAGTCCTTGTAATAAAAACACAATACGGGTAAGGGTACATAAACGTTTTTTTTTGGCGATTGTTCAACGATCTCGGTGAGGTCAGACCTAAGAATACTACCTACACACACCTCCTGCAATATCGTCTAAATAGGAAATCACTTACAAGTAAAAGTGAGCGTAAAAGGACCCTTAGAGGAAATCTTATAACAATTTATTTAAACTTTATACATAAAGATCTCGTAAGATAACGGGTACTCTAACAGGAGAGGTTAGTTGAAGTCAAGATCGCTAGTCCTTTAAAAGTTGAGGTACTTAATACAGAAAATGTCTATTCTCAGAAAAACAGTGATGACAAAAGTAATAATTATTATAATTCTACTTCTTTTGTTGTTATTGTAAATATAAAAAAAAATAGTGCCTTTTTATGTTACAGAAGATTTTGAAATGGACAATATTTATGTACCGATTATTTTTTTTAATTACAATTATGTATGCAGCAATAGTAATTAGTCATGACAATTGTATTGCTAAGTATTATTTTATTGTAGAAATATATATTTAACATTATATTGTAGGAATATCGGATAGTAAGCCTATGTGTTAATCCAGGTTTACAGCTATCTACATACCAAGTTTCATCGTAATCGGTTCAGTAGTTTTTGTGTAAAACAGCAACAAACATCCATACATCCTCACAAACTTTCACGTTTATAATATTAGTAGGATTGTACTATCGCACCGCTTGCCATCAAAAGAGGGTTCATACCCACACTTTAAAACCACATTATTTTCCAATAGAAAAACGCATAATTAAGTATGAAAATATTAGTAACATTCTTAATGGATGTTTATTTTCGAACTTACTCTTGATACAATTTCTCCTGTACCTCAGGGTACTTGGCCAGAAGCTGGATCGTGTACCCCATCGCAACAGCAGATGTATCTGTGCCTGCTATCGTCAATGTCAACGTTTCTTCTCTTAACTCTTCGTTGGTGAAACCTTTTTCTCCACCAGATAATTTTATGAGTAGATCCAGAAACGTCGAATGTCTATACAATCCTAAATAAAAAAAAAGTTAAAATAACGGTGATCATATTATGATTTATACAGTTTTACAACTAATTCAACAAAAATAAATAAAATTGAAGTGTCTGTTTGTAATGTCAAAATAATAGTTCTAAGCTCATATAGTTATTTGCACGATACCTAATTTTTGTGTGTCTGTTTGTTTCGGTTAATCTCCGGAACGCGTATACCGATTTCCACGGGACTAGCAGATAGCTGGTGTTGTAAGGAGTAACTTAGGCTACTATTATTTTGAAAAAAGAATTAGGGTTCATAAATATACACACGCGAGCGAAGCCGCGCTGAAACTGCTAGTTAAAAATAAGTAAACTTAGAAATATTTCGCGTTATTTAGTTTGCGAAAAAAATTAAATCAAAACCAAATTAAAACAAATTAATTACATAAATATAAACTTACCCAATTTATGGTCAACCTCTATTTCAGGGGATTCCTCGTTTTTTAATTCAATTCTCTTTTTTCTTATTACCTATTAAAATAAATCAATAAAACATTGATATCACCAGAAGGATTAAAACGTATCTAATCAGTACCATTCAGAATTTATAAATTTTTATAACAACATAGTGCATCTGTAAATAGAAATTGAATTTATTGCAATATATAAGAGGTGGAGAGCATACATCATTGCAGTATTAATCACAAAAACGTTCTTTATCTCAACGCAGTTTTTTTATGGTATGGGGGCAAACGAGCAGACGTGTCGCCTGATGGTAAATGACTACTGCCGCCCATGGGCACCTGTAATTCGAGAGTCACAAGTGCGTTGCCACCCTTTAAGGTGGGAGTAGGAGACGAGGGGGGGGGGGGAGAGTGGGAATAGGGGAGAGATGAAGGACGGGAATAGGGGAGAGGGAAGGGTTAGAGCCTCCGGTAACTTCACTCACGCGGCGAAATGCAATACAAGCATTGCTTCACTGCCGGTTTTCTGTAAGGCCGTGGTATCGAGCGGAGTCGAGCTGGCCCATACGTGCCGATGCATGGCTCTCCCACGTATAAGTTAATTAGGTTAATTGAATTTTCTCGAGCATATGCATAGTTACATCTTCTTTTTACTAGCTTTATACATAGGTCATACTGAACGTTTCTGGATTCTGATAAATAAAATATTAGACTTATGATACATTACATTTATTGTTTTTCAAAGTATATATTCAATTTATTAGTTTTCTTTCTTAATGGAACACCGTTGGAGAGAGTTGGGAAGTTCAAGTACTTGGGACAAATTCTCACGGAACGTCCAAAGGACGATGACAACATCAAACGTGAGCGCAGGTCTCTAGCCGTTAGGTGTAATATGATAGCACGCAGATTTGCGCGGTGCAACAGTTAGGTTAAGTTAACTTTATTCGAGGCTTTTTGCCAAAGCTTTTATACATTTCACCTATGGTATAAATTTACTAATAAGGCGAAATCAGCACTTAGAGTACAGTACAATAATGCATTTTGCACATGGATGCGGCTACTTCGCAATTATTCAGCATCTGATATGTTTGCCAACGCCAGAGTATCTGATTTCTTTGCAATCTTAAGATCCCGTGTCGCATCATTCTGGGAACGTATCCGTTATTCACAAAATTCAATTCTCGCCACACTTACTGAGTACTTGGATAGCCTTATTCTTAAGTACTGGTTATCCGTGCACCGTGAAGTAAATCATAAGTAAGTTCGGTTTTTATTTTATTTCTTTTACCCATCCATGTCAGTTACTTTAATCATTTTTGTTTTGAACGGCTGATGTAAGGTTTTATTTTATATTTTAAATATTGTATTATTTTGAACAACTAGTGCTAAGTAATATAATTTGTAGGTATGTACTGTTTAATGTGGGTTTTGTTGCCTGAATAAATAACTTATTATCATTGTTATCTTCTAGAATAATTGTTGCAAAATAACCCATCCGTCCAAAGAATGAGGCAATATCTTTTTCCTTTGACTTCTGCCCTTCGTTACTTTAATCGGCAAATCTTCGAATGGAAACATCCATTGCGCAGATTGTCTTTTGGTTTCGGGTTCGTAACAATATATCCAGCTTTTATCACCTGTGACGATGTCATATACAGCATTCAAGTCACCTTCGTCATACTTTTCATGCACCATTTCAAACGATGGCGTTTTTGATCTTCCGTCAAATAATGAGGTTATCCATCTAGTAAATATAAAGCTTTCTGAAGCCTAAATGTTCATGTAAGACTTTTTGTATTTGACTCATACCAATGCTTAAAACTGACCGAATCTGTTGATCACAGCAGTCACATTATCTTCAGTAATCGCCGTAAAAAGATGTCCTTCTCGAGAATTATCGGTGAGTTTGCTTCGACCACGTTTAAACTCATTAAACCAGTTGTAACCAGTGGCACAAGGTGGGGCTTCGTAATTCGTTTCGCTTCGTAATATTGTTATTGAGTAAGACAGCAACGAAAGTCGTAATAAATCATTGAGCGAGAATGTCCTCTATACTTGAGCCAAATTGGATGTGGAATCTTTGTAAACAAACCATTATGTCATCATATTTAGGGTTCTCATAATTAGAATTCAGAAATATTGTAACTTTACCTCTATTTCTTAGTAATACTTTACGATTTTAATGTCATTGTGTTTACTGGAACTCAGTCTAACCACCAAATATTTAAGAAGCAATCAAATGTTAAAGAAGATTTGTAGCTTGTAACGTGGAGGGTGGCCTCGTGGTCTGTACGTGGTCCCCCTAGGTTAATTTAAGTAAGGAGAAGAATTATACACGGAAACGCTTTTACAGTTTATAATGGTACTTGCCGTACAAATATTTAAAGTAATTTAAACATCAAATATACTAGGCTCAGGGTGAAGGTCTTCAGAGGCTTTGGACGTAGTTCCGGCGCTGGTAGATGCAGAGTACTTAACTTCGTAGCCGTGTTGGAAAGGTAAGAGAGAGCGAGTCCTTGTGCGCCGCGGCATATATAGGCCCCAGGGGCGTGGTGCGGCGCGGCGCAGAATGACGCGTGACAAGCTACAGTATACTACTATTACATAGGGACTAACTTTTTTTGTGTGAATATCGCACTTTTATAATCATCCTCCGGGGCTCGTAGCTAAGTGGTAACCGAGTAGGTTAGCACATTACAAGGTTAAATAATACTAGCCAGGTCAGTCTTAGGGTGGGTGACCATTCTTAACATATTGAGACCCGTGCCTCGGTGAGCACGTTAAGCTGTCGGTCCCAGATGCCTTACTGCTACGTATGTGGGAATACTGCACTTTTTGCATTTATAGTTAGCGAACCTACATTGAGATGCAGTTTGATTTTTAAAACCGCAAACCGAACACGACACTTTGTCCCTTGTGACGTTTTTATCCGCAATCTTGAACAGCTGATCACCTCGCGGTACTGCCGTCACCACTGGCGCCGCTACGGCGCATGCGCGCATGCAACGCACTCCCTCTGCTAGTTCCACTGCTTCTGCCAACGACAAAGACTTTGGATCGAACAACTTCTCTCGCTCCGTACTCGGCAGCATTCCCATTACAAAACGGTCCCTTAATGCTTCCTCCACGTTTAGGGATCCACAATTTGCCGTTAAACCGCCAGTCTCGCCGTCCATTGAGGGTAACATTCTCCGTCCATTTGTACCGCGGAGTAAAACTTGTACCTCTCGCTGAAGCCACATACTTGGGGTGTCAGGTGATTGTCCAAAAGTCTAAATATATCCTCGAAAGCCACTGTTTGGAGTTCTTTAGGCAACGCCAAATCTGCTGCGAGCTTGTAGGTGGGTTCGCTGAGTGCACTCAACAAAATCGCACGACGCTTGATGCCCGCGGCATCTGTAGTCGCGAAGATATCGCATGATTGCACATTATGATCAAAACTCGATAACAACCCCAAGAATCCTTGCACCATGATTATTGATTTCATTTTTTTTTTCGTAAGCGGGTAAATCCTCGTCGCCACTATTACGTATGTGGGAACTAGTGAAACGCGTTGCAGTTGGGTACGCAATGAGGTTTATTCGACGTAAGGAATAGTAGGCGTAGCCACTATAGAATTATAAACACATATATAACACTTACGAACATCTGTGGCATTCATGACGGGTAGTTGGGAGCCTTAAAAAGTCCGACAATCTAGTCTAACTACAGAACTTTGATATCGCCTAGTAGGGTTGTGGAGGTCTGATGGCAGTCGCTTCACGTAAAATATCGAAGTTCAGCCGTATCGTATCGTACGATTTTCTTGCTTAATTTTTGACATAAACTAGTAGTTTATATAGTTTTGAACTACAACCTCATCTACCTAACTTATATTTCATATCTAATAACCTTTGTGTGAAAATAAAATATATCAAATATTTTTTCATTTATTGTGTTTTAAATGTTAAAATAAATTATTGTGCATTAAAACATCATTTTAAATTAAGTTATTACCATTTTTTTATAAAAAATTATAGGATAACACTAAATTACATTAATTTTACTGCTTTTCTTTCTTACATTACTCACGGTGTTATTCAAATTACAATAACAATTGATAGAGTTACACGATTTTACTAAAAGAAAAACTAAATGTTGCTTAAGGATTTGCTTTACGATATTCTTGCAATTTTTTTTTCATAAACTTAGTAATTTGGCAGTGATACGTGTTCAAGCAAACAGGCGGGCAGACAGAGAAATTTCTAAAAATGACAACAAAGTGTATAATTACTCTATTTTACTTAAATACAAGATTTTTTTACAAAATTCTAAAATGTACAGACACGTGACATTTACGATTTCATCTAATTTGATTATTGTATAGATTCAATTTATAATAGTAAATCTATTTTTTAATCGTATTTAAATTTTAAAACGTTTTTTTAATTACAAATTGCATCTGATGTTGTCACTAACTACTAATGTAACGTTGCAAACCCGAAATGGGTAACTGTTGATTATATTTATATTGCATACATAACATCTCATGTAACACATTTATATGGAATATTGTATAGTAAAAAGCACAGCACTTGTTTTTTTCAAAAATTATTTACTACATTTTAGTTCGGTTTGCTATTAACGCGAGTTTTTTTAAACTATAATTTATTAGACTTTGACTTTCTTATAAAAATACTGTTACGGAAGAATAAATTGACTCGCAGGTGCCACCTAATCCGAGTAGCGGGAACTAAAATGAGACTTTTAATAACAATGCTCTACTGAGTTCTAGAAGTTCGAACAGCGGTCGAGTTTTGACTCGACCGCTGTTCGAACATATCGTATCTACTTGTAGATAGTACTAGATGTTTTAGGAAAATTCACAAAACTTTCTAGGAGTTATTTTTCGAGCTATGGAAGTTGCATGGCGGCATGGAAATTCAGTTCTAGTTGAGCGATACTACGAGTTAACAAGTGCAATGTACAGCGAATAGTGAGTGGAAATGGTGATAATTGTAACTGTGACTTGTAATTGTGTTAATTGCTAATTATTGAAATAAATTGTATTTATTCCGTTATAAATTGGTGGATATTCTAATCCTGTAACAATTGTTAAAATAAAATAAAATATGAGTATATAGGGTATTAGTATCAATGGTCTCATAGTTAAAGCCAGGTAATTTATTTGTACCGGTTGTTGTAGCGTCAAAGAAAACTTCGTCTTACCAGACAGGTATACATCTATTAAAACTAAACCTTTGCATCTGATACCAGTTTTTTTTGCTACATATATGTCATACAACATTATCGTGAAAGCTTCCAAGTCGTAAGACCTCTTGTTACTTTTAAAATCTATGTCGAAACAACGAATTTGATTTCAATGAAAAACACATTTAGAATCAATTACCTGTTCAGTGAAATCGTGCAGTAATCCTATATACTTTTGATGTGTCTTGTATTGTGGAAACAAGCTGTACAGCCAGTCGGGTTGAAGCCACAGACGGAACATTCTTTGACAGATTAATTTCAGACTGTTGCTCATAGCATTCAGGAAGGGAGAATCCGGATTTTCTTGGGCGTTTATTTTCACTCCTATAGTAGATTCTGAGTCACAAAGAAAGTCATATTTCGTAGTACCATAATCAAGATACATTACATACTATTGTGACGTGTTCGGCCCAACTGGATCGTTTAAATTTGTATTTGGAAGAAACTGCTCACTATGCAAAGCAAAAAAAGTTAAGTTTCATCAAGACAATGCAACGTATCACAAGTCCTTGGTTACGATGACAGAACTGCACGGATTACACTTTAAATTAAGTCCACACTCAGCCTATACTCCAGATTTATCCCCCAGGGACTTTTAACTGTTTGCATACCTAAAAAGAATCTCACCAGAAGGGGATTTGGCTCGAATGAGGAGGTTATTTTGATCAAAGACAAATTATTCTTTAAGAAATGTATCAAAATATGAGGAAGCGCTGGACTGATTATGTCACTTTTGAAGGAAACTATGTTATCGAATAAAATCAAATCTAAAATAGTTGTGTTTTACAAGTGAAAACTTCTTTAGCGGCGTTGGGCACTTTGAGATGCGTAAAAAATGTTAAACTCGCGTCAGGATTCAGGGTCACGTGGAGAGAGGGAGAAAGGGAGTGAGAGAGAGATGGAGGTAGGGAGGGAATCTAGGGAGGGAGGTGGGGAGGGAGTGAGAGAGATGGAGGTAGGGAGGGAATCTAGGGAGGGAGGGAGAGAGGAAGGGAGGGAGAGAGTAAGGGAGGGAATCTAGGGAGGGAGAGTGGGAGAGTGGGAGAGTGGGATAGTGGGGATAGTGGGAATAGTGGGAATTGTGGGGATAGTGGGGATAGTGGGGATAGTGGGGATAGTGGGGAGAGTGGGGATAGTGGGGATAGTGGGGAGAGTCGGGAGAGTCGGGAGAGTTGGGAGAGTCGGGTGAGTGGGTGGGTTGGTCGATCGGTCGGTCGGTCGGTCGGTCGGTCCGTCAGTCAGTCAGTCAGTCAGTCATTCAGTCAGAGAAAGAGGGCGCAAAATTAAGTTTGCACTTCTGTCGGCAGTCCCATGACTGCCTCTTTTTTTTTTATTAGACCGGATTTCTAGATCGAACACAACTACTCGACGGGGTTAATCTCTTTTCTCTCATCATGTTCTAGTTGAAGTTTTAATGGACTCAAATGTACACAAACTATGGTCCTCCGAGATGAACAAGTCTCCTTCATTGCACTACTCATTTCTTCGAAACATTTTTGTTTAGTTAAGCTTTGCTTCGTTATTTACGAATACGAGTTTCGCAGTGGCACTAGCGCTGCAAAAACTGGAAGGGTTAATGAGGTTTATGGGAAAGGTACTGTAAAAGAAAACTCAGTACGTATTTGGTTCCAACGTTTTCGATTTGGAAATTTTAAGTTCTTCTTCTTCTTCGGTGTAAGTGTTAATACAAATTAAATTCACTTAAATGAAATTGGAAAAGTGAAAAAGCTAAAAAAATAGGTAAACGAAGAGATTTTGAATAGTTTTGTTATTTGTGATGAAAAATGGATTGTGTACCATAATTGAAAACGCTCACTACAATGGTTGAGAACTCAAGAGAACCGGGTAAATTTTGCCACAGGCGAAAATTGACTCAAAAAAAGTTACTGGTGAGCGTCTGGTGGTCCAGTGCTGATGTTGTTCACTACAGTTTCCTAAAATCTGAACAGACAATTACTGCAGAACTGTATTGTCAACAATTGCAAACAATGATAGAAAAACTAGTCGTTAAACAATTGAGATTGGTCAATTGCTACTTCAGGACAACGCTTGACTATACACTGCACAACAGATGGACGCAATGTCTCCGACACCCACCATACTCCCCCGTCCTTGCTCCAACAAATTACCATTTGTCCCGAAATTTGAACAATTTCATGCGAGGAATTTTTTTTATTATATTATTACTATTACCAACTTCCTATAAAATGACGAAATTACATAGATGACAATTAAAACATATGAATATATGATTAATTAAATATATATCCTCATAAAAAATTGTTTTAGTTTTTCCAAATATAGAAAGAACGAAATAAAGAAAGAATAAAGACTTAAAATAACAACTACGCTACAGATTGAGCACAAATCTTAGACTTTTTAATAATGTAAGTAACCGCCTGTGATTTTATTAGGTTCCAATTCCAATAAGACACGCATTATATGAATTTATGTACATTCCATGGATCTATGTATGTAAATAAGTGTTGTCCTAAAACTCGTTCTATACTATACGCCCTACTAAGCTATTATATATGACTAATTTGACTATCCAACTTACCACAGACTGAATCCAACGTAAAAGTACTTAAGAAAGGCCACATATTAACTTTTCCCTTATTAGTGTAACTTGATAGTATTTTAACAAGCTTTTGACTCTGTTCTGCAAATATTTCAATAAAATTCTCTACTATTCTAGGACTGAAAACTGGTACCAGGATCTTCCTTCGTCGCCTCCAAATCGAAACTGGTCAAAATAGAATTTTGTTAGTCATGTGTTAAATTATAAATATATTATAAGAAACTCAAAGAATTTGTTTAATGAATGAATGAACTAAAGATGACAAAGATGTATCTCATTTCTCTGCCAAATGTATCGCAGACAAAGGTGCGATTTACTAAAGTCTAAGCAGACTTTAGTAAATGGCACCTTTATGATGAAAGCGACACAAATTCAAAAAGCGGAAATCGCAAAAGAAGTCAGTAAATTTGGCTGCTTTTAGATTCAAACTTACATTTTATTTTAGTGGCAAATTGTTTGCTATAACTTATAAAATAAATTTTTAGCTATAAATTGGAAAGAATGCATGAATGCAATGAATGAATTTCTCCGAAAATAAAAATTTCATATTGAGAGTCGTTATTTGAATTAAATATAAATTTGACCTTTGCGGAATTGAGTCACGTCTTTTGAAATGTAATTCAATATTTGACTGATTCTTGAAAACTTGCATCAATTTAGTAACTACCACAACATCTTTATATTAATACGTGATGAGAATTCTTTGTACGCATTTCTTAAGTAAACGCGCACAGACAGGAATGAAATTCGGAATACTTAAAGTTTACGAAGAAGTGCAGAAAATTAAAATGTTTAAAGAATATGTGATAGAAAGTTAAAATTCGTATTAAAGGACTAGATAAACTTATAGGGCTCCAGTATATATTTTGAAGACCTGTTACAAAAATCTATACTATGACAGTTCAAGTTATACTGGTCAATGAAATAAAACAAGACATTCACCGGTCGAAATTCGACCGCCAGGCGATCTCAGCCGTGTCATAAGCAAACAATCACTTATCTAAATCGGTCTATATAATATAAGCTAAATAAAAGCAATGAACCGCATTTGTAGGAATTAAATGACTTTATCTAGTTTCGACTTTCAATGTACTTGCTATTTTTTTATCTGCAAACAGTCTTCTTTAAGCCAATGTTGACGCAACACAAAATAAAAACGTTACAAGACAAGATGTTACAAGAAACACACAAGGAATAGACATTTTCTAAGATAGAAAGAGACCCATATAATTGTTTTGTCCCATGCCTGTTTACTAGCTGCACCCAAGTATGCGTTGTAATGTAATTTTTTTTCTTTTTTAAACATAGATTTTTGTCCCAGGAACCCTCGCGGGCATCCCTAGAACACCCTACCAGTTTCATCACAATCTGATCAATGGTTTCGGAACGTATAGATGACAAACATTGATTTTTATTTTTATATAAGGCGGAGGAAAAAGTTTCTTCGTATTTTATATACATTTCGTATTCGTATATTCATATTTTTCAAAGTCTCGTTACATTTCATTAAAGCATACGAGAGTCACACTGAAAGTTTTTGAAAAATAAAAAACGGAATGAAATAGAAGCCTGTAAATATTTTATTGCTTTTCGAAGTAGTCTCCGTTCCTTTCTAAACACCGTTGCATGCGATGGAACCATTGACCAAAGCAGTGATCCCACTGTCCTTTAGGGATCTCTTTCACGCCCTATTCAAACGCAGCCACGGCATTTTCAGGGTTCATAAAACGAATTCTTCTAAGTTTCTTTTATTTTTGGAAATAAATAAAAGTCACGAGGTGCCAGGTCGGGACTATAAGGAGGATGACTCATTGGCTCCACACTTTCGATAGTCAAATATTCGATAGTCCGTCTGGTGGAATGAGCTGGAGCGTTGTCGTGGTGGAGGAGGATCCTGCTTCTTGGGCACTGCTTTCTAACATTTTCCAAGACAACTGGCAGACAATGACTGATATACCAATCCTCAGTAACAGCCCTTTTATCTTCTAGAATGATTGAAAAAGAATGAGACAATCATCTTTTTCCCTTGATTTTAATTTATTTATTTTCAAGAAACATTGTCATTAAAACAGATTAAAATATCCAATACAACAATGCCAGCATAATAAAGTGAAAACAATACCACTTTCATGGAATGAATAAAATAGATCAAAATACAAAGAACAACTAATTTAAATGAGTTAAATAAACAAATGTTCCCTCTCAAATTCCGCCAATGTACACGTAAATCCGTCGAGTCGTTGTGATACAACGTTCAGAGTACTTAAGGCTCATGCCATCGGAGCATATTTTTGTAGGTTGGTGCGAGGTACAGAGACGTCGAACACGTTGGCCCTTGGCGCCTGACGCAGTTTGGCGTTTGGTACGAGCAGCTTAACGGTTTGTAAAATTTGCGGATTGATTAATTTGCCGCAGAAAACTAAAAACACGTACTTAACCACGGCTAAATTTCGTCTTACTTCCAGCTTACAGTATCCAACCATCCCTATAAAGCAGAGGGTTGGATACATAAGTGGATTAAACCGTACTGTTTCCAGTGTAGGTAACGGGTAAATTTATTTTGCATCTTTTTCACCATCAAGCTATATTTAACCTCATGGGGATGAGGTTCGAGTCCGGATGATATCACTAGTCTCTAGCCAACGCGTTATATAACGATTTTACTTTGATAGTATTCCGATGATCCTTTGTTTCACGCATTATGAAGTCCAAATTTCTATAAGCCTTCTTACAAAATATATGAATTATGTGGTGTTTAAAGAAAAGTTCGGCAGAGAATTAAAACACCGTAATCTCGTACTATCGTGACTCGCGGAATAATCTCTCCCTCTATGTTGTATTGGTAACACCAGGGCTCTGATGCTCGTGTAAAGAACACTATATTGCACTTTGAAACATTAAAAACTAACTTACTTTAAATACTCACTTCACTACACTAGCGATGTCCTCCTGAAGTCATTCGCAGTCATGTATGCTATCGACTCAAAGAAAAAACTTTATAATGTCTGCAAATGGAAGGCAACCTGATTACCTCTGGCAGATCATTGATCAAGACAAGAAACTCTAAAGGACATAAGTTGCTGCCTTGAAGTACAAACTTCCTTAACAAGATGTCATTGTCAACATTATCAAAAGCCTTCTGGAAGTCAAAATAAGCTACGTCCAGCTTGGCTCCGGCCTTAAGTACTGAAATGGCGTAATTCATAAAGCATAAAAGGTTTGAGTTTGTTCTGCGGCCCGCTCGAAACCCGTGCTGGGCATCGCTAAGCTGGACATTGACCTGCGCCATTATAATGGAACACAATGCCTATCCGAAGACTTATGTAAAAGTTTACAACATCGCTACAGGGCTGTATCCCTTTACAGCCGAGTTTAAAGCCCCTTTGGCACCGGTATAACCCTAGTCAGTTTCCATCCGTCTGTATACGACCTTTTGCATAAGCAGATGTTAAATAGCTGCTGGAGAGGCTGAGCGACAGTCTTTCACAATATACGAAGGTACACCGCCTGGATCCACGGATCGTTTGTGCTTAAGGTGGGCGAGAGCACAGCTTACCTCTTTGTATGACAATTATCACACATGAATGCACGTCTCTCGTTCAGGCACTGCCTGAGCAGCCGGTGATGCAACTAATTGTGGCGGCACCTTTCCGTAAACGGACTGGAAGTAGTTGGCAAACTACTGGGCAGTCACTCACACATTTTCTAATATTAGCGATCCATCTCTGACAATTTGAGTTTTGCAACGTTTGAAACACTTCCCATTAATAAACAAGAAAGTACTGGCGATTCATCTCTGACAATTTGAGTTTTGCAATGTTTGAAACACTTCCTGTTAATAAAATTCCAAAAAGAGCCCGGTTCTTTCAGAAACTGCGATTCTATACGGTTCTGATAATTCATGTAAGACTTTTTGTACTTGACTCTTACCAATGGCTAAAACTGTGCCAAATCTGTTGATATGTCACCCTTCTATCAGCTTCTATCATTAGCTGCACAGCACTCACGATATCTTCTGTAGTCGCCGTAGAAGGACGTCCTTCAAGAGAATCATTAGTGAATGGCTTCGACCACGTTTAAACTCATTAAACCAGTTGTAAACAGTGGCATGAGATAGGGCTTCGTAATTAAATACCAATTAAAGTATATCGTAACATTGTTGTTGAGTAAGGCCGATAAGAAAGTCGTTATAAATCATTGAGCGAAAATTTTCTATGGTCAAATCCATTTCGATGCACTACAGACGCTTTTTAAATCAAATATATTTTAGTTTATGTTTTAAATTGCCGCCAATTTGTAAAAGCAGATGACATATGAAATCATTAAACATCTACAGATTCGCTAAGAGTTCCTAATTCGAAATTAAAAAATTTAAATACATTTTTCATCGGCTGCTTTTCTTACTGGCGTATCCTAAAAACTTTCAACTTTGTGACTCACGTATATTTGCCATTTTGTTCTATAACTTGTTGCCATTTTGTAGGTAGAGAGATGATCCCGTTGCTGTAGAAATCTTGGGATATTTTATCAAAAAAATTGCGACAAGTAGTTTTAACCGTACTCCGTACTCTATTTGATGTTAACCTAACACTACCAAAAGAATTCTGAACAGACCGAAACAGGTAAAAATCTGAGGGTGTAAGGTCAGGATTATATGGTGGATGCATTAACACTTCCCAACCAAGCTCTCTCAATTTTAGCTGAGTGGCCAAATTTGTGTGTGTCTGACGTTATCGTGATGAAACACCATTTCTTTTCTGTTGATCAATTAAGGCCGTTTTTACTTAATTTCTTGCCTGAGTCTCATTAGTCGTTGGCCGTAGATATCCGAATCGATGGTTTTGTCCGGCGGTAAAAGCTCATAATGACCGATGCCCTTCCAATTACACCATACACACAACATCACCTTATGGCGTGTTAATACGGGTTTCGCTACAGTCTGTGGAGCTTGACTACCCTTTGACCATGATCTTTTTCACACGTTGTTGTCGTAGGTGATCCACTTTTCATCACCGGTTTCATTGCGTTTCAATAGTGAATCGCAAATGAGTACACGATTCATTAGGTTTCTTTCAATGAGCACGTGTGGCACCCAAATATCGACCTTTTTCGTATAGCCTCTAATTAACTCTCTCAAATGGGTCAAAACTGTTTTGTGGTCAATCCTTAGTGCCTCGGTTATGTTATAACTACTAATATGCCGATCTTGCTCCACTTTGGGACGCAGGGCGACAAGAGCGAGCTGGATCTTTGACATCACACATCGAAAAGACTTTTTCCTCCACCTATTATTTATACATACAGATGATAGTCTTTACACGTTCGTAACACAGTTATGCTATGTTTTAACTTTCCTCGTTTTCGTTTTAAAGTATTATTATATTCCAATTAATCTGTCTAAACAGAACATGTGTGTGGAAAGCGCCACTTCTCGGCAAAGCAAAGGTGCTATCGCCAATGTTTTATTGGGTGCCCTATTGAAGACAGTTGCCAATTATAATATCGTTCCAATTGTATGCGAATTCAATCGTGGGTTTTTACTAAACTATTTGCGTATTTACAGTGAGAAAATTTGATCGCTACATTCACTTTGAACCATGAACTATTTAATTGCTGATTGATGAAATATATTGAGTATACACATAACAATATATAATAGCGGCGGTAGTTAACAAGAGTTCTAGTAATATATGACCGAGTTATTTAAAAACAAAAACAAAAATATGACAGTATGCATATTGAAGCAAAGGTGGCGTTTCTGAATTCACCCATATATTTTCTTACTTTATTCAATACTGGTAAGATTTTTTAAAGCTGAACAACTGACAAATAGAGATAATTACTATTGAAATAAGAGAGTGTTGATTTAAAAAAAAAATAAACATTAATTATCGTTATTGGTTTTGGAGTAAACCATTCCAATCAATACCGTCTTATATTTATCACAATTGTGACAGCTACATAGGCAAAAACGACTGTCCAGTAAGATAATATTTCGGTTCAAAAACGCGGATTTTGTCGTAGATTGCCTCGTCTATAATAATATACAATCTTACCTGGTGCAAATATGCCTCCATTTCCAAGCAAATTTCTCATAAATCTGTGGAGATCATCCTTCTCTAGGCAAGTCTTCAGAATATATTCCATGTCCACAGGATTGACGACAACTATAATCAATAAATAACATTAGGGAACTGACAATAAAACAGTATTTCTAATTTGATTTTGATGTATCCTCGTGTACAGAAGCAACAACATCAAAGTATTTAGAACTGCGGTTACAGCCGAGTTAAAGATTTATAAATATTAGTTCGCGTTCTTCCTAAAAAAATTATCAGACTGGTTGACTTTTATACCTACTTACTTTTCCGTTCCTGCGAGACATAGCGTAATTTTACAGGTATATTATATCCCATAAGCGTCCTTATAAGGTGTTTTTAAAATTCTTGTTATACATCCTCTTTAAACCCATGGGTGGTCATGACCACTTTTTTTATCTCAGTATTTTATCTTAAATTATTCTATTATTTAACGTGTTTTAGAAGATAGAAACCATTTCGATTTTTATTTATTGTGTTTATAAATATAAATTTTATATTACTTTCAGTTGTTTCAACTTAAATAGTCCACGTGACTAAGTGTGATAGTGTAACTTTCTAGTGAAAGAATTTTCAAAATCGGATCAGTAGTTCCATATATTACAGCCAACTCTGAAATGGTTATTAATTATTCTTTGACTAGCAACAGTATCTACAATAATCAAACCATAAGCGCCTATTAGGTAGTAGTATGCAATGTAGCAAAATACCACTTTTCCATCCCATATAATTATTTATCGCTAAAAATTTAATGATAACTTACCCAAGTAAAGCATGTGTCCCAACCATCCTGCTGCAATACCATCGTGTTTCATACTTGAATAACTAAATCGCTGAAGTGTCTTCATAACAGCTGCAAATTACACAGAGCTATCTAATAAAAGTCAAAACGATGGTTTCGGTAAATTTTTTATGAAATACTAAGGAATGACGTCACGCCTTACTGTTTTTTTTTTTTTTTTTTTTTTTTTTTTATTTGGGTCAACAAACAATTGTACAAAGTGCTTAATGTAAACTTATGGTACTAATAGATAAGTTTTAGGCAAATGTACAACCAACATCGTTGTCCACTACAGAACATTAAGTATTACAGAGTACATTTGATATGTGATAACTACATATGTGATACATTTAATTTTATAAAAACCATGTTACAAAATTGGTTGAAGACAAGAAGGTAATCATGAGTCAGCAGCTATAGCATTTAATTACTCTTGTCTCTCAAAGATCTCTGTTAGCATCTCAACCACGCATACCTTAAACTGTGCAGGTGATAGCATAAATAGGTCGATGTTTGTGAAATAATCGTTATAAAGTTTCATAATGCGGCGCAGGGGGGCTCGTTCACCCGCATTTGTTCTGCACATTCTGGGTGCAAACAGGCCACCAAGATGCGCAGTGCGCATATGTGATCTGCTAGGAATTCTAAAGTATATTTGATTTATTAGGTTGTTACAGTCAAATTTGTTACGACAAATGTTATATAATGTTGATAAATCCATCGACCATCTTCGCATTTTAAGAGTTAGTAAAGAAAATTTAACTAATGAGTCGTAAGAAGAAGATTTTTTGCGGTAACATCTATAGTTTACTGAACGGAGATATTTACGCTGTACTAATTCTAGTTGATCAATATATTTGGCGTAATGAGGATTCCACACAACAGTTGCATACTCGAGTTGTGATCTAATCAATGACTTGTAAAGGAGTATATAAGAACCTGGTTTTTTAAGAGGTTTGCATGTGCGCATCACAAATCCATACATTTGAAAGGCTTTGTTGACTATACGATCAATATGTACATCAAGATGCAGTTTTGAGTCCAGGTATATTCCAAGGTCTCTAATCAGCGATACATTTTCCAGTGCATTATTACAGAGGAAATAGGTTTTGTGAAATGTATTAATCTTTTTAGTGAATGTTATTGATTTACATTTATTAATGCTTAGATGGAGTTTGTTATCTGTACAGTAATTAGTGAGGCGATCAAGGTCTTCTTGCAATTTATCGCAGTCACTATGAGACTGTATATTTCGAAAAATTTTTAAATCGTCTGCATATAAAAGATAATGTGAGTGTACAAAGCACTGTCCAATGTCGTTAATAAATAAGATAAAGAGCAAAGGACCTAGAATAGAACCCTGAACTACACCTGAACCGACCCGCATCTCATTAGAGCAAAAACCATTTAGGGCAACTCTTTGAGTTCTATTAACGATATAGGAATGAAACCAGCGCAACAAATTACCACGTATGCCGTTAAATGCTATTTTTTTTAGCAGTATCGAGTGATCCACCTTATCAAAGGCCTTGCAGAAGTCGGTGTAAACGGAGTCCACCTGCAGCCGATTGTCCATACTTTCAAATAAATAGTTGGTATAAAGTAGCAAGTTGGTCACAGTAGATCGACCCTTCACAAAACCATGCTGCTCAGGAATAATAGCTCGGTGTAGACGTGGGTAAATCACTTGGTGTATTATGCGTTCGAGTATTTTTGCTATCGTAGAAAGCAAGGATATGGGACGGTAGTTAGTAACGTCTGATTTGCAACCGTTTTTATATACAGGTGTTACGTTAGCAGATTTCCAGACCTGCGGCATGATGCCACTTTTAAGACTATTGTTATATAACAGAGATAATGGCAAACTAATTGTGTCGGCAGTATGTTTTAAGAATAAAGGGGGTATTGCGTCAGGACCTGCCCCTTTACTTATATCCAAAGACTGAAGTTGTTTTACTACCATATCTCTAGTTATGTGAATGTCAGATATTATTGTCTCTTTATTCTGACACGAGGGCAAAGTGTCCACATTTAAGTTTTCAGGGTCACTTTTTTCGTAAACTGAGCTAAAAAAGTCTGAAAATAGGTTGCAAATCTCATACGGGTTGTCGGACTTTTTATTGTTAAATCTAATTTCACTAGGGACCTTATTATTATTTTTGTGATTATTAATAAATGACCAGAAAACCCTAACGTCCTTCCTCAAACCTTCCTCTATTGAATCAATGTACTTCCTATAACATTCGGAACATACGGACTTAAATCTATCGCGCAAGAGTGAGAATACTTCATAATCTGAAACGTTCTTATACTTTTTCCATTTAACCCAGGCTTTTTGTTTATTTTTAAATATGTGAATAAGAGGCCGAGAAAACCATATGGGGTACTTTTTACTTTTAGCAGGGCGACAGGGTACATATGCTTTAATAACGTCATAAATCTTTTCGTAAAAAATTGTAGTGGCTTCTTCTACTGACACCTCTTTAAGAATATTGTTCCAGTCGACACCACAAATACTATCGTTTATTTTTTGATAATCACCCTCGAAGAATCGATATCTCATATCCGAACTGTTCGACATAGGTTTATAACGCAAATTGAAATTAAGGGTAACACAAAATGGTGGATGTAGATTGTCTACCGGTATCAAAGAGTTATTGGGCGGCTCGCAAATGCAATCGTCACTATTCGTTATAAAGAAATCCAATATTCGATTCATACTATTAAAATTAACATTATACTGTTTACAATTAGTTAAAGATAAAAAATTTGAAAGATATGAATCAGAATTGTTACAGCTAGTTGTAGGTTCGGGAATAAAACCCAATGAACCACAATCTTGCCACTGTATATGAGGCATATTAAAATCCCCAACAATGTACACTTTGTCTACGTTGTGCGTCATGACCTCATGCTGTACTGCGTCGAGGAATGTTCTATAAGTCACAAAAGGCTGGTTGGGCGGTATGTACACACCGAAAATAACATGGTACTTACCTGCGATGTCCGAGTCAACTTTGAGAAAGACATAATCAATCCCAGCCGATAAATTTGTGATGTCGCCACTAGAAGTATGTGAGGGGTTCGGTTGCAAGTAATAGCGTTTAGCTTGCAATCCATATCGTATTGCAATCAAAGTTCCTCCACCGTCCCTTTTACCACTTAATACTCGGTCCCTATCACAGCGGTAAACAACGTAACGCGCATCGAAACACTCAGTATCACTAATATTTGCCGTTAACCAGGTCTCTGAAAGCACGATTAAATCATAACAATCGGTTAGAGTATTGGTATAAAGTTTGTTAAGTTTTGTTCTCAAACCCCGACTGTTTTGGTAATACAATGTCAGTTTATCAGTCATTAAAACTGTATAATTCTATAATTGTTACTCTTGGTTTCTACACTACTACAGTGCACTAATATAGACTGAAGTGGAGATAACTCATCACGCAAGAAAACTGATATTATGGCGGATATTCTAACACAATGAATCTGGATGTTTTGGGAATGCACTACACTTACTATTATTACAGTGCTATCAAATAGCACATAATAAACACTGTACATACAATTAAAACTATAAAGATGCGACAAATAATAAATTAAACTAATATTTTTAACTTCGACGGCAGGTTGATATTTTTCTAGTAACTGACTGTTTAAAAGTAGATGCACAGAGTAATACGAGGTTGAGAGCCCACACGATCTGAGAGGTTTATTTAACAAATTATGATGGGGCACTAGATTTGTCATGCATTGCTGACTATATAAAATAAATACAATACCGAATTCATGGTTAGGTTCAGGTCGACTGCCCTTGTGGTTTAATCTTGAGAAGATCTTCCTTTGTGCGAATAGCGAAAACTGGGGAGGTATCCTTTGCTCGAACCAGTATTTGCCCGTGCTTGATCCAGACGTATCTATAGCAATGTTTTTTGGCTGCTTCCCTGGCTTCACGAAATAAGGTTTTCTTTTGTAACGTTAAGTGCTCGTTGACGTACACTTGAACAACCGGTCCTGAGATATTCAATTGTTCTGAGGTCACTCCCTTATTTCGCCTTACTGCCGATATAAAATTGTCACGAATCACTTGAGTGTTGAATCTCACGACTATATTTTTGGGTTGATCGCTCCTCGGGTTAGCTTGAGGAACCCGATGTATCGAGGTAATATGTTGTGTCGGAGCTGGTTGTTTTATTGCGGTTGCAATGGATTCAATTATCGACGTCAAGTTTTCACCACGTTTTTCTGGGAGATTACTAATCTCGATGTTACAGTGCCGACTCTGCTGCTCCATAGCATCTAATTTTGCTTCAAGATCCATGGCTTTCTTTACAGCAGAAGAACATAGACTTTCCAGTGAGGCGACACGTTCTTCTGTAGCTTCTGTTCTTTTATACAGTTCTTCGTACTTGTCACTCAGAAAATTTATTGACAGCTTTATGTCCTCAACCACACTGCTCAACTTCTCCATCCTCTGGTCTTGTTTAGTGAAGAACCTCTCAAGCTTATCGTTTATGCGCGTTTCGAAGGCTTTTAATTCTTTGCGCACCTCCACATCGGCTCGTCCTGCAGCAGCAGCTCTGCGGTGAGTTATATTAGTAGTGGGTGATCCATACTTCAGTGGTGACCCTTCCTCGCTGGACTGTCCAGATTCAGGCATCGTGTTGTTTAATGAAGTTAAGCCACTCGTAATGTCTCTGTATAGATTCAGTACTCTGTGTATTATGGGTCGTGCAGCGTGCTACACCGCGCCAACCGATGAATAGTTTTGCGTAGAACCACGATCGTATGTCAGCTGAGACAACCGGTTTCCGCGACCGCCAACACGAGAATGAGAAGTTGTTAAATCATTCGCTCTGTCAATATTAATTTGACGATAATTAATTAAACTAAAAACGTTAAAATAAAACGGGACCACTATTTTCACCATATTTTAATTTATTTTATATATATTTATTTTATAAATGCATCTACCCATTCTCTCTAATGATTCATTATTACGTGTACATACTAATTATTGCTTAATATTTGATTTATAAGCTAACAGTGTTGTCGCTAAATATGGCTATTTAATTGTTAATGTTTTCTTTTGTAAGATTGTTTTCATTTACAAACAAGGTGTGAAATTTATTGGAAAAGAAGATTTTGTTAAAGTATAGATAGAGGAATTCCACACGTTAAAATGGATTTCATCATCATCATTTCAGCTATAGGACGTCCGCTGTTGGACATAGGCCTCCCCTGATGACTTCCAAGAAGACCGGTTGGAAGCGGCCTGCATCCACCGACGTCCTGCGATCTTTACCAGGTCGTCTGTCCACCGCGATAATGGATTTGTTTTGTGTTTTTATTATTTAAGAATTAATACGTGGCTCCATATTCATATTCACCTGTATTTTCGTATTATAGGATAGGCATTATACATACATTATCTTTCTAAAATATTACTGCAAAGCTCAGTTAACGATTGCTATTTATCTGCCGTTTGTTTCATATGTTTACTTATAAATAAGGATCAAATAGTATCGGTTTAATCAAACCCGTGCCGAACAGACATCTCTTACAAGCATCAGACAAATAGCAATCGTTTTGAAATGATGGAACTGTTTGACATGATCTCTCTACAACCGCAATGCCCATCTCTCTGCCTAAAGTAGTATTTTTGTTATTCGTTTATTTTTTCCTTATTTTCAGTTTCCGTATTTTTATAGCCTCATTTTAGTTTATTTACTTTGATCTTAATAACATATTTATTACACTAGCAATTTTATGACATAAAGATATTGCATTTTTAATTTAAATTATTTAATCATTTATATTTTATCTATGACAAAATAACTAATAGGCTTTATTATATTCTTAGCTTAGCTTTCTAGCAGGCGTCTAAATCTTTCTTAATTTCCAATCTAAACCGACTTTTATAATACTTGTACACTATCTCCACTACTACTGTTATTATTATTCAATTTAAATAAACTTACACTCATGATCTCCTATTAGTTGGTGTATTATACCAATGATTGACGAGGAGCCTTCAACCAACGGAAATTTCGCTGCCAACCGGTACAAATTTCTTCTCTTGTACCAAAAATACAGGATCCACACAAAAGGTGCGATAAGTATCAACGGCAAAATCATTTTAACACTGTACCAAAAGGAAATTTGTAATAAATAAGTCTTTAATTTATTGCGTAAGTTGTATGAACTTACAAAATAAGGTGCAAGTTTAGCGCGTGCGATGTGTGTGTCAACTGCTCAGCTCACAGAAAATGTGTTGTAATTTATATGGTCATTTTCCGCAGCTTCACTACAACTAATAGTAACTATACTACATGTGGAAATATCATATACATACATATAACATAAATGTAAAAAAAGGAACCAAGTTCAACATTAGGAATATACATGGTTATCGACTACGCCAACAAAAGAATTGAGATCTAAATGATTGCCAAGTTCTGTAGATAATCCTGAAGATTTGATTTAGTTAGTCTTCACATCCAACTTTTCTTATATTTGGCTAAACAACTTATCTTCTTAATTTTATACGCAAGTTACTACATAGTACTGTATTTATATTAACTTATATATTATTATATATTTATATTAACAAAACAGGTTCATCACATAATGAGTCAATAGAATGCACGAGGGATTGAAGCTTACGCCACTGAGGTGTAACTTCGTTGTTCTGAAATTTTATTCAGACCAACGCCTTTCTTCAGAGCTCTTGTGATTCTGTTTTGCAGGCATCATCAGTTCGATAAACTTTAAGGCCCACGAGGTAGTCCCCCGTAGTGTTGAGAAGTTGAAGTTCGATATCGTTTGCAACTCTATTGACGAAAAATGTTGAGTGTTGTTGAGGAAGTTTCATTGTTTTCACCTCCACTAGCTTTAAATACGTCTGCAGTTCTAGCCTTTTTTCTAAAACAAATATTAAAATATCTCATATGTAACAATAGTTTAGTGATTATCATGGTACTATCGATTCAACGATAAATATGTATTAGTAATTACGTATTATATTATTTATTTTGTGGTGTAATTACGCGCATTATGAGATAATTATATACATACATATCAACACAATTCATACGAAAAATTTCTGTGAAATACATTAATAAACATCAAACCACTCGCAAATATACGTACTATAACTAACCATAAGTTCGACTAAATATAATCAATAGATAAGATTTTTCACAAAAGTAATTTCCTTACACCAGCTGGCGATTTTTTCTTACAAAACTCCGTTTGAGTGTTTGTTTTAAACAACTTAACGTGTTTCATGAAACTTACGACAGGATGTTTTATATTTAGTTAAGTGTTATTACGCCTGGAGGAAATCTCTATCAGAGTGAAGTTGTTGTTTTATTTCGATGTCGTCACATCAACGGCATGAAATAGTAATAGGTATGAATATTATGTTTTGTTTTTATCTAGCATTGTTTTTTTTTTATGACATGTGTGGTCTGTGGTTATTTTGTAAGTTGCGAGTAAGTTAAACATAATTTGTGGGCCGTTGTTTGTAGGATTGGTATCTCCGTTTTTGTCTAATTACTTAAAAACTAGGATATGTGTGGGAAAATGAACACTTATTTGATAACATATAAAGTTTGGTCTCTAAAAATTAAAGATATATTGTGCAACAACTTAAGACGGAATTCCATACATACATGATCTTCCTTTGAGACAAAAATATTTGCGCCTCGACTGAGACGTGCAAAAAGCTTTATTGTTAAACTAGCAGCGCCCCGCGGTTTCACCCGCGTAAGTCCCGATCCCGTGAGAATATCGGGATAAAAGGTAGCCTATATGTTAATCCAGTCTCCATACCAAATTTCATCGCAACCGGTTTTGTAGTTTTGGCGTAAAAGAGTAACAAACATCCATCCATCCATCCAAACTTTCACATTTATAATATTACTGGGATTTTTTACTTTTCTTCTCTTTACGTTGCACTTTTTATTTCTACTTATTTCAATCAAATACATAAATCGCACGCTGATTGCTTACAAAACAACCATTCGTTCGTCACTGCGTCGTTTGTCGTTCCAAATCTGTTGGAAAAATGAACGAACTCATATTTTAGCAAAGGGGTCTAGGTATTTGCTTACTCCATGATGGGTTTCAATGCCATTGGAAAAAAACTATGCAAAATGGAAATGCATATTGGAAGAAAAAAAAGAACTGGGACAAGTGGACTTCAGCCCCGACTCGCTGGGACTAGCGGAAAACAGTTCCGTCTCACTGCAACTACCGGAATACAGCTCTGACATACTACAACTTCACCGCATCACTCCCCTCCATGATCGGTAGTTCCAGTGCATCGGTACTGAGAGTAGCGGCACTCACAACTGACACTAGCACGCTTAACAGGAGAGCAGAGACAACTGATTCATCTATACTATCGATTCACCACACCAACCCGAACACAGAATAGGTTAAAAAAAATAAACAAAATTATATATAACTAACATTTACATATAAGTGTACTGGTCATAGTTTGATGGCATTGCAACGAATAAAGGTCATCAAGGTTTGAAGAAAGTCTGTGGATGAATAAGTTAGGAGAGAAGAGAAGTTAATTGGAATAGGAGTTTTTAAATGTTCTAGATAACTATAAAGGTCGAGGGATGGGCTGTTTTTATTGCAACTAAAAAATATGTGGCCAAGACTGCCTTCGTCCAGTCCACATTCACATAACGATGAATAACGTACCCGAATTTTGTGTAAGAAAACAGCAGAGCTACAGTGACCTATAGTATACATATGGTGGAAATTATGGGTTTAGATACGTTTTGTACCTAGAAAACCAAGGTTTTGGGGTTATACAAGGCTGTTTTGCATAGTAATGTCTTTCTTTTTTTTCAGAGAAGCTGTTCCACTCTAGTTGCCAGGATGACATCATTTTTTTCTGGGGTAGCCTTAAGAGGTCATAGTTGTGATGGACAAAATGTTTGGGGTCTGCTGTTTGGGAAGTAGCAGCATTTTTGGCCAACGAGTCTGCACACTCATTGCCCACAATGCCACTATGGTTTGGGACCCATACGAGCTGGACTATTCTGGAACTTCTGGCGCAGTTTTATAAAGTTTTTTTAATTTGTAAGATTAGAGGGCTGTGTAATCTACTCTTATATGGATTTTGCAATAAGGCTGTGAATCAGCCAAGAGAGTCAGTGAATATAACTGCTCTATTAATTGTATGGTATTCTATATACAGACATGCTTCCAAAACATTCACCTGTAAACACTGAAGACTCTTTTGGACATCTAAACTTTAATATAATTCTGGGGTTTTGGTAGTATACAGCCGCTCCTGTATAGCTTTCACTAGACAATTTTGATGCATCAGTAAAAAAATTATCAAACCCCACCCACTGTTCATCCACCAGAGCATTGAAGGTCGAATTAGCAGAGGCAGACCCTTTGGGGATTCCAACATCTAAGAGGACATTTGGTCTAAAACATAGAATATTATAATCAAAAGAGAAAAGACTCCACGTCTTTCAAATTTCACAATAGAGTTTGTAAAAGATAAGTAAAAGCGAAAAGATTGAAGTATTAATGAAATTTCCTTATGGGCCCAGTATCTGGAAGTATTACATAAGGTATTCAAATCAGTAATTTTGCCAAGAAGAGGGTGAGAAGATTTACCCACAAGTTTTAAAATAAAACGTGCAGCCAGGCATTGTATTCTTAATGTTAAGGGTAGTTCTAAACATTCGAGCTGTAATGCATTGATAGGAGAGGACTTCATGCATACAGATATGATTCGAAGGCACCCAGCCTGTACTTTATCAAGAGTAGCTAATGCGCCCTTATTGCATGGAACCATAAAAAACAAACCATAGCCCATTATACTGCTAATTAAGGCGTTATACACAAGTTTCATGGTATATGGGTGGGCCCCCCACCAGACACCAGCCAGGACCTTTAAGATTCGGATGTTCCTTTCACATTTTGAAGCTAGATAACCAATGTGATGAACTCCAGTCAATTTAGAATCCAGATACACTCCTAGGAATTTAAACTTTGGTAAGATAGGAATATTTTGCGTTTGAACTTGAACTTCAACCTGTGGCAGCGTCTTCTTTCTTGTAAAAATTACAACCGCGCTTTCGGAGCCGAAAGACTCAGTCCATAGAACGATAGCCACCACCACAAGGAGTTCAGTGAAATTGAAAGGGATGTGGTTGCATCTTGGATAGACTGGTCGCTGACACAATACATAATGCGCGGTTATCAGCATATTGAAGAATGGAGCAATTGTTGTTCAAGCATGTACCAATGTCAGCTGTATACAGATTGTAAAGCAAAAGACTTAGTACAGAGCCTTGCGGTAAGCCCCTCCAGGTCTTTCTACAATCAAACTCCTCCCCCAAAACCCTTAAAACCAGTGTTCGAGACATAAACATTGCATTGCATTGCATTGCATGGATTATACAGAGCATATGCTCTGTATAATCCTAACCGGAAGTCTCAGCTGATGCAGTTTCTGCCTGAGAATGGGAAGTAGGACATTGTCATATGCAGACGATATTTCAAGGAACGAAGCAACAACAGATATATTTTGAGATAGGGAGAGTCTGATATCAGTTACCAAAACTGCAACACTGTCCATTGTACCAAGTCCTTTGCGAAAACCAAATTGGCAGTTTAGTAATAAATTCTTTGATTCCACAATCCACTCCAAACGGTTTTTTATAAGGTGTTCGAATAATTTTATTAGAACTGATGAGACAGCAATTGGATCACTTGCATGTTTTCCTGGTTTTAAGATGGGAATGATAATCTGGATCTTCCATTTGTCCGGTACCCAGCCATTGGTATAACTGAAGTGTAAAATGCTTAAAAAGTGTGCGCTATAAATGAGTATGGAATGCCATCAGTACCAGGAGCGGGGTCTCGAACGCGGTTTAGCACCATGTCTAGTTCTTCTAAAGAGAATGGGTCATCATAATCATCCCGTGATTGAAGCGGCATTCCTGGTTGAATGATTTCATCTAAACATGGATAGGATGGAGCAATTTTATGCAGGAAAAGTTCAGCTGTATCTCGGAAGATAGTGGAGGAGACTGATGTTGAGCAACCAGACCTAAATCGATTTATATTCTTCCACACTATTGAGGGTGGAGTAGGTAGTTGGAGACAAGGAGGTACAGTAATTCACCCACCCGGTGCGCTTCTTACGTCGTAGGTGTCTTAGCCTCTTAGTCTAGATGGCGCTTGTGTTCCTTTCTTGTGAATTTATTATAGAGGGCGCTCTAAGCATCCTCGTGTGCTGGTTAATCTGCAACAAAACATCCACGAAAATACTTGTTCCATTCGGTCATTTCTGACCAAATGATTGGGATCAGGAAAACTCATTTTGTGAGGTCCTGCCTTACGAAAATGATCAAGATTGATTTGACACCTAAACATTATGGCAAAATATTTTCATGATAACGTCAAAATGTTCACTAAACTGT
This sequence comes from Euplagia quadripunctaria, assembly GCA_963859945.1. Classification (NCBI taxonomy): domain Eukaryota; kingdom Metazoa; phylum Arthropoda; class Insecta; order Lepidoptera; family Erebidae; genus Euplagia; species Euplagia quadripunctaria. The sequence continues at coordinate 8,807,003 of OY982562.1, read as the reverse complement.
TTTAACAAAGCACACTCAAACAATTCTTTACAAAAGTCACATAGTCAGTCGTTAGGCAGTATGTAACACCCAAGTGAAAACTGTGAGTCACCTCCATCCGGTATTTATTTATTTATTTATTTATTAATGCTTTATGCACAGATTGTACAAAGGCGGACTTAATGCCTAAGGCATTCTCTGCCAGTCAACCTTGGGGTGATGCGGAAATAAAAGTGGTAGGTGCAAAGATATGTTATAGAGAGAAAACAGAGAAAAGAGAGAGAGATAATATTCCAAAGATAAGAATTCAGAGAAAAAGTCTTATAATAATTTGGATTGATAAATCAAACCATAAACTAAATGTACACATTAAGAACATCTACATCATATATACATACTATAAACATACATATACATACATATCAAGTCAGAGAGTTATGTTCTAGCGCTGTGTCAATTCTGCCAACTCGTTGTGGAGGAGATCACGTACTCTCCTCTTAAATATAAAGCGGTTTGTGGACATCCTGATTTCGAGTGGGAGCGCATTCCAGAGAAGAACTGATTGGACATAGAACGAAGAGTTCACGAAGTCGGAGTTATGTGGGGGACATAAGTACTGCCACACAAAATCATCGCCCCTCACGACAATCATGGATAACCTCTATCTGGTTTCCACTTCAACAACGCCCTTCACGGCAATCATGGACAACCTCCATCCGGTTTCCATTAATAAAACAAACATCCAGCGCATGGATCACAACCTCAGTCACCCGTATGCATCACTCACTGACTGCATACTACAGTCTGAGAGACCACACTTTACATTTTATGGGCAAAGTAAACACATTAAAACTTTACTCTGTTTTTAATTTTAATCAAACTTAAACTAAAATAAGCACTAAGGGATACAAAAATAACTAGACAACAGCCAGAGCCACAAACCACCGTCGTTTGTATCAAGTTTCAAAACTACTCAGTACAACTGTACACAGCTTACAGAAAACTCAGATTACAGAAACTCTCGAGTAAGATATCTAACGCCCCGGCTCTCCAGCCGAACAGCAATCGCATTGCTCTCACCCGTGTCATCCACTAACCACACGGTTGGTCTCTGCAGACCCCGACCTCCGCCAGAGTTAAACGCACACCGCGCACCCACAGACTACTTGAGTTGCCTCAAGAGACACCGATTTCTACCGGGCTACGACTACGAAATAACTACTGGTACAGTCGAACTTATTATGGCCTATAGAATCCCCTTACTCGAGTTTCATCACTTCAGGTTACAATTCGTCATTATCATCATCTACATCAATCTCGACTGGTATGTGCTGCTGGTCTATCATGTGCATACTTGTAGGTACTGTTATGCCATACAACCCTAAACACATGTGCCTACCTAGCCCTTTAATTCATCCCAGTCATGTTTGCGTCCAATTTCTCAACCCAATTACACACTGTAATACGCGTCTCACTAGACATCTTAAGCGGTCGCCTTTAGACGGCGCAATTCTGATCACATTTACAGTTTTAGTTAGTGAATAATCGTCGAAAAGCCGTCATATTAGCAGCAAAACCTAGCTTTAGAATTTGACGTCACTTTGTAAGCAACTATTCGCCAATAAAAAGCTCAAGAAAATGATCGTCAATCGTTACACAGCATGATAAATGTTCGGTGCTGACTACTCGTGTTTGACCAATACCAATAATTCAAACTACGTTGTTAAATCGCTTGCTACTTAATTAAGCCACTACTTTATCTTTAACAAGCGAGCACTCAGCATCGGAATCAAAAGAAAAACTATACAGCTGACCTTTATACATCCGCGTCCCCGAAGGCAGTTGCACGACACAGAGGTCCACACGACGCTCAGCATGCGTCGCTTTCGTTTAGCTGCCGCCGTCACTCAAGCATTGGTTCGGGATGTGAAATGGTTTGTCACACTTGAAGCAAACCAGGTGCCTTCACTGCAGGTTTCTCGGTTGCTTGGCTTCACATTGAAAGTACTCATCCTCTGTTGTCAACAGAATTGCTTTACCACTCTGTTCGCTTATGGCCCATTTTTCCACACGAATAACATTTGCTCGAAGAAATCTTGTTTCGATTCGCATCAGATACATTAGATAGTTTATAGAGGGTAGTTGCTTTTACTTTCAAGTGCGAGTAAGCATGTAATTCTTGTTATAGTTTGTTCCGTTGTTATTTCAGTCGTTAAAGTCAATCGTTGCACCATCGTATCAAACTAATATGTGGGCTAGGGCGGTAGCAAATGCAATTTCTTCTTTGCTCAAATCCTTTCAATAGGTAGATGATGGGATAATCAAACGACTTGCATATGCAGCAAACGTTTTCCTTTTCTTTTTTTACCGTTTAGGTTAATGAAGGTACCCTCTTAGATGAAACAAATCTTGAAGTAAACAATACCTTGAACTTGCCCCATGTAATATGCTGGCATGGTAAACTACTTGCGATAGCTACGTCGACGTAACACTTTTTAGCGTCTCACTGAGTCGTCGTCAAAATCCGGCAGGCTAATCTGGCGGTTCGAACTCTGCGTTCGAAGAGCACTAATCAGCGCCAACATGTGGTACTTTGCTTTTCAAATAAATCACGCCATTATTTTATCCGCACTACTTAAATCACTAGAAGTTTTCTCAGCCCGCTCACAAAGTGCACAGTCTGGGCACAAAGTGGGTACGGGCAATGAGAAAACTCCCTTTTGACATTTAATCACTGATGCATAGTAAACACGCAAAGAAACACTATACAGTTCCTAAGTTAGTGTTGACTCGGCGGTGACCAAACGGAAAGTTAACTCGTCCATCCGCAGGCCAACACCCTTCGCCTAGACTCTGCGTAACGCCGATAGCTGGCGCTTGTGTTCCTTTACGGTGAATTTATTATAGAGGGCACTCGAAGCACTAATGAACGAAGATGCGACAAATATATTATATTTTATTTTTTATTTCGTATTATTAATACATGCGACAAAGTTTTTTGTTATTTATATTTTAATTACAGAAAGCATGTACTTTACCTAGCTCTGTACATAATATGATAAAACCGTCGGTATGTGTGTGCAATCCATACACGGCAAAAGTGAAACTTCAGAAAACTAGCCTACGAGAGAATGAGAAATAAAAAGTAATATCAACACAAATAATGCACTAATGTTAATAAATTTAATTTTAGATAATTTCCATAAAAGTTATTGGTCAAATTGTTTTATTTTATTCAATAAGTACAGATCTGTATCTGTACCTATTGAATAAAATTCCTTTATATATCTTGAGCCATTCTTTATATATCTTGATCTGTTGTCTGTACAACAAATCAAGATATATAAAGAATGGCCTTAATAATAAACAGTAAGCAAACCGGAAGTCCAGTTACAAATGTACACAACTTTCAAAACAAACAATACTTCGTTTTCAATATAGGTTAAGGTTGGATTTACGAGTAAATGTAAATTTGTAAAACAACTAAAATAAATTTAAAACGCAAATGCACAAAAATTACACCACGTTGACATAGACATGTTTTCTGAAGGCTTGGTAGTAAAACTGTACTAAAAAGAATGATAGGTTTGCCTATGATGAGTCTAAAAATTTAATAAAGCCAACCGCCCGATCATATTGTACACGAGACGTCTTTGTGAGGGAGTTGTGCGCGTTTTGTAAAGAAATAAAAGTTGAAAGCTTATACATCATAAAAAGTAAAGATAATTGTGACTTAATAAAAGAGCTAGCTGTGGATATAAATAAAATGTCACAATGGTCCGGGCCTAGGTTACATATCTTAAAAGGAGTAAGAAAAATTGACGATAAGGACACTCATATTAAATTATTGTCACTTGTTACCCAGCAGTGGTCATGCAGGTATCAGGAGAATGTTAAATAACATTTGCCAAAACTATTATTGCCATGGATTAGAAACAAACGTTCGAATTTGTAAGAAAGTTTTTAAACCTTTAAAAGAACTGACATTGTATATGGGGGCTCTGGTGCTCTAAAATACAGGCTTCGGCCTGGGTTTCCATCATATTGAAAAAAAAAATGTAACTAGTGTGTATCCTTTTTTTCTTTTAAAAAGGGCTTGTGGTGTATAGAGAACGCTAATATATAACTGTATATTCATTTAGATTTTAAGACAGTCATAATGTAAACTTCTGACAATAAACACTCATAGTCCGAAAGGAAACTCGACGAGAATAAATTATTAATGCACGCTTACATGTTTACACCAATTAAGAATTCGTTCAGGATAATTATCAAAACAAAAATATTTTATTATATTTTTATTAAATACGGCCTTTTACAGATATTAGACAATAACCCTAGCACGTTTTGTTTAATTGTACATTATTTAGTATTAAATATTTATTTTGTTTGGAAATTCGATAAGTGAAGGTCAATCCAAGTCGGATATTAGATGATTAGACACATTGAACCAAAATGTTTGCAAGCCCAATCTTTTCGGCTCAGGTAATTTGTATAAGATGTTCATTTTTTATCGATGAAAGTAAGAGGAGGTTGTCACTTGGACTCTTATATTTTTGTTATGTATGTTCACACATAACTTTTATGGAGTCCGATGTTGAGATTTTTTCTTATTCCTTAGATTTATACAATGGAGTCGACCGCTTAATAATGTCTGAGTCAAAAAAAGTTTTGAAGGTTTGGAAAAATTAAAATTTTGGTGTTTTGTTTAAACTCCAAATAACCACTCAACAAATACAATAATAATAATAATGTTTATTTTTAATTTCACGTTACATAGGTACAGTACATATGAGTAAAAAGTAAAAAAAGAACGAAACAATTAGTGTCTTACAGTTTTTCTACTATTGAGATTTTAATTATTAATGAATTAAATAATTTCCTGCGGTCCCCACATAAGGTCAGGCCTGTATCGTGGCAACCAGCGAATTTTAACTATTTCAAATTTAAATTTACAAGGGTTACAGTGTTAACGATTTTTAATTTATCAATTAATAAAACTTTAACAGTGTCTGTGTTTGTTGATGGATGTGAGTGTGTTTGTGATGTGTATGTTATGTGTGAGCGTGTTTTATGATTAGGCGTCGTCAGTTTATTTCACAGTTTTAATTATGTTTTTCTGTTTCTTCATATGACAGACTTCCAAGGAATTTTCAGGTTTTTTTTTTTTTATTGGCTTATTGTGGTTTCTTTAATATCACAGAGATGAAGGAGAAATAAGGCAAGCGTTGTGCAAAAGTGGTTTTTACAAAGCTTTGCCCGACTTGATAAATCCTTTTTTTTAGTGAGTTTATACTGTCGCGGTGCACTTTGCCTGCCACTCGTAGGATGTACAACTGTCTTACAGTAAGAACTCCAGCTTTGGGGTATAGCAATGGCATGGGATATTAACATGGCTTCTTCAGCATAACCTTTAGAACGGATCTTTCCAGTCTTAGCATCGCTACTTTGCCAACTCCTGCCCAAATCGTGATGCAGTAACAAATTATTGACTCACACAGTGCAGTATAAACCATGAACAAGGTCTTCATTTCGGCAGAGTTTCTCAATAGTCTCATTACGTAGATAAGTGACGTAGATATTTTATCGCTGTGGTCCGATCAATTTCAACTGACATACCTAATTACATCTACAGTATAATCATTATAAAAAAAAAAAACAAAAAAAGACCTCATTGTACTTTTAACGTAATTTGCTTGTTTGTTGGATTTTTATTTATGGCCATTAATAATTTAATTAGTAAGATTAGTTTGTTAGATTAGCTTAAAAATTAATAGTAGTAGCTTGCTTTTTTTCAGTTTGGTATTCCTCTTGTACGTAATGCTTTAAGTTCTCTTTGATGATTATTGCGGTTCCTCTATGGCTGTTGCCTGATGGATGATTCGTGATGGAGACATTGAAGAGTTTCAATGTAATATGTGATTTGACAGTGAATCTCGTTTCTGATATCAATGCCACGTACATAGGCGGACTTAGTGCCTGAGGCATTCTCTACCAGTCAACCATTGGGTGATGCAGAGAAAAGACGAAGTAGGTGCAATTAAAGATTATGTTATATAATTGTACAGTAAATGTATAATTGTTACTTGTAACCCAATATATATATATATATATATATATTGGGTTACAAGTAACAATAATATATATATATATATATAATAATATACTTAAAAAGTATTTATTAGGACAAATAATAATCCTTCACTTGTTTTTTAAATGAGTGCAAAGTTTTGGCTTGTCGAATTGTTACACGCAAGTTATTCCATAATCTGACCGCTTGCACCGAAAAGGACTTGTCTGTAAACTGAGTGGAATGTCTTATATAATATATACTAGCAACCCGCCCCGGCTTCGCACGGGTACAAATTATACACCTAAACCTTCCTCATGAATCACTCTGTCTATTAGTGAAAGCCGCATGAAAATCCGTTCAGTAGTTTTTCAGTTTATCGCGAACAGACAGACAGACGCGGCGGGGAACTTTGTTTTATAATATGTAGTGATATGTAGTGAAGATTTTTATAATATGATTTTTTTCATCATTAGCTCAGCTACATGATGTCATGATGATTCTAAACGCAAAAACCTCATAAAGTAATGAAAAGTAAACAGAAACACTATTCGTTCCTACAATTTTCGAGGGTTTCTCTCAATTTTATCAGCTTCCTTGACATGGGACCACCTTTGAGGTACCCTATCTAACAAAAAAGAATTATCGAAATCGGTTCGGCCCGCCAGCCGCTCTGCCCCCGCTTTTTAAATCTCTGATATCTTCTAAGATATTAATTTTTATTATATGCTGTAAAGGGCAATTTTGATCTACATGAAATGCACAACGTACCTAAATGTACTTAATTGGATAAGGAATAATACCATATTGTTTAAAATAGTTTGATAATATAATAATAATAATAAAGCTTTGTTTATTCCGAAAAAAGTTTACATTACATATGTGTGTTAATAGTGCTATGTAGTTCTTTTATTTTTAATCAAGACTTTATTTCGGACCCCTTTCGGGTAAAAGCCTCCTCCATTTTTCTCCATCTATCTCTGTCCTGGCCTATCTCCATCCATTCGTTTCCCGCGATCTCCATTATATCTTCAGCCCATCGTTTTTTTGGTCTACCGACATGTCTTTTCCCTAGCGGTCCCTTCCACTTTGTCGCTTGCAGCGTCCATCTTTTGTCCTTTACTCTACAGATATGTCCAGCCCATTGCCATTTTTGCTTCAAAGCGTATTCCAGAGCATCTGTTAATTTGGTTTTCTTCCTTATATTTTCGCTTCTAATTTTTTGAATTTTCTTTATTTTTAAGATGCTTCTTTCCATAGCTCGTTGTGTTGTTATTAGTTTGTTTTTTATTTTATTTGTATAGACCCACGTTTGGCTGCTGTAAGTTAGGCTTGGCAATATGCACGTATCTATTATCATCTTTTTTTGATCTAAGCTGTAGTCTCCTTTTAAAATTTCTTTATATATATAAATAAAATATAAATATATAAATAGTTTGATAAATAACCCATAATTTTTTTGTAATATGTAAAAGATAAAAATGGTTACTGTGGGTTATCCTTAGCAGATAAACATATACCATCGCGACTTTTTTATTGATCTTTTTAAGATATACAATTCCGTACTACATTAATTTGATCAATCTCGTAAGGTTTAGCCAGCGTTTGCAATGTAAGCGCACAAAAATATGTTTGTTACGACATGACATTATAAATCTTTGAATTTCTTGACTTTTCTCTAAAATAATATGCATGTATACTACATATAAACCTTCCTCTTGAATCACTCTATCCATTGGTGAAAACCGCATGACAATTCGTTTAGTAGTTTTTCCGTTTATCGCGAACAAACAGACAGACAGACAGACAGACAGACGCGGCGGGGGACTTTGTTTTATAATATGTAGTGATTATATTATGAACATGTATGTAAGTGTAACAATTGTAGGTAAACCAATAAATAAATAAATAAAATACAACGCTATTGCCATCTATCGAAGTGAAGTGTAAACTTTCTAGAATTTGATCTTAAAAGATAATATTAATTGGTTCTGATGATTCTATTTAAAGAAGAATGTGATTGTTTAAAACGCCTTTATTTCATTTTTTTGTAAAGTTCTTTGTATTTATTTATTATGATTTACCATCATTTTTTTACACGGTTACAAGCAACAACAATTACGTTCAAATTAACGTGGATGGTGCATTCGGTACGCGGTTAGCAATGTACGGACTCTTCTGTCCAAGGTATCAAGTTCTGTCTGAGTCCATCTAAGTATGCCAAAGGAGTAGGTTAGGACTGGTATGACCCAATCGTTATAGGCCCGCACCTTATTACCGCCTGACAAAAGACTTTTTAATACTTTTTTTCAGGCGGCTAAAAAAGCGTTCCTGTAACGATTGCTTCATAGTCAATTCATTTAAACCTATCGCCTGTGACATTCCTAGATACTTGTAAGTTTCGTTCGCGGAAAGACGTCTAAGGTGTGTAGAATCTGAGAGTTCCATGCCTTCGGATTCCACAATCTTGCCTCTTTTTACATGCATGACTGAACATTTATCCACACCAAATTCCATCCTGATACATTTACTAAAGTTTTCAGTTACCTCTAGTAATTTTATCAGTTGGAAATTGCTGCAGACAAAGAGTTTCAAATCATCCATGAAAAGGAGGTGGGATATAACTTGACCTCCTCTCCGCAAACAATAGCCTAGTCCTGAACCCTCCAACATAGTACTGAGAGGATTCAAAGCCAGGCAGAACCACAAGGGACTCAAACTGTCACCCTGAAATATACCCCGCTTGATCTTTATATACTCGCCGTCACCCTGAGATTGCAGACATCCTGGATAGCAAAGAACTGTTCTCCATTGCTGCATACATGCCTCCAAGAAAGTGCATAGAGTTGTATCAATCTTGTACAACTCCATTACCCGCAGGAGCCACGTATGCGGTACAGAGTCATAGACTTTTTTATAGTCTATCCAAAATGTCGCCAGATCTTTTCGGTTACGGCGAACTTGTTGGTCGTGTCAATAATAAGGAGCTCTTTAGTGCCACGTGCCCCACTTCTACATCCATTCTGAGAGTAAGACATAACAGAGTTGTTGGTAACATGAGATGTTATCTTCACTCTCAGAATGGACGTCAGTAATTTATATACTGTTGGTAGGCAGGTGATGGGTCTGTAGTTTTTGGGATCCGTGGCACAACCAGATTTATAGAGCAGGTGAGTTACGCCTGTGGTCATGAAAGTTGTGTCGATTCCAAGCATGATTGAAATTGAGATGCTAAACAAACATGTGAGCTACGGAGCCATTTTAACCAAAAGTTATGCAGTCCGTCCGGTCGCGCTGATTTCCAATTCGGCAACGAACGAACTGCATAAGCTATATCGATGTTTGAAATCAATACTGGCTCCATTCTATTAATTGACTCACATGATCGTTCGACATCTCGCATCCATTCACCCTCAGGGTGAGCGACAGGCATCGACCAGATGTTACGCCAAAATGAATTCGTGATTTCAGCATCTGGTAAATGAATGTCACTCACTAAATCAGGCTGCTCCCACCTTCTATAAACCCACCTCTCATCCCTTTGGAATGAACGATTCTGAGTATATCGGTCTACTCTTTTTTTGTATCTCCGAATACGGTTTGCCCATGCATAAACTTTCTGTTTCAGAAAGTCAATGCGCTCTGTGACTCGATACAAAACGCATTACTCTCGGGCGTGTGTTACCCAATCTGAAACAGATTCGCTTGCCAATGAGTACCCTCGACTCAGCGATACGACGCTCAATCCTGCATTGCCACGCCGGAACAACAAGTTTGGACCGAGTAGTGGTGTCATTTCCTGGGAATTTAACACCAGCTACTCGGCATGCTGCAACAGCTGCACAATACAAAATTGAGTGTGTATCGCTGAGATCTATGCTTTTTTCAAAATAAACAGGTAACATCGAATCAAGGGTACACACTAGCACTTTGTTTCGTTTATGCATTGGCAAACGCGGTAAACGTGGTCTACTTTCAAAACTCATGGACCGACTCATGGATGAATTCCAGAATAGCGCCCTCCAAAGTGTGCCTTATTTGGTCATTGTACCGAGTACTTTACAAAATACGTTTCACCTCATTGCCTGTATAGAAAGAATATCCTAAAAACTAAAAACTACACCGAGTTGTTAATATTTCAGGCAGAAATTTACTAGTTATTGCTTAAGAGGGCTATCAAATTTCGCCATGCGATAGGACAGATTGGGATTTTTTATCCGGTTTTTTTCTTGTAGGTAAACCAAACGGTGAAAACAGTTTATTTTAATTCATTACTTGTCCACATTTTAAAATGGAAGATCTGATAACGGCCACAAAATTAGTGACCCTTAAACCTGAAACCAGTCATGGAGCACCTACGCTTATACGGCTGGCTATCTACAATTTATTAATATAACATTACAATCTTGAAATTTATTCAGAACCACCAACACGTAGTACACTGTATAGGTGGTTAAAACAGTGTCGGTTTGCTGAATTTAGAGGTAGTTCAAATTTTTTACCTTGTTGTTTAAGAGTGTTTGCAGATATACTGAGGATGGTAAAGGTACCTATTATTGGCGCACCAATTGTTAGCACGTTTGAGTTTAAGCTGCAAAAACAAGGAATCCCCAATCATAAAATGTTAAATTAATTAAAATTAGTATTTTTTTATGCTAAAATATGGAAACACTACACCAAAAAATTAATATGGCGACTTGGTGAAAATAATTTAATTTTCTTTGCGTTTTCAATTTGTGGTTTATTTTATTTTGTAATTGAATAGGTTTTTGCATTCTAACTTATCTGATGGAAAGTTATGATGAAGACGAGGATGGTACACGCCTATCTAAGAGAAACCTATTCACTCTACTCTTGAACGTTCCAATATTATAATGGTCTAGAAAAATAGACGCAGGTAGTTCATTCAACACCTTGGCCAGTCGAACCAAAAAGGAGCTGTTAAGACGTTTCGTTGTGTCGTGTCATTCGACTTTTTGGTGTTTCCACAATGCAAGGGTGGAATCTCTGTCTGCGTCTGGATTTCTTATTATTCTTAAGTTAAGTGTTTTATTAATCGTATTATATCACGGTTACTTGAATAACTGACTACATCAAACTAATCTACTATTTACTGTTCCGCCGTAGATTTAATAATATTTTTTTTCTTAAACAAAGTTTTTGTTTTTTATCGAGGTGCCACTTTTGGAACAGAAATTCATTAGGATTCCTATTGTTGACATTGGTGCTAAAAATGTTGTTTTTCAATTTTTTTACTAGTAAAATTTTTTTAGTTGGGTTTTAAGTAAATTTTACTTTTTAACTAACTTCAAAAAAGAGGAAGAGGTTCTCAATTCGTCGGATTATTTTGATGTGTTCCCCCTTTACTAGAAGATGGCTGGATTGATTTGGAAAATTCTTGTTTTGTTTGAAAGGGTATAATTCCCAAGTGGTCCCATTGGCGTCAAGTCAGGGTTTGATGATTGAATCTTGGCGAAATTGAGGGAATTTTTCAAATTTCGGTTTGGGTATTTTTTATAGTAACTCGTACATTTGCACTCGGAAACCAGTATTTTGTGAAGTGGATCTGATGATAAAGACCACAGACGGTCACCAGAATTGCTCAGTAATAAGTATTTTAGATATTATTTGCGATTCCATTACTTTAATATGGTTGATAGTGTAGTAGTGAAGTGGAGCTGAAACATTTAACTGGCTTAAAAAAAGGAGGAGGTTCTTAATTCGGCCGATTTTTTTGTGTTCATGTTACGCCATAACTTCGCCAATTGTGTACTGATTGCAATAACACTTTATTTATTAAATTGGCTATACTCAAGGTTAGTCCTATTTAAGGGGTCCAATGATTTACTCCAACTCTAAGGGGTGGAAAAGTAAGGGATAAAGACCGACAGCTTATTTGATTTTTTTATGATTCAGGTAAAACATTCAAAAACAATTTATATTCTAATTATATTAGATGATTCTTAAGTTAAAACTTATTATTTTGTAAGTTAACCTTTCTCATAAGGTATAAAGATAAATCCATTCATCTATATGTATATATATAAATAAAATTGAAGTATCTTAAAATATAGGTTTTGTCCATATAAACCTAAGTTCATATGGTTATTTGCATGATACCGAAGCCAAATTACGTATTTAGTATTTTTTTTTAGACAGAAAGTGTCTGCCTGTTTGTTCAGGCTAATCTCCGAAACCGCTGTGCTGATTTTACTAGGACTTACACCAGCAGATTCAGGACTTTTAAAAGCATATTATAGGCTACTTTTAAATTTGAAAATATTTAAGGGTCCCGTGTAAAAAACGTCTGCGTGTACCAAAAAAAATTATGATCTTAAAGAGTATAACATTGTGTAATATAGTTAAGATATATGGATTTATCTACTCATGTACTTTCTCAGAAATGTCACGGTTACACCTTATATTTAGATTTTCGGTGTGGTTTTTGTAGAGTGACAGCTTACTGATTAAACTTATTACCTACGACTTGGTTTTACGAGCTCCAAGAAAACTTCACGCTTCAGTAAATCATAATTTTTATAAGACTGTAGAAAATCACCTTAAGAAAAGAGGCCTCCCCTTATTAAGAACTCCATAGTATATAAATAAACCTTACATTTTCCAACAGAAATTACTAATAGTCTCGCCGTCCAGTTGGTTTAAGTTATCGCTGTATTTAACTGTAATATTACATTGAAAGTGCTGTAGTACAAAGTCTCGAGTACAGTTTTTTTATTTCACACTCAGTCATCGTAGAGGTCACCGATCCCAGCCCGCTTACCTCAGCCCACGACCACATATCAAAACTATGTTCAAAATAATTCTTTAAAAAAAAACCGACTACAACAAAAAAACTATTCCATAAAAGACTTATATATGGTTTTCTCATGGATGCCTTTGTCAGGACCATACGGGAAGCACCAGCTTTCAAAAAAAAAAAGAATCATCAAAATCGGTTCACCCAGTCGAAAGGTGAAGGTGCCAACATTAGAAGCTAATACCTCAGGAAATGTTTACTTAATAAACATATATTTAGAAAAGAAACCTTTATTTCTTATTGACGTCCCACTCAGCGACTATGATAACTATCAAGACAATTTTTTCTAAATATAGTAGTCATCTAGCTAGAATTATGCTTACGCTGCTCAATTCTCGTGATTAATATTTACTTATAGTACTGTTTCGTATTTCTCGGCCATTATCACAGATATTTTAAAGAAAATCTAAATTAATCTGAAAAATAAGATTGTTAATTGTCTCTGCACTCCCCACTCCACCAGAATCGGGCACTGTGCCTGCGCACCATTTTCCCTTCATTATCTGTTTCTGTGCGGTACCGGCCGTTACACGGTATAAGTTTTTTTATTATTTCTAGCGAAAGATAGGGATTTTTTAAGTTTCTAGTGTGCTAAAAGTGTCCTTCAAGATGGGGAGAAAGCGGAGATATAAGAAAAGGGATAATAGTTAATGTCTGAAGAAATTAACTCGTGAACATAGTAAACGACGCCGCAGATGTTCTTCTAGTTCTATGGGTTCAAAACATGGTGAGTTTTATTATTAATAGCATAGTGTTATTCTAATATGTTAGCAACTCGTTAAGCTAACGGGATTATCTCGCATATTGGTTTCTTACTTTTTACTTACCCTCATTTTTTCTGAGAAGTCGATTACTACATATTATTAGAATCTATTCCTATGTTTTGTTAATTGTTAAGAGAAATAATTTGCCTAGAAAATATTTGATGCGAACAGTATTGTGGGGACTGTTTGTTACCTTCACCTTTTTACAATGTCTTAGGTATTGTACAACTTTAGACACTATGTGGCTATTGTATTAGATATTTCCGAGCCCATGTTAGGTACATACCGGTGATCGCCACATCAAAAACCCTTATTTGTTTTATTAAAAATAATGCCAAACTATAAAAGATGATAAAACAGCCCACTGTTTAATACAAAAAAAAAATAGGGTAGGCATTATAACAATCGCTTGAGTGCTGTGCTGATGATGGATGTACGAACAACATAGCAGTTACTGTTATTAAGTGATTTTGATAGATTATAGCAATAGTGATTAGATTGTTTTTGACATACCTATCTTAATATTACTCTTAGAGTAGATACCTACTCAACTAGTGATGCAAACAAAACGTTCTGGGATTGTTACCTTCACTTAATATAACTTATTAAAGAGTAGATTGGTCGCTTTTTACAATGTGTTATAACTTTTGACACTACACGACTATTGTATTAGGTATTCCCGTGCCCCTGTTGGGCACATAGCTTATTGAATAATATTACTCTTGGAGTGAATACCTACTCTACTAGTGATGCGAACAATACGTTCTGGGATTGTTACCTTCACCTAATATCAACTTATTAGAGCAGATTGCTCACTTTTTACAATGTCTTACAATTTTTGACACTACGTGACTATTGTATTGGGTATCCCCGTGCCTATGTTAGACATAGGTTATTGAATAATATTACTCTTGGAGTAAAGATCTATTCTACTAGTGATGCGAACAATACGTACTGGGATTGTTACCTTCACATAATATCTAGTTATTAAAAAGTAGATTGGTCGCTTTTTACAATGGCTTAGGTAGTGAACAAATTTTGACACTACGTGGCTATTGTATTAGATATTCCCGTACCCATATTAGGCACATATAGATACCAGATACCTACTCAACTAGTGATGCGAACAATACGTTTAGGGATTGTTACCTTCATATAATATCTACTTATAAACAAATAGATTGCTTACAATGTCTTAGGTAGTGTACAACTTTCGCCACTACGTGACTATTGAATTAGGTATTCCTGTGCTTTATGCACACACCTTATTAAAAAATATTACTCTTAGTGTAGATAGGTACTCAACTAGTGATGCGAACAATACGTTCTGGGATTGTTACCTTCACATATTATCTACTTATTAACTTGTACATTGGTCCTTTTTCCTATGTCATTTAATGATGCGAACGGTTTTCGGGATCATTTTTTTCATTATTTGGTACGGCCTTTTCAGGCTTGGAAGCTACTGAATTTACCCCTTAATACGAAATCTCGATTATAGAACAGGATATGGGAATCGTAACTGAATTACCTCAATTCCAAAATGAATCGTCCTGCCATCCGCACCAGAAGTGAGTGATGGGATCAACTTCGCAACCGTCCACATCTACTGCGGCTGCCACAAATAGTGACAAAGACACAGCGCAGATAGACAGAGGGAACCCTTGGATGAAGAAATACTTACGTTTTTAGGGATGCTCCAACAGATACAGCTCTTGTAGGCAGAGATGATATCCTTCAGAATGCTTTGAAAACTGAGCACTAAAGTAAAATGGAGAAGTAACCGATGCCAGATAATTGTCAAATGTTTAAAGTGCCTATTTTAAACGCTGAAGTTAAGGTAGTAAGCAGTATCTGACCTTCAGAAAAAAGATCTCTCTAGCGGTACAACAACGATAAGTGCGTGTAGCCTTAACAGCCAATGCAATGAATATCTTGGTTACTGAGAAACTTGACTACAATCAGACATTGCCAAAACATGTGAACAATGCTTGTCGGCTGCTGTGTAACTCACACTTACACTATATAGATACAAAACTCGGACGAAGTTTTCTCATACTAACTTTTCGTAACCTTTTCGTGATCGCGTTAATTCCCGTTTAAATACGAAATTTTCTTGTTTCGAAATTGAACAATAAATTAAAGGATCCGAAACGTGAACCTTTTTTTTGGCGAATCGCTTTTTGTTTTGTTGAATTGAAGGCCAACAAAGCTATTACACTTTTTAACATAATTAAGGCAGTATTTGAAACCTATCATCATCAAGCAAAAACCCAGCTCCAATAATAGACCTGTAAATATTACGAACTACTTAAACTAGAAGAACCCGCAGCCGAACTATTAGAACTCGAATTATAAACCATCGTCAACGGTACATCGGACTGCGGGGTCAATCGTCGACTGCGCATCGGAACGAGACAACGACGCGCAAACCGACATCATCGCGTGCCAGCCTCATACCCAATACAAGAACTAGAAGAAATACTAGACGCTCAGGTAAACATACCAGCAGGCAGATTGAAACATTGTTTACATGTTTGGCTAAAGCTTACTTCTGATCCGCTTATACTTTCTTGGATCCAAGAAAGTATATATATATATGTATAGCCAATTTAATAAATAAAGTGTTATTGCAATCAGTTCACAATTGGCGAAGTTATGGCGTAACATGAACACAAAAAAATCGGCTGAATTAAGAACCTCCTCCTTTTTTTAAGCCAGTTAAATGTTTCAGCTCCACTTCACTACTACACTATCAACCATATTAAAGTAATGGAATCGCAAATAATATCTAAAATACTTATTACTGAGCAATTCTGGTGGCCGTCTGTGGTCTTTATCATCAGATCCACTTCACAAAATACTGGTTTCCGAGTGCAAATGTACGAGTTACTATAAAAAATACCCAAACCGATATTTGAAAAATTCCCTCAATTTCGCCAAGATTCAATCATCAAACCCTGACTTGACGCCAATGGGACCACTTGGGAATTATACCCTTTCAAACAAAACAAGAATTTTCCAAATCGATCCAGCCATCTTCTAGTAAAGGGGGAACACATCAAAATAATCCGACGAATTGAGAACCTCTTCCTCTTTTTTGAAGTTAGTTAAAAAGTAAAATTTTATTAAAACCCAACTAAAAAAATTTAACTAGTAAAAAATTGAAAAACAACATTATTAGCACCAATGTCAACAATTGGAATCATAATGAATTTCTGTTCCAAAAGTGGCACCTCGATAAAAAACAAAAACTTTGTTTAAGAAAAAAAATATCATTAAATCTACGGCGGAACAGTAAATAGTAGATTAGTTTGATGTAGTCAGTTATTCAAGTAACCGTGATATAATACGATTAATAAAACACTTAACTTAAGAATAATAAGAAATCCAGACGCAGACAGAGATTCCACCCTTGCATTGTGGAAACACCAAAAAGTCGAATGACACGACACAACGAAACGTCTTAACAGCTCCTTTTTGGTTCGACTGGCCAAGGTGTTGAATGAACTACCTGCGTCTATTTTTCTAGACCATTATAATATTGGAACGTTCAGGAGTAGAGTGAATAGGTTTCTCTTAGATAGGCGTGTACCATCCTCGTCTTCATCATAACTTTCCATCAGATAAGTTAGAATGCAAAAACCTATTCAATTACAAAATAAAATAAACCACAAATTGAAAACGCAAAGAAAATTAAATTATTTTCACCAAGTCGCCATATTAATTTTTTGGTGTAGTGTTTCCATATTTTAGCATAAAAAAATACTATTTTTAATTAATTTAACATTTTAAGATTGGGGATTCCTTGTTTTTGCAGCTTAAACTCAAACGTGCTAACAATTGGTGCGCCAATAATAGGTACCTTTACCATCTTCAGTATATCTGCAAACACTCTTAAACAACAAGGTAAAAAATTTGAACTACCTCTAAATTCAGCAAACCGACACTGTTTTAACCACCTATACAGTGTACTTATTCGTATACATAGGGCACACTGAAAGTTCTGTGTTCCTGGCCGCTCATAAATGTTTGAAATTCAAATGTTATATTTTTTTAAACATAAGAAACTCAATCATTGATTTAAAAAAAATTGGCAAGAAATCGTATGTCAAATGTTTTTTATCACAAGTTGAAGTTCATCGTCCGTAGCAAAAAATAGAATTAACGAGTAAAGACTTTAGGGCGATGATTTTTTATTCATCATTTGAGCACCGTAAGGCTCGGTACGCAGAATTTGATCGTGTCCGTGTTTCTCTCCATGATGAAATTCGTAAAGGTCGGCCCTCAACTGCGATCACTGAGGAAAATGTGGCTACTGTCAGGCAACTAAATGAAGAAAACCGGCGTATCACCTATGAGAAGATTCGAGGACATTCGGGGATTGGTAGATTTTTTGAATTTGGCTCAAATTCAAAAAATCTTACATCAACATTTAAAAGTTAGACGACTTTGTTGGCGCTGGATTCCTCATGAATTCACCCCAGAACAAAAACGGACTCGTATTGATTGGTGTAACAAAATGGTGTTAAAGTACGATCACGGACGTTCAAATGCTTTGTATGACATTGTGACAGCAGATGAAACATGGGTATATTGTTACATGCTTGAAAGAAAGCAACAGTCTTATGTATGGGTGTTTGAAGGTGACAGCAAACCAACAAAATTGAGGCAGGCGAGAAACGTAGGCAAAACAATGTCCTGCCTGCACGATCCCACTTGAAGAATAAAAGACAGTTAATATTGAGTGGTACACCACCATTTGTTTCCCCAGTGTCTTTGAAAAAGTTAAGAAAAAAACGACCAAGAAGTCGCATCCTATTGCACCATGACAATGCTTCAGCGCACACCGCGAACAAGACAAAGTCATTTTTGGCTTCTGAAAATGTAGAGCTAGTGACCCATTGTGCGCATAGTCCCAGACCTGGCATCATGCGATTTCTTTATTTTTCCAAAAACTAAAGATTTGATGAGAGGTATGACATTTACGGGGCTGGAAGAAGCCGTGATAGCTTTCAACCAGCATGAAAAACATGCCCTTAGACCAATGGTCTTCATGTTTTCAAAAATGGTTTAATCGAACGAAAAAGTGTTTAAAATGTAATGAAGATTGCTTCGAAAAGCAGTAAATATATTAGTTTACATGTAAATTGTTTTATTAATGAGTTACGCAAAACTTTCAGAGCACCCCACGTCGTGGTACCCACACCTGGTTCACCGAATCAAATGTATCCATCCATTTATCAAATTAGACATATTACAGGTCTGTGTAATGTCATAAAAATGCCAAAATAACACCTCACTGTGCACAACCTACGTGTGTACTAGTCTGTAACACTATCCACCTAAGAAAATAGGTAATGAAATGCACTCGCGCTAGCATTTGTCATTTATTGATGTACTTTTTGGAAGACATTGAACTAATGAAATTTGAATTCTCTATTGCAATCTTTTTCACGTCTCGCTGGTAGACTCGCACTTTCACTTAAACTCGCACTTAACCACCCTTGTTTGAAGTCATTGCGTATTGCTTAAGTTCATTTTTTTTAAATTTAATATGTGTGTCGGTAATGTAATGATTTTATCAGTAGGTTAAAAAATTATGCAATAATATAAGAAATGAAACAAAATAATGAACTATGCAATAAAATAAGAAATGAAACAAAATAATGAAAGTATAATTTTATTATATTTATATTATTTAACAAGATTTAACAAGAATCTAGTTTTAGTGTACAATAAAGAATAAATAAAAAAAAAAAAAAAAATAAGATGTTCATCTTCTGAACCAACAGAAATGAAATACATTTCTGTTGGTTTACATAACACTCTTTTGGTTGGCACTCAAAATTTACATTAAAGCACCACAATTGATGTAATACCAGAGCAAATATTATATTTCGATCTATAAATATTTTCTAATACCACCACCACCAATACCATGCTCCTATTTAAAAAGGTGATTATTTTTTTTTGTATTATTTCATTATTGTTGTTGTCGTGGAGGAACTTTTTCTCTTTTCTCCAAAGCGACCTGATACCCTTCGACTGGCTTCATAATGACATCGATTCTTACTCTCATTTCATTTTCTCTATCTTCAACTATTTTAAATTCTCGCAGAATCGTTGACAAGGCTGTTTTTATTGACATCAAAGCATACTGGTATCCTGTAAAAAATGTTAATTTCAGAATAATTATATAGAATGTCATGGTGGATAGCCACAAGGACCTATGTTAACGTAGTGATAATCGGGACTACGGCCATTATTATCGTCATTACTTAGTATACTTTACGCTAGTAAACTTAGTATAAGTTTATGGTGAATACACTTTTCTGTTCGGTATTTTATTTTATTACATGTCATGTTATGATTGAAATGTGCTGAGGCTAAAGGTTTTTTAAAAAAATGGTGTTGAAGTATCACCTTCATGGGCCAACAATATAGGCTGGTTATAAATCACTATATATTATCATCACTACATATTATAAAACAAAGTCCCCCGTCGCGTCTGTCGGTCTGTCTGTTCACGATAAACTGAAAAACTACTGAACGGATTTTCTTGCGGTTTACACTAATAGACAGAGTGATTCATGAGGAAGGTTTAGGTGTATAATTTGTTAATTTTGTGTGTAAATTGATTGAAATAATATATTGATGATTGTTGAAAATGTCTCTGCTACCCGTGCGAAGCCGGGGCGGGTTGCTAGTATTGTATATGTAGAACATCTTTTTTTTGTATCATGTAGAAACCCCCCGGGTCATCACCTCACCGAGCCTGGCGTTGAAGTGGTATGTCGGAATCGAACCGACCAAAACCACACGGTGTTCCGACATAAATGGGTCTATTGCAATACCGTCACCCCCAGACCAGCGCTCATGGAGGTCGGAGATCATTTTGTGATCTCTGTCACCTGGTGCCTCTTCTGCGGGACGGGAGAGTACTAGCTCTCTCCCGTTCCTTTTCCGCCGCCTCTTTAGCGGATGTCACTTCCTCGCAAAACGAGGCGGCAGAATCCCAAGCACTCTCACTTTGGACCATGGACAGAACCATGGCCTCTAGCGACAGGCTTCCCACACCAAATATGTAGAACATCTGCAGTGTTCCTTAGTTACTTGTTTAAAAATTTTACCTTGTCGTGTAGGCCTGCTGTTTATTCTATATTAATTATACCTACTTCGAGGAAAATGTAACTACTGTCAGGCAACTAAATGAAGAAAACCGGCATACCACCTATGAGGAGATGCGAGGACATTTTTGATTGGTATGAGCCAAATTCAAAAATATTACATCAACTTTTAAAACTTAGAAAACTTTGGTGCCGCTGGATTCCTCATGAACTCACCACAGAACAAAAACGGACTCGTGTTAATTGGTGTAAAAAAATGTTATTAAAGTACGATCACGGACGTTCAAATGCTGTATATGACATTGTGACAAGAGATGAAACATGGATACATTGTTACATGCTGGAAATAAAGCAACAGTCTTCTGTATGGGCGTTCGCAGGTGACAGCAAACCAACAAAATTGAGGCAAGCGAGAAACGTAGGCAAAAAAATTATTTGGTTTTTTCTCAAGGACAGGTTCTGTCGGACCGATACCAATTCAAGAACAAAAGACAGTTAATGCTGAGTGGTAAACCACCATTTGTTTACCCAGTGTCTTTGAAAAAGTTAGGAGGAAAAACAACCAAAAAGTCGCATCCTATTGCACCATGACAACGCTTCGGCACACACCGCGATCAAGACAAAGTCATTTTTGGCTTCTGAGCTAGTGATCAATCCCGCACATAGCCCAGACCTGGCACCATGCGATTTCCGATTGCCAAAAATTTAAGTTTTGATTTGTCATTTATGAAAAACGTGCCCTTATACCAATGTTTTCAAAAATGGTTTGGCCGAATGAAAAAGTGTTTAAAATGTAATGGAGAATATTTCGAAATTATTTTATATGTAAATTGTTTTATTAATGAGTTACGCAAAACTTTCAGTGTACCCCACGTATTTAGGTAGTGTAAGTGACGAAAAATTGTATGAACTGCAAAAGTAACTTTGTAATCCTATATCCCATTTTATAGAATTACAGTTACATAGGCATTTTATATATCCAAAAAAAGAAACTGAAATTGAAATTATGATCAAAATTAGCAGCTTGTGTGTCTGATAGAAGTACCTTAGAATTTTGTTCATCGGTGATTCAGTGAGTGAGTGAGTAGTAGTAGTGTTACTACATTACGATTTGGGGATGAGTTGGTAAAGTAGCGATGCTAAGACTGGAGAGCCCAAAGATCCGTTCTAAAGGTTATGCTGAAGCCATGTGTTTTTTTTTTTAGGGTTTATCAAGGGTTTTTCAAGTCGGGTAAAGCTTTGTAAAAACAACTTTTGCACAACGCTTGCCTTATTTCTTACACCCTTTCATTTATAATAAAATTGAACGTCTCTGTGATATTAAAGAAACCACAATAAGCCAATTAAAAAAAAACACCTCAAAATTCCTTGGAAGTCTGTCATATGAAGAAACAGAAAACATAATTAAAATTGTGAAACAAACTGACGACGCCTAATCATAAAAACACGCTCACACATTACATACACATCACAAACACACTCACATCCATCTACAAACACAGACACTGTTAAAGTTTTATTAATTGATAAATTAAAAATCGTTAACACTGTAACCCTCCTAAATTTAAATTTAAAATAGTTAAAATTCGCTGGTTCCCACGATACATGCCTGACCTTGTGTGGGGACCGCAGGAAATTATTTAATTCATTCATAATTAAATTTTAGTTTTAAAAATTATTTTAGTTTTTACTCATATGTACTGTACCTATGTAACGTGAAATTAAAAATAAACACTATTATTATTATGTATGTTATAGTTCTATAGCCGAAAAGTCTTATATTAATTTTCCACACAGAAATTCGGTTGTTTAATAGGAGCCACACGGGTTAAAGTTTCGAATAAGAAATCATTAAATAAAGAAAACCCTAAATACTAAATCAGAAACATATAGATATATATCACCCCCCCGACAAAAAATGTGTTATATCACATGTGTTGTCGCCACATCAAAAACTCTTATTTATTTTATTAGAAGCTAGGGGCAGCTAGGCCCCGACAGACTTCGTTCTGTCAAAAGTTATTGACCTGTCCCAGTCCAATAGAAAAAATAAAACGTATTTCAGAGTGATCACTTGATTTAATGGCTCAATAATAAACAACGATTACTTACAAAAATAAGTTTTCTATTTCGTACAGTGCTAGACTTTAGTTATAACGCGCCTTTGTTTTGTTTTGATTGACGTCAAATGTTTGACAGCTGGGGACATGTGTTTTAATTTACCCTGTGGTGTGTATGGGAGTATGAAAAGTGTTGTTTTTAGACTTTTTAGTCAGGCAATTTTTTAAACTTTTCTCTACGTAAGAACCATCCTCGTACTTCAAGAAATATTCTAAAAAAAAAAATTTGCGAAATCGGTTCAGGAGTTCTCTAGATTTGCGCTTAGCAACACATCATTTTTATATTATAGATAAGGATGAACTATAATAGATGATAACACAGTTCACTATTTAATAAGAATAACTTAATAGACATTATTTTGACCGGTAACGCAATGCTATTGGTCAATTGATAAAATATTAATGAATAGTGGGGTTATAAAAGGGTAGGAATAAGTGAAGAACTTTCACTTGAGTGCGGAGAGAGGTACGAACAACTTGGCAGTTACTATTAGTTAATCATTTTCATAGTTTATAGTAGTGGTTGTGACACTGTTTCTTACACACGTTAGGTACGTTTTGACATTTTTATAGCATTGAATAGCAAATGTTGTATTTGGTCAGCTGTAAAAACATCGTTATGAGCTCAGTAAAAAAGGAAACAAAGTTCCTTTTTTCACTGAGCTGTTTTGTTCAATTTACCGGCATAAAAGTCGTGTTTTCTCGAAATAGCTGTTTTTTTATTACCTATGACACTTTTTTTGCCGGGTGGCGATATATATTTGCATTCACCTTTTTAAACCCTTTATTTTACTTAATAATTTATTTATACGGGAATTCACGCGATCACGAAATAGGTATTACATACCTCTGAATTGCCTGAAGTTTCAACCAGGTTGCACTGGCCGTATATCATGGAGCGCGAAGGTTTAAAAGTTAGTATAACCTTTTATTTTCAAACTCCACTCGATGGGTTTTGGAATAGTTAGTTAATAATAGTTACTTAGTTTTATTTATTTTTATTGTATTAATTGTGTGCAGTCCTGTAAATGTCAGAATAAATGTTTTTCTTTTTTTCTTTCTTTCTTCTTTTCAAATTTCTTTTTCCAAAATGCCAAAAGCCACCATTTTAGTTATTTTATAATTTTAATACACCCAGTAATACCTTTGCAATAAAAATGAATTTAACAACATATCATTCATTAAAATCTGTTCAGCCGTTTAGTAGTTACGAGGGCACATAGAGTAGAAATACATACACACATACGGGTCAAAAAAATTACCCTCCTTTTTGGGCTTCGAAGTTGGGTAAAAATAGGTTATTTAGAAAGACGCGCCAACTAACTTGCTGGTTGCGATGGAATTACTTTAACTTCAACTGAGGGCAGGAGAGAGAGAGAGACATTACCCCATTCCATTACAATGATATCGTTTGTATGGAATAAGCATTTCGCCAACGTTTTTTTTACATGACAAACACATAAACAATGTTACGAATGTATATCTATTATTACTAGAGATATAAAGATAGCCTGGAGAATGTCTTGTTTTATATCAATGACCAGTATAATTTGAAATGTCATTGTATTGACATTCCGTACCATGACAGGTCAGCAATTATACTGAGCCCCTGTAACTTTTTGAAGCCGTTTTCACGTATATTTCTTTTATAGTTTTTTGCACTACTTCTACATACAAACTTTAAGTATTCCAAATTGCAATGGCTTAATTATAACGGTATTTTAGACTAGATGACATCAAAGTCAAAAATAACGAACACGATGGAATCACTCGTATTTCCTATTTGTTTTTAGTTTTTTTTTGCTATTTACAAAAAATAAAACTACGTACTTGGTAAATCCATTACACATGTACGCAAGTCTTCTCCACGGAACGTCACTTTGACTCAAGAGTTGTACGTGAAGCGATTGATGATTGAAATCACAAAACACAAAAATTTAAATCGGGAAGATGGTTTCAAATTATCTACAGCGTGGAATCCAGTGATAAAAAACATGCCACCTCGCTTTTATAGCGCAGTCGGATAAACACCAAAATAACTACACATCGGTACATGGCGAAACAAAAATATCAAAAATGTCGAAAATATGCGGGTGTATGAAGAATCTTCTGCCTCACGATCTCGACGACGGAGGGCGTGCACCTCTGAGCCAGTCAGCGTGTGACCACGGCCAGTGCAACCTGGTCGAAAATAATACTTAAAACGAGTTTTTTCGTGCCTTAGTTTGCGATGGTATTAATTGGGTGAATTTAAGTATAGATAAGTTACAGTTAGAATTCTTAGAAGATACAGGGGCCTTTTTATCAGCTATTAAGTATGAAATTTTAGATTTAACTAAGTTACAATTAAATAGGTGCGAATTAAATATTCAAGGTATAGGGGGTAGTTTAAAGTCTGTGGGTTTTGTTTATTTGACCTTACGATATAATAATATATTTTACGACATAAGTTTTACGTATTTAGAAATTTACCATGTAAGTCGATAGGTATAGTGGGCCAAGAATAATAATTTATAAAGCAGTTTTATGAAGTCATAGACTATGGAGCTGACACTCTCACTCTGAAAGTCGCACAAAGTAGAGTTACATTACCTTTACATTATTATAATTATTATCTATCTATCGGACCACGATGTAAGGTTATTAAAATATGGTACACATTTAATAACCTCACACGTATTAGTTATAACTGTGTGGTATATCCTTAGGAGATTAGGCAAGATTAGATTAGCTAGTGCTAAAAAATACATTGCCCACACACTACACTACATTCTACATCACACCACACTACATTCCTTGCTATTTTCTATGTGGAAACGATAAGAGGACAATAGCAAAGGGATAAGAGATTATGAGACCTTGGAAGGATCAAAATACAAGTGACATGTGTGTGGGATATATTGGATAGGGCAACATGAAAGAAGCCAAGCGTAAAGGACATTAAGGAAGGAATAGCCAGTAAGTTTGAAGCCGGCGGGAATAGCGCATATTTCTATACGCTCACGCTCACGCTCACGCTTTCGTGACGCAGGCAACTGCCTGCGTCTAGGATTTAGAGCGTATAGAAATATGCTCTTATGACCCATGAGCACAAAATTATAAATAATAATTTAGTTATTAGATTAGGAAAAATCGTGGGAAAACAAAAACTTAACAATAAAGTAATTAAATACATACCAACGCAATTTCTGGGCCCGTTACTAAACGGCATAAAACTGCATGCGTGTTTTAAATTCAATCGTTCTGGCAGGAACCTGTCAGGATCGAATTCTTCCGCGTCAGGGCCCCAGTATTTAGGATCTCGATGGATCCCCCATATTGAGCACAGTACACCTGATCCAGCAGGTAACACCCGGCCTGATGCTGGAGGACATTTAAAAATTTTTAATATCGATATAGCATTTTAAACTAGATAACGTGTTTAAATATCAGTTAGTGAACTGTGGTATAACGTCACTAAAACCAGTGACAATGTTTTTTTTTATGGTACAGGGGCAAACGAGCAGACGGATTACCGGATGGTAAATGACTACCGCCGCCCATGGGCACCTGTGACTCGAAAATTACAAGTGCGTTGCCGCCTTTTAAGGTGGGAGTAGGAGAAGAGGAGGAGGGGGGGAAGAGTGGGAAGAGAGGAGAGGGGGAGAATAATGAGAAGACTACGCCGACTATAGGGAAAAGAAGCAACGTACCTACAGAGGAGACATTATGGCGACATTACAGTTGACAAGCTGTGTCATTCATCTGTTGGATATTGAGGCAACAATAGTCACGACAGTAAACTTAATACGCGACTTGAGTTTTTAGCCTATCCAGGCAGCCTACTACAAAAACTGAAGAAAGCTGGTGCGCACATAAAGATTGATATACACACATTAATACAATACACATTGCGGCATGCTGCCCCCTTAATATCCCATTAACATTCTAGTAATCTGACAGTAGGTAAACTACTACACTAAGTAGAGCATTATAGATTCAGTCTAGAGGAAAGACAACTTTATAGGGTGAATACAAAGGGAATGAAATTAATTCAATTATGACAAATTGTCATACAAACGAGCTTAACAGCAATATTGCACGGAAAGCGCAATGATAGGAGTGTTCGCCTCGCCACTATGCAGCGCCAAGTTTTGTGGGTTCGATTCCCGCACGGGACAAACATTTTTATGAGTCGCAAATAGTTGATGTACCGAGTCTGGGTGTTGTGTTTCTTATTTGAATGTTTGTAAGGTCCCCGTGCCATGGGAACTACTCCTAGTGCGAAAACTCTTCTATTTTAATGAAAAGAAAAAAGCAATACTAATACATATGAAACTGGCCGCGGTATCTTTTATCGAAAAAAATATTGCAAGGATTAATAAAATAAATGAATATTGGTATTATTGTTAAATAAAAAATATTGGTTACCAACAGTATCTAGGGAATTTCAGTGGATCACAATAGGCCATGTTCATGAAAGTTACATGCACTTCCAAAGAGGAAAGAGCTTGGTAAATGCTGGTCACTTTTAATAATCGTGAAAAATTGCAGAGCTTGCAGAATATTAAAGTCTAACACGAGCAGGCCAAGCTGAATTATATTCTATCCCAAAAACCATATTCCATGGCACACCATTCATATGAATGCGACAGGGAACACTTGAGAGAAAAGAAAGAGTATTTTGGTTGTACAAAGTATGAGGTATCTCATAATTTGCAGCTTGTGCTCGCGTCTTCGCTAGCGTTAATGTATGCAGTTATTATTATCATTATTCTCTTTATTAACATTTAAATACATTTTTATATAAAAAAATATATTTAATATATAATATATAAAAATAGTGTCCCACCGGTATCGGGTACAGGGACCAAGCTACCGGTGGTTAGGGTTCCAGAGACAGAAACCTCCTCACTATGCGTGCCGTGTCGAGAAGGACTGCCTTCTGCATTAGGCTCTTGATCCAGCTGCCTAACGTGAGCCTCTGAAGGTGTTGGTCGAGGCTAAATGAGCTGATTCTAAAGAATATTTAAGAAAAAAAGACGAATGAAAAGGCTATACAATTTTATTGGTCGTTTGGCATACGTGGCCATCTGATTGCCACTTAAGCGTGCTTATTCTTCGAGCTATGTTGATACTTTAGTTCTTTGTCCTCTTTAATTTATTTCTTCATTGCTATAATGCGAGGACCAAAGACAGAGTTTAGACAAAGAAGCTTATAATTTAGTGAAAATTACATTAAGATGGGTACCAGGCCGCTCAGGTTTGGATGGCAATGAAAAAACCGATGAACTCGCCAGAGCTGGTGCAGAGAACTGACAGCATGGACCGGAGCCATTGTGCAGCATCACCAAACACCGAGCTTTTTATAAACCAGAGCGCGTATAATGATACCAACCTTAAAAGAAATTGGTAGAAAATAGTAGATTAGACGGAAAAAGTCGACTTTTTTTTTCTTTTTTTTTTCATGGCTCACGGTTCGTATCGCCACTAACAAAAAGTCTGCTATTTGGCACCGGAGGGCATATAATGATACCAGCTTATAAAGGTAGTAGAAAATAGAAGTTTTTCTTTATTTATTTTTTTCTACCATATTGCCCATCATATTCTCGTCTCATACTCTCTGACTCATCAACTTTTGGTTTGTGATTGGACGTTGCTCATAACGTTGTCGCACCTTAACACTTAGCCATTACCAATTTATTTGTTTGCGTGCTTTCTTGTATAATACTGTGTGGATAATCATGGCCGGCGTGCAGCGCACACCACCTAAAACACCAAGAACACCAAGAAAGCCTATCACAGACCCAGTCTGAACCAGATATTGGTTCCGCAGTTGAATGAGAATGAGCGATTATGTAAACACTAGTAGACACAAACGGCCCCGACAAGATAACTCACCGAAATGTTCTAGTACTGACCACCAGCAAAAAGATAGTACTATTGCTAAGATGCTTGCCGATCAGACTACAGTGATGACTAGGCTAGTTTCTGACATTGCAGATATAAAAAAACAAAATATCCAGATACAATCTTCAAATGCAAATCAAACGAGGAAATTATAAATTCAATGTATTTCATGAATAGACAGCTTGAAGAGTTAAAGAAAGAAGTAGAAGAATTGGAGGTGGCTTACCCTTCGCTGAAAGGGGGGGAAGAATCGGGCCGGAATGTCGAAAGGGCACACGTGGTTGAATATATTCTAAAATCCCCTTTTTCGCCGGTTCTTGAGTTGTATCACCACTAAGACGTTTTTCTTGATGACAGGAAACACTCGCGTGTGATTTTATATATATGTAGCGGTTTAATTATGTTTTAAGAGCGTTTTAGCGGGAGCTCTGTGCGCGCGCGTCGTCATCTTTTTTGCGAGAGAGGAAGTGGAAGCGAGAGATTGTAGGATAGGTAGAGGAATGGGCGTGTTATGCGTTCGGAAATGTGTTAAGAATGTTTAATGCTTATGTAGTATAACTTTATCCTATAAATGTGTGAATTAAAAGTATGATATATTAATAAGGTAAGCAGCGTTTACAATGGGTGGAGCACGTACCCCCGTCGATTGCCCCCTTGGCCGGAGATGACGGGGAGAACGAGGAGGATCGTGTTCCTCCCGTCACGGAGGCGGAGTTAGGGGCGGCTGTTCTACGGATTCGTTCCAAGAACACCGCCCCCGGGCCAGACGGGATCCCTGCCCGAGTGCTGGCCCTTGCCCTCGACCACATGTCCGACCGCCTCAGGGAGGTGTTCGACGCTAGCTTGGCGTCCGGGCGCTTCCCTGACTGCTGGAAGAACGGGAAGCTGGTCCTTTTAAGGAAGCCGGACTCGGTCGCGGCCTACAGGCCCATCGTGTTGCTGGACGAGGCGGGTAAATTGTTTGAGAGGGTCCTCTCTGCCCGCATCGTCCGGCACCTGCGCGAGGTCGGCCCCGATTTGTCGGACGCCCAATTCGGTTTTCGAGCGGGGCGTTCGACGGTCGGTGCTGTGTTGCGCCTGAGGGCCGTGACCGAAGAGGTAGTAAGCTGTGGCGGCGTGCTGTTGGCGGTGTCGTTGGACATCGCCAACGCGTTTAATAGTCTGCCATTCAGCTGTATCAGGGAAGCACTCCACTATCACGGAGTGCCAGGGTACCTGAGGCGGCTAGTGGCAGAATATTTAGAGGAGCGTACCGTCATGTACGAGGACCGAGATGGAGTTTTAAGTCGTCGGCCCATGTCGTGCGGTGTTCCGCAGGGGTCTGTCCTTGGCCCACTCCTGTGGAACATGGGGTACGACTGGGCCCTTCGAGGAGACTTCCCTCCCGGGCTCGGCGTAATCTGTTACGCTGATGACACTTTGGTCACAGCCCGGGGGGTGAACTTTCAGGAGGCAGCGCACCTGGCCACCAGGGGAGTCTCTCTGGTGGTCGGGCGTATCGAGGCGCTTGGTTTG
This sequence comes from Euplagia quadripunctaria, assembly GCA_963859945.1. NCBI lineage: Eukaryota > Metazoa > Arthropoda > Insecta > Lepidoptera > Erebidae > Euplagia > Euplagia quadripunctaria. The sequence continues at coordinate 8,776,719 of OY982562.1, read as the reverse complement.
CGGGTGGCCCTGGATAAGACGGAGGCCCTTTTATTTCATGGGCCCCGTCGTGGTCCACCACCTGGCGCCTCTATCGAGGTTAACTCGGTCCTCGTACCGGTTCAGGCCCACATAAGGTATCTGGGCCTGATCCTCGACGGTAGGTGGCTCTTCGACGAGCACTTCCGACAGCTTGCTCCGAAGCTGGTCGGCGCTGCGTCCGCCCTTGGGCGACTCTTGCCCAATTTGGGCGGGCCCAGCGTCGCTACGAGACACTGTACGGTGCACCGGTGTGGGCGGAGGCTCTGACCGCCCAGAATAGGGAGCGCCTCTGGCGCCCTCACAGGGTTATGGCGGTTAGAGCCATACGCGGATACCGCACCGTGTCGACGGAGGCGGCGTGCGCGTTGGCCGGGACTCCCCCGTGGGATTTGGAGGCGGAAGTGCTCGCCGAAGTATATCGGCGAACGGCTGAGTTCCGGGCGGGAAGCGGCAGTCGGCCCCCGTCCGAAGAGGTACGCGAATGGCGTGAGGCCGCTCGCCGAGCCACCATGGCTCGTTGGTCGTCCCGGCTGGAGGCTCCACGTGCTGGCTTTGCCGCCGTGGAGGCGCTCCAGCCGTTCATCATCGAGTGGGCAGGGCGGTAGCACGGGACCCTTTCCTTCCGACTGACGCAGGTCCTTTCCGGGCACGGCTGCTTCAGGAAGTACCTGCACTCGGTCGCTAGGAGGGAATTGAGTCCCGCCTGTCACCACTGCGACTGCAGTGAGGACTCGGCTCAGCACACGCTGGCGGTTTGCTCCGCCTGGGCGACGCAGCGTCGGGCTCTCACTGCAGTCATCGGAGGGGATCTCTCGCTACCGGCCGTCATACGCTCCATGGCCGGTAGCGACAGGAATTTTACCGCGGTCGCGACCTTCTGTGAGGAAGTCATCTCGCAGAAGGAGGCGGCGGAACGGGTCCGAGAGGACGATCTCCATTCGGACTTAATTCGCCGCCAGCGAACCGGGCGGCGGAGGCGCGCGTACGAGCGCCTCATGCCGCCCTGAATGTGGCCTCGGGTGGATGGGACGGGTTTTCCCCTTCACCCGCAGTAGTGGCCCCCCGCGAGGAGGTGGCGTCCGCGTGTGCCTGGACGTTGCCTAATTGAGAGATTGAGAGGTTGTTACCTAGAGGTGGTGCCCGCGCTTAGCGGGCAGGCGCTAGGGGGGGTCCGGATGTCTTAATAAAGCTGTTCCCGGATCCCTCCTATTTAAGGCGCAGTACGGCACACCGTGTGGTTTTAGTCGGTTCGATTCCGACACACCGCCCCATCGAAAACCCCGGTGGGGTGACGGCTCGAGGGGGTTTCCACACGCCAAAAAAAAAAAAAAAAAACCACTAGGCACTCAAAACAATAATAATAATATAGATGTTATAATAATGGAAATAATGATTTAAAAAATAAAAGAAAATAAATGCATATTCTCTATTATGTAACTGCATTCTGGAAGCAATGCAAGAAAATAATCGAATTATCCATAGAATATATTTATCAAAACAAACATTGTTACTTCATAAATTATTAGTGATATATATTTATGTTAATACATGTACATTTATAGATTAATATAGTTAACTTACGCAGTTTAGTATCCTCTAAGATTTTTCTAACAATAATAGGCCCCGGAGGGAACAACCTTAATGTCTCTTTGACCACTCGCTCCAAATACTTTAATTTCGTAAGGTCTTCTTTTACTACAAGACGGTCCGAATCACCGAATACATCGTATAACCTGTAAAAATTATTGAAAATATTATAGAACTTACCATTATTATAAACCTATTTTTTCGGAACTATTTTAACATGGCTTACAATTTCCAGAAATAGTCAACTATATCTGAGCGATTTGGAATCTGCTTCTTTGATCTTGACTTAGACAAGTAAAAAAAACGTGTAAAGACCCTTAGAGGAAATCTTATAACAATGTATCTAAATGTTAAACATACATAAATATCTCGTAAGATAACGTACCCTAAATAAAACGAGATATATTAAGTTATAACAATGTGGTACTTTAACAGGGGAGGTTACTCGAGATCAAGTTCAATCATGGTGTTTTTAGCAAAATCAATTGTACCACAACGTGTCGCTTGTTATACAGAAAATTCTATTCTCAGAAAAGCATATTTTTATGTTTAATTTGTACTTGCGTATGCTATAGTGATGACAAAAGTATTAATTATTACAATTCTACTTCTTTCGTTGTTTTTACAAATACAAAAGAAAAACATGAGAAGAGCTTTAAATGCGTCTAAAGTCTCTTTTTTCTTGCAAAAGATTTTTAAATGGATAATATTTATGTATCCTTTTTTTACTATTAGTACATACGTAATAGTATATAGTAATTAGTCATAACAATTGAATTGCTAAATATTCTGTTATTTTAGAATTTAGATTTTATTTGTACTATTGCACCGCTTGCCACTAGCAAAGAGGAGTTTAATTCAATTCAGTTTATTGCTTTCCATAATGTACATTTACACTGCACATAAACAACCATGTCAATTTTCGCTATGAATTTTACATTTTTTTTTTGTAATATTTAAAGTATGTAATATATCAATGCGATGTAGAATTACGTTTTTTGTACTTTAAAAATAAATGCGTGTGCGCGCGATGCAGCTGTTGGCAACCCACTGCGCGATATTGCGTATTTTTCTTTCTTTCTTTCTTTCTATAAGGTCCGCTAGCGGACGAGCGGTCGGTAGGCAGTTTAGCGCGCGCAAGTAGGTACATCGAATAACGTGTTATATGCTTTTTATAAAAATTTCGGTTCCATAAAATTTTATCTGCTTTTGGATAGATCCAGATCCATACAAACAGAATCAAGTAAATAAAAAAAAATCTTATATATAAATTAAAATTGGAGGACATGTTAGTTGGTGGTATGTACATATATATGTATAATACCTAATATTTATTGATAATTTAGTCTATTGTATTTATTATTGCACACTGTTATCACAAAATTTGTTTACTAGTTGTTATATTTTAATGCATAGTTATTAATTATATGGCCATATGAATAAATGGAGGTAGGCAAGTCAAGTTTCCTCTACGTTTGTCCTATAATTATATTAAATAACAATTATTATTTAGTTACTACGATTTTTAGAATTTATAAATTATCTTCTAGGTTACTTCTAGGTTTGACATTGCAAATTGCTTTTATTTATTAGAAGTTTTTTTAACTTCCTAACAAAGGTATCGAACGTATTTTCATTTTCGATGTCATTTGGTAGCTTATTATATAAAATTTAATTGACATAAGCAATGGGCCAGAGGAGTGAATTGCTAATCGTGAATTTGGAAGGTTTAATTTATTTTTGTTTCTTAGGGTCATTTTGGTTTGGATATATTCACGCTTGGTGTATATTGTACAGTGGTGTATGGTGTACAGTGTTCTGGATATTTACGAACAAGTTTACATACTTCTAAGATATAGATGCATGATCATGTTAACTTTAAAACCACATTGTGACTCTTGAGTTGCAGATGTCCATGGGCGACGGTAGTCACTTACCATCAGGTGACCCGTCTGCTCGTTTGCGCTCTATAATATAAAAAAAATATTATTTTCCAATGGAAAAATGCATAATCAAATACGCAAATATTAGTAACATGCTAATCTAAAGCATGATGGACCGACGACTTGAAGAAGGTGGCTGGTAGTGGAGGATGACTGCCAAAGACTGGGTTAATTGGTGCTCCTTGGGGGAGGCCTTCGTCCAGCAGTGAACGGTGATAGGCTGATGATGATGAAGTGGATGGTTGTTTTCATACTTACTCTTGATATAACTTCTCCTGTATCTCAGGATTCTTGGCCAGAAGTTGGATGGTGTACCCCATCGTGACAGCAGATGTATCTGTGCCTGCTATCGTCAATGTCAACGTTTCTTCCTTTAACTCTTCGTTGGTGTAACCTTTTTCTCCACCAGATAATTTTATGAGTAGATCCAGGAACGTCGCATGTCTATACAAACCTAAATCTAAAAGAAACAATTGATATAACGGTGATCATATGATTTACATAGTTTTTGCAACAAATAATTGAAAATAAGTTTAAATTTAAAGCTAAAAGTGGCACAACTTTTAAATATTTCGCGCTATTTTTTTGGGAAAAAAATTAAAACATAAAAAATTAATTACATAAATATAAGCTTACCGAATTTATGGTTAACATCTGTTGCAGGGGATTCCTCATTTTTTAGATCTTGTCTCTTTTTTCTTATTACCTATTAAAATAAATCAATAAAACATTGATATCTCCAGAAAGACAAAACCATGAGTTTTGTCTCAGTGTGTACCATTGAGAATTGATAAATTTTGTAACAACAAAGTGCAACTGTAAATATGTAGAAATTGAATTTATTTCAATAAATGGGAGGTGGATAGCATCCATCATATTGTTTAGATTTATGCCTTGCAGTACAAAAACGTCATTTATCTTAACGCAGTCAATCTATACTTATAATAAATCGTAGCGGGATGAATTCTGTACATTAAATATATTTAAAAAAAATCAACTAAGGGGTATTAAGATATCGATACTGATGCCGAGTATGCGATTCTAAAAATTTTTGTCTGTCTGTCTGTCTTTCTGTCTGTCTGTCTGTCTGTTTGTATGTTCACGATAAACTCAAAGTTACTGAAGGGATATGCTTGAAACTTAGTATGATAATAGTTTTAGTGCCTGCGCAGGTTATAGGGTACTTTTTATCCCGGGTTAAATTTTGGTTTCCACAGGAAAATCGATGAAAGCTGTAATAACATTTTAACGTAAGTAGAATGTATTTGCTTATTTCGTACAATAATACGAGCGTTTGGTATAACTGGTACAGTGTACGTTCTTTATTCGGTTGCATACCAGATCAAATCCCACATTGACACTCTTTTCTTTTTTAGCACTTTTTTAATTTTTGCTTTAATACTTTTTTAACACTTTTTTTAATTAGGTATCGTTTTCGCAAAAGTGGCCATACTGCCTAACTTACAACTAATATACTTACTACAACAAACGTTTTCTATATACTTTTATACTTTTAATAAAACTGTAACGGGATGAATTCTGTACATTGAATATATTTAAAAAAATCGACTGAGGGGTATTCAGATATCGATACTGATGCCAAATATGCGGTTCAAAAAATTTTTGTCTGTCTGTCTGTTTGTATGTTCACGATAAACTCAAAATCTACTGAAGGGATATGCTTGAAACTTAGTATGATAATAGTTTGAGTACCTGCGCAGGTTATAGGGTACTTTATATTCAAATAATGTTTAAATGTGCCAAATAAAGTCTCTTAGAACTAATATTATTATTTTGTTACGAATTTTATTATTTTCTGCATTAAATAAAACTTAATTTCTATTAAATCCCCATTGCAGCGCCATCTGCTGATGATCTTCATAATAATATTTGTTTATCCCAGTAATATTATAAATGTGAAAGTTTGGATGCATGGATGGATGGATGGATGTTTGTTACTCTTTTACACCACAACTACTGAACCGATTGCGATTAAACTTGGTATGTAGATAGCTGGAGACCTGAATTAACAAATACTTTTTATCCCGATATTCCCACGGGATCGGTACTTACGCGGGTGAAACCGCGGGGCGCAGCTAGTAAGTAAAATTTTCTCGAGCATATACACAGTTACATCTTCTGTTACACGATTTATACTTAGGTCATGCTGAAAGTTAGTTTCTGGATTCCGATAAATAAGATATTAGACTTTTGATACATTTATTGTTTTTTAAAGTATATGCCCTGACAGTTTATACATTTTTGCCTTCGCAGGAACCATTCCAGAAAGCAGTTCGACCAGTCTTCCTTGGGGACTTCTTCAATGGCTTCGTGGAACGCATTCACAACCGATTTAGAACTCTTAAAACGTGTGTCTCTAAGTTTGTCTTTAATTTTAAGACACAAAAAGAAATCACGAGGTGCGGGGTTTGGGCTGCATGGCGAATGCGTCAACAGTTCTACATTTGAAGCCTTCAAGTACGCTCCTGTTACCTTAGCGGAATGTGAGGACGCGTTATCGTGGTGAAGGCTTACATTGCTTCGTGGACTTTTGCTAATACTCTGGGCAAGCAAGTGTTGACGTATCTTCACTGTCACTGTCCTTTAGTCTTCAAACGACACTGTTTTGAAATATCCTGATTTGCTGAAAAAATAAGCAACCATTTACATACCAATGCTTCGAATTTTCTTAACTTTCGTCGGCAAATCTTCAAAAGGAAAGACTCCTTTATTAATCTTTTTTATCGTTTTACGACACCACTTGAACACGCAGTCGTTTCTGGTCTTCCGTTAAATCATGCAGTATCTACCGAGTGCAAAGCTTCCGAACCTTTTGATGCACATGCAAAATGTTTTGCACTTGGCTCATTCTAATACCTCATACAATACGAATATACTGATATGTGTCTTTTTATGTCACTTTCCATTAATTGTCGTAAGGTATCAATATTGTATTCTGAAATCGCAGTTGCTGGCTGACCTTCACGTACATCTTCATGGAGATGAGCACGTCTACGTCCAAATTCTCCCAACCACGAATACACAGAGCTGCGACATGAGGCCCCATCACCAAATTCCAATTGAAGTCTCTGGCAACTCTTTTATTGACTTAAGCCTCACCGAAATTCAAAAATGATTATGCGAAAGTTTTCACGATTTACATTCATTGTTATAGCTACATACAATTTTCTAAAGGACGCCATAATATAAAAGCAAATGACAGTCTCAGAAATTAAAAAGTAACATGTTCTAAGAGTTATTATTATTATTTTTATTGTAAGTGGAAAGTCCCAGAAACTTTCAGCATGTCCCACGTATTAGCTTGGCCTGTATCTATTTATCGATGTATCGGAATCTTTCAACGTGGTCTTCACCAACTTCATGACACCTGATTACCTTGAAAATGTACACACGTATCAAGGACCGCTAACAATACAGAACTAAAAATAACAAAATAAATTTTAGTTTAAAAAACTAAAAAACACGCCTTAATAGCAAACCGGACTTTAAAGTAGATTTTTTTTTAATGTAAAGGGAGCGGGGTGCTTTACATCAAATGTAACTCATGTGTTCATTGGTGTTTATTTATAAAAGTAGAGTTATGATAAAATATAGAAGGAAGAAAAAGAAGTATTGCAAGGTATTGAAACAATGCTAAACCAAAGTCCCTACTACATGGCTGTAAAAATATACAACAAATTACCTATCCACATAAAAACTGAAACTACAGTTACACTATTTACTAAAAAACTAAAAGCATTCTTAACTCAAAAATTCTTCTATTCAGTTAAAAAATACATTGAAGCAAAACACAAATAACAAATTACATACCTTTTACACAAATTATTTAATTAATATACCTAAACATTAAGTTAACAAAAATTAAAAAAAAAAGGAAAAAACGGTTTCGGTAAAAATGTGACGATGTAAAATGTCATAAATCGCTTTGTATTTTGCATAAACACTACGCCGGTATAGTAAGTTAATGGTTTTTTGCATGATTTAATATTTTTTTATTATTCATTCATTAATGTAATTTTTCTTTAATGCTTGTATTTAATAATCCTTTTTGTATATTTTCTCTCAAATTTGCAATGCCCGTAAAAGGCTACTAAGTTGAGACAAATTGTTATAATAAGACCATTTATGTACAGTTGGTTGACAAATAAAGATTGATTTGATTTGATTCAATAAAACTCTCAACCCTAAACAAGATTGGCTACTTTGTATGGGGTATTGGTATCGAACTGTACAAATCTTAAAGCTTAGACTATTGTATACATTATTTTTATAGATTAACGTTGAACTTTATCTGATTTCGCGGCAGCTAGCCGAGTTTAATAGATTGCTAGTTTAAAGATTAATCAACAGTCACGCTTAGAATGATAATAATATGGCTTCTGGGCCGACTTTAGTCCATTTCTTAATTGTCTATATCGTCTCTTATATCATCATAATATACATCCAAAAAACGTGGTTGATGCATTTATATTACTTTGGGACCGTGTCCAAACTAAAAATATCACGAATACCACAGATGAAATAATAGTTATTTTGCCTCGCCCTTTGATTTATAATCAAAAGCTCACCGCAACAAGCAGATTGACAAACGAGACTATTAACGTAGTATTTGTATACTCTTTGGGCGTGATATTAAACAACAAGCGGCCATTGATAAAAAAGGGACCGCAGAATTTTGTATTTGGTTTTAATTTCAACTTGATGCGTCCACGGATTCCAGAGAAAAAGGGTCTTGACAGTCAGACAGACAGACGGACAAGAAAGTGATCCTATAAGGGTTCCTTTTCGAGGCACGGAACCCTAAAAATAAGAGAGGATATGCCCTTATTTGCATATTTAATATATAGTTATACAAATAGCATACAGATAAAAACCTAATCACAAAAAAATACGTTTGTCTCTTTTTACTCGTGATAATTGAAGTTTGTAAAAAGAGTTCATCACTACATTTTATAAAACAAAGTCCCCCGCCATGTCTGTCTCTCTATTCGCAATAAACTGTAAAACTACTGAAGGGATTTTCATACGGTTTTCACCAATAGAGAGTGTGATCCACGAGGAAGGTTTAGGTATATAATATGTTAACCATCTCGTGTATGTAATACCATCTCATGTAACACATTTATTTTCAACAAATATAATTATGTCTATAGCAAAAAGCACCGCACGGTTTGCTATTAAAGCGTATTTTTTTAACTATAATTTAATTAACTTTGACTTACTTATATAAATACTGTTACGAAAGAATCAATTGAGGCGCGAGCGCAACGTAGTGACGAGTAGCGGGAACAAACATGAGACTATCAATAAGAATGTCGAGTCAAGTAGATAGTACGAGATGTTTCAGGAAAGTTCACAAACTTTCTAAGAGTTATTTTTCGATATATGGAAGTTGAAGTTGAACGATACTACGAGTTAACAAGTGCGAAGTATAGCGAATAGTACAAGTGAATCGTGAGTAGAAATAGTGATAATTGTAACTGTGACTTGTAATTGTGTTAATTACTAATTATTTAAATAAATTGTGTCTATTCCGTTATAAATTGGTGAATATTCTAATTCTGACTCCCAACTTGTAACAATACATAAATTAAATAAACCACAGGTATATATATATATAGGTACGTAGTATTAATGGTCCTATAGTTAAAGCCAGAAAATATGTTTTTACCGGTTGTTACAGCAACCGGTACAAATATATTTTCTGGCTCAAAGAAAACTTCGTCCTACCAGACAGGTATACATCTATTAAAACTAAACCTTTGCATCTGATACCAGTTTTTTTTGCTACATATATGTCATACAACATTATCGTGAAAGCTTCCAAGTCGTAAGACCTCTTGTTACTTTTAAAATCTATGTCGAAACAACGAATTTGATTTCAATGAAAAACACATTTAGAATCAATTACCTGTTCAGTGAAATCGTGCAGTAATCCTATACACTTTTGATGTGTCTTGTATTGTGGAAACAAGCTGTACAGCCAGTCGGGTTGAAGCCACAGATGGAACATTCTTTCACAGGCTAATATCAGAATGTTGTTCATAGCATTCAGGAAAGGAGAATCCGGATTTTCTTGGGCGTTTATTTTCACTCCTATAGTAGATTCTGTGTAATAAAGAAGGTCATATTTCGTAGTACTGAAATCGAAATACTTAACTATTGTGACTACCAAATTCAACAGATATCAGATATCACATCGTCTGATAAGTTCCCGGTCTAGCCCCAGAGATGGCTCAACCAATACATAACCGATATGTTTTTAGTAAATAGCAACCTTCAGAAGGAAGCTGTCAAAATGATATAAATATCTGACGTTTGGTTTAAAAGTTACAGTAGTTTTAGTGAAACAACTTTTTGAAGTCAATACTTCTTTAGCGGCGTGCAGTGTGCAATTTTTGGGATGGGTAAAAAATGTTAAACTCGCGTCAGAACCCGTGATTCTGATCGAAAATGTGTCCGAGGGATGGAGGGAGGGAGGGAGGGAGTGAGTGAGTGAGAGAGAGAGAGAGAGAGAGAGAGAGAGAGATAGAGAAAGAGAGAGACATTGTTTTTTGTTCACAATATGGAAAACTTAAAATATCGCGATATTTACGAATACGAGATCCGTCGTGGCACTGGATTGAGTGAAACACACCAACAAACACGCGTTGAGTGTTACGTTATATTACTCAACAATAACAAGGGAATTTTGAATCGTTTTGTTACTTGGGATGAAAAATGAATTCTGTACGATAATCGAAAACGCTCACTACAATGGTTGAACCAAAGAGGGTTGGGGATGGAATTAGGAAAACCCAAGAGGAATGGTTGAACTCAAAAAAAGTTACTGGTACTGGAGTGTCTGGTGGACCAGTGCTGGTGTTGTTCACTAGAGCTTCCTAAAATCTGGCCAAACAATTACGGCAGAACTGTATTGTCAACAATTGCAAACAATTATGGAAAAATTGCTCTAGTCCATTGCTACTTCAGCACAACGGTAGACTACACACCGCACAACAGACGGTCACAAAATCAGAAGAGCTGTGGTTGGAATGTCTCCGACACACACCACACTCCCCGCGCCTTACCTCAACAGATTACCATTTGTTCTGGAATTTGGTCAATTTCTTGCGAGGCATGAGGTAATTCAAACCGCCTTCGAAGATTTCATTAATTCTCGCTCTCACAATTTTTTTCAGGAAGGGAATTAATGAACTTTCTATAAAATGGCGAAAGTGCATAGATAACAGTGGAACATAATTTAATTAATTAAATATATAACTTCATAGATAAAAATAGATGTCCTTTTTTCGTTCAAAACGCAACTGTCATATGTAAAGACCTAATGTAACAACTATGCTACAGGTCGAGCACTAATCTTAGACATTGTAATCAAGTAAGAGACCACCTGTGTTTTTATTAGATTCCATTCATTTAAGACATTCTATGTATCTTTGTATATAAATAAGTGTAGTTCTGAAACTCGTTCCATACTATACGCTCTAGGCGTTTATATATTACTTATTTGACTGTCCAACTTACCGCAGACTGAATCCAATGTATAAGTACTTAAGAAAGGCCACATATTAACTTTTCCCTTATTAGTGTAACTTGATAGTATTTTAACAAGCTTTTGACTCTGTTCTGCAAATACTTCCACAAAATTCTCTACTATTCTAGGACTGAAAACTGGTACCAGGATCTTCCTTCGTCGCCTCCAAATCGAAACTGTTCAGAATAAAATTTTGTTGGTCATGTATTTAAATATAAATATGTAATTAGAAATTGAGAGAATTGGTTTAATGGATTATTCGTAAACTAAGGACTTATTCGTTTAGGACTAAAGCGACACAAATCCTAAAATCGGAAATTTGCAAAAGAAGACAGTGAATTTGGTTACTTTTGGATATAAACCTACATGGGGTTATCAAAAAAATGCAAATTTTTCCCTTAAATAAAAATGTTCTGGATGGAGTCGTTATTTGACTTAAATATGAAATATAAATTTGACCATTTCAGAATAGAGTCATTTTTAGATTAAAATGGAAATTTAATATTTGACTGATTTTTTAAAACTTGTATCATTTTAGTAACCAAAACAACATTTATATTTTAATACATACGTGTAGTAGAATTCTTTGTAATGCCTTCAACGTCTTAAGCAAACGCGCACAAACAGGAATGAGAAATTCTGAATACTTAAAGTTTATGAATACGTGCTATACACTTAAAAAATATGTAAAAAGACTACATGAAGCTATTGGAGTCCAATACATGTTTTGATCTGCCATGGTACAAACAAAAGTTTATATAATGATACTAATGATATGTTCAAGTTATACAAAAATCGACCGCCAGGTGATCTCTGAAAACAAAAATAAGTCACTAAAATTATCAGTTGTGTCACAAGCAAACAATCACATATCTAAATCGGTCGTTATATTATAGGCGAAATTAAAGAAATGTGCCGCATTTGTAGAATTTAAACGACTTAATCTGGTTTCGACTTTCTACCTGCAAAGCGTCTTCTTTAAGCCAATGTTGACGCAACACAAAATAAAATCGTTATAAGACAAGACGTTGCAAGACACACAAAGAATATAAATTTTCTAAGATAGAAAGTCTTATGTGGGAGAGCCATGCTTCGGCACGTGTGGGCCGGCTCGACTCCGCTCGTTACCACGGCCTCACAGAAAACCGGCCGTGAAGCATCGATTGCATTGCATTTCGCCGCGTGAGTGAGATTACCGGAGGCCCTAACCCTTCGATGACGCTGCCTTTCTTCCTCAGGTTTTGAGGACGGCGTCATCGCCAACGGTTAATATTCTAGTATGAAGAGGAAGCCATCTTTCTTCGGCCACTTGGTTGAGGCTTGGCCCAACAGCGCACATCTTCCTGTTGACTCTTCGCTCTTCGGAGCTATGAGGATGAAAACCTCGGTAAAAAATCACGAAGGAGGGACCCTTCCCAGGGTCGGAGTTTCTCTGCTGTCAGCAGTGGAGGAAGTAGGACGGGCTCGGCGTGCACTCACACTGCCACCGAGCAGGCATGGGAAGATTTAGTTTCCTTGCCACCGTCGGCATATCGTAATCCCGAAAGGAGTCGTGGTCATGTTTCGCGACTCCAATCGGGGACGAGGGTCTTGGCTTAGACCGCGAGGAAGAAAACCTCTCTAAAAAATCACCCCGAATCCCGTGTTCTGGTGCGGTCACCAGGGGATGCATGGCTGATGGGTGGTTCAGTTGCAAGCGCACGCCCAGCCGGGGGACCTGTGGACCTTTAGTTCTCCCCTACTCGTGGATTTAGTTATGGAGTCACTTACTAAAATTATAAATGAAACAACCGAAGAAAGAAAGAAGGAGAAGGTAGATACTAAGATGCAGAAGAAGAAGAACGAGAAGAAGGCGGACACCTCTCATCTTATGAAGAAGAGGCTTTACTTGCGACGCCTATCTCGGAAGAGCTCCCAGAAGTCAAATTGACTTCTGGAAGCAGAAGGTATTCGGAACGCCTGCGTTCCAGATCTGTCGTGTCGTCGGACGTAAATTCCGGTACGATGACCGACAACCAAGAGGTGATGGAGGTTGAGGTTCGCGGCAATGGCAGTCGTAAACGCGGACTCTCCTTAGATCAGGACAGCGACACGTCCCAGGAGATGCTTTCTCCCAAAGTGGCTAGTAGCCATAGAGGGAGGTCGCGCACGCCGGTCTCGGCTCCGTCGGGCTCCGCCTTCTCCGGGAGGGAAGCCTATGTCCGAGCTAGAGCGAAGGGTGAAAGCGTAGCGGAGGAGGAGATTGCAGATCTCCTGCTTAAACTTCAAGAGCCGGTGGTAGGGGGTTCTGTCCCCGTAACACCATCGACCATGCAGGAGAGAGCGAACGCGGCGGTGGCCGTCATCCACAAAGTGGCCACCAAGTCCACGAACCTTAAGGGTTCCTTTGTCAGGGTCCTTAAGGACTCCTCTTCCGCCATCTCTGGGGTCGTCGAGACCCTCATTGGGGACGTGGCGCGCCTCCAGGCCGCCAACGAAATGCTCACAGGGCAAGTAACCGAGCTCAGCGCTCAGTTCGCCCAATTTCGGGCACAGTGACGCAGTTGACGCAGTGTGGCGCATGATGGACGGGCGCCTCGCGGGCCTGGAGGCAAGGCTGCCTCCGGCGCCTATCGTTCGGCCACCACTCGCCGCGGCCAAGGCTAACGCCGCAACGGTCCCGACACCGCTTCCCGTCTCGGGTGGCCGTGTGACGGTGACGTATGTCGCGGCGACGTCAGCACCGGCACCTGCAGCCGCACCGAAGGCTGGTCGACCGGCTAGGGCCGCGTCAAAAGCGGTTGCATCAAAGGCCGCGTCAAAAGCGGTTGCACCAAAGGCCAGGCAACCATCGAAGGCCACGGAAAAGGTGGCAGCGGATTTCCCTCCGCTTCCCATTCCGGCACCGAAGGGAACCAGTGAGTCCGTGCCGGGTCCGTCCACATCAGCCCCCTCCACGTCCACCCCCTCTAACGACGGGTGGAAAAAAGTCGAGGGAGGCAAGAAGCGGTCCCGCAACCGAAACAAGAAGGCTGCCAAGAGTGCACCGTCTCCGCCGTAGGCACCATCCGTGGCAGTGACTACCACCAAAAAGCCCCGGAAACTGGTGCCACCCAAAACGGCGGCTGTGGTTGTAACCCTGTCGCCGGCGGCGGGAGATGGCGGGCTATCCTACGCGGCTGTATTTAAGAAGGCCCGGGATAGTCTGGCCGGTGAATTTGGGACCGTGGGTGTGTGGATGCGCCTCGCCCAGACGGGAGCTCGAGTCCTCGAGTTTCCTGGGGCTAAAGGCGCAAAGACGGCGGACACCTTTGCCGAGAAGATGCGGGAGATATTCGCAGCCACGGATGGTGTAAAGATCGCCAGGCCCACCAAGTGCGCGGAGCTGCGCATTTCGGGCCTGGACGATTCAGTGACGGTTGAGGATGTCCGCGTTGTAATTCGGGAGAAGACGGGATGCAGCGCGGACAACATCAGGGTCGGCACCATCCGCCCCGGTCCAGGGGGCCTTGGCGCAGTGTAGGCCAGTTGACCCATGGCGTCTGCCAAGATTTTGAGCGACGCCGGAAGAGTCCTCATCGGTTTTGTGAACGCCAGAATCACACTCCTGGCGGCGAGACCGATGAGGTGTTTTAAATGCCTCTCCTGACTGCAGCGGACTATGCTTCCGCTGCGGTCGACCGGGGCACAAGTCAAGTAATGGACCAAGTCTCCAACCTTCTTGTCCAGACGAACCTGAACCACTCTGCCGGTGCGCAGGACCATTTCCTGCAAACCATGGCGGAGTGGTCAATAGGTGTGGCCGTAGCCGCGGAGCCCTATTATGTTCCTCCCCGTGCAAATTGGCTGGGTGACCGGGACGGCTCCGTGGCAGTCGTCAGCTCCACGGCGGCTCATTCCCCGCCCTTGTCGCTAAGAGACAAGGGTACTGAATATGTTGCTGCTGAATGGGGGGGGATCACCATATATGATGTCTACTTCTCCCCCAACCGGAGTCTGAGCGACTTCGAGGTTTTCCTTAACAACCTAGAGACCTCGATGCGGCGACTAGCGTCTGGGCATGTCCTAGTGCTGGGGACCCGGTCCGTTGCGTGGGGTTCCCCCAGGACGGACGCACGCGGCGATGCCGTGGTGGAGTGGACGGCATCGGTGGGCCTCTGTCTCCTAAACAGAGGCTCCACCAACACGTGCGTGCGACAGCAGGGGGGGTGGGACCTTTCGTTCGCTACTCCTGCTCTCGCCGCACGAGTAAGGAACTGGCGTGTCCTGGAAGAGGTTGAGACGCTCTCGGATCACCTTTACAACCGATTTGAGCTCTCCCGGACCCAGGACCCTAGAAGGGGTCACACGGCGCGGCGTTATTCCCGCTTTCCGCGGTGGGCTGTGTTAAAACTAGACAGGGATCTACTGGAGGAGGCAGCCATCGTTTACTCTTGGCTGTCTCCACAGCCTCCGACCGAGGAGGTAGACATGGAGGTAGGCCGCTTTCGTGATGCGATTACACAGATTTGCGATGCGGCCATGCCTAGCGTTCGAGGTCATCGGCCTCCGAGGAAGGAGGTCTACTGGTGGTCCCAGGAGCTGGCGGACCTCCGTGCGGCCTGTACCCGTGCCCGGAGGTCCTACACTTACAGCCGGCGGCGTCGCCGCGAAGAGGGTGAACAGGACCAGCTTCATGTGGAGTACCGAGAGGCGCGAAAAACTCTGAAGCTGGCCATTAGCCGCGCCAAAGAGGAAAAAGAAAGGGGTCTCGATCGTGACCCCTGGGGTCGCCCATATCGCGCGGCGCAACAAAAGCTCCACGCCTCGGGCCCCCCCCTTACGGAGACTCTCCAGCCCAGCTTCCTGCAGGAAGTGGTTGAGGGCCTTTTTCTACAACGGGTGGAGCATGTACCCCGTCGATGGCCCCTTTGGCCGGAGACGACGGGGAGGACGAGGAGGATGGTGTTCCGCCCGTCACGGAGGCGGAGGTAGAAGCGGCTGTTCTACGGATCCGTTCCAAGAACACCGCCCCCGGGCCAGACGGGATCCCTGCCCGAGTGTTGGCCCTTGCCCTTGACCACATGTCCGACCGCCTCAGGGAAGTGTTCGACGCTAGCTTGGCGTCCGGGCGCTTCCCTGATTGCTGGAAGAGCTGGTCCTTTTGAGGAAGCCGGGACGGCCTACCGACTCGGTCGCGGCCTACAGGACGATAGTGTTGCTGGACGAGACGGGTAAACTGTTTGAGAGGGTCCTCTCTGCCCGCATCGTCCGGCACCTTGGCGAGGTCGACCCCGATCTGTCGGACACCCAATTGTGTGTGAGAGAGAGAGAGAGAGAGAGAGAGAGAGAGAGAGAGAGAAGCATTCCAGTCTATACCGCCTTATAAAAAGCACTGACTATTGTCCAGTAAGGTAATATTTCGGTCCAACAAACACGAACTTTGTCGTAATTTGACACGGTTATAGTTATATAAAATCTTACCTGGTGCAAATATGACTCCATTACCAACAACATTTCTAATAAATCTGTGCAGGTCATCTTTCTCTAGGCAAGTCTTCAGAATGTATTCCATGTCCACAGGATTGACGACAACTATAATAAATAGATAACCATTGGGTACTGACAATAAACATTTATATTTTGATATTGATGTAACCTCGGTGTAATCATAGACCACAACTTACACTTTACACAACACATAGAACACGTAACACTCAAAGCGTTAGCTATATACAATAAACTATCCAGGTTTGTAAGACCCACCTGGGGGCATTCACTCTGACAACATAAAAACACTCTACGTTGGTGTCATAGAACCTATAATAGCGTACGCCGCTAGTATATGGAACAGCGCTTTTGAAATTCAAAAAGAATCGCAGAAAATTACTTTCAGTTCAACGTGGTTTCGCTTTAAAAATCATCCGAGGGTTCCACACCATAAACACTGTAAATGCAATAGCCATAGCTGGACTCACCCCATCAGACGCAAAGGTCGAGGAGAGAGGCAATATTGAAAATACAAGAATCACAGGCGTCAGCCCCTACCTCCCCAACGACATTACACTACATAAACCCACCCATCCCGAAAACCTACTGCACCCTGCCCTCCGGAAAACCCATCATTACGATACAGCTGACACCCCCGATGACGTACACACACTCTTAACACCGTACGCTCACATTCATCACATCTACACAGATGGAAGTAAGCATGACGATTTAGTTGGTGCTGCTTTCGTCGTCTCCACGCCACACAATCAAACCATAACCAAAAAATTTAAGTTACACTCATCCTGCACCGTCTTCCAGGCTGAACTAGTTGCCATAAATCAAGCTTGCAAATGGCTATTCAAAGAAGATATCAAAGCCGCAGTCCTGTTAACAGACTCTCGTTCAGCTCTGGAAGATATTGCAAACATCAATAGCACCAATACACTCACTAACAACATACAAAAACTCCTCGCATCACACGACACTGACATAAGATTAATATGGGTGAGAGATCATAATAATATTGATGGCAATGAACTACCCGACATCGCAGCAAAAGTAGCAGCTGATAGCCACCTTACCCCCATCTTCACATACTTTCCCCTTAGCCATGCCCGCAATCTGGCTAAAATCAACAGTCACTCCAAAGCATCCGACTCATACACTCAAAACACTAAGGGTTCAATAATTAAAACCTGGTGTCCCACACTAGCTGATCTACACAAAGTCATCCGAATCACTGGACACTCTTTCGCACTAACACAATTACTTACAGGACACGGATACCACAAACAATATCTACACAGGTTCAAAATTACTGACAATGACTCCTGCCCATGCGATGACACCACCACGCAAACAATACACCACCTTCTAAATGACTGCCCACGATATCACATTACAAGATACAGACATGAACAGATTTGCCGCATAAACAACATAAATCCAAACGACATTATGCAAATAAAAACCAAAGAAGACACAACCACAACATTCATGATACACATCACACATATAGTGAACACTCTGGAAAAGTTTAACAACACTTAACACTACATTTCCAACCGCACCATACTCTCGACCTCACAGACAACATGTAAATAACAGTAAAATAGTACATATCGATGTACTTCAACATAGCAAATAATTTAAAATAATGTAAGCTGTGTCCTTTAAAAAGCGCAAAGAAAACGTTGTAAATATGAAACTGTATATTTTGCAAACATTTACTTGACTTTATGTAATATATTTTTATAAATATGTAAATAATAATTGTAATAGTTAATCAAGTAATTACTAAAACTCTGTATCAAATAGCAGAGCGTATCACATCGCAATAAACTCCCATGGAGGGTGGTTAACTTTCCATGGAAAAAAAAAAAAAAAAAAAAAAACCTGTGAACAGGACCAACAGCATCCAAAGTATTTAGAATTGCGGTTCCGAGTTAAAGGTATATAGTTATATTTAAATTAGTTCGCGTTCTTGCCAAAAAAAAAAAATATAAATATGGATAGATTATATAAATATGGATTTACAGATTTTAAGACTTCTCCCTCATTATAAATGATCTCAAAGTTTTATTTTAAATAACTGGAATTGTAATAAAAACTATACGTAGTCACTCCTTATTTATAGAGCTTTTTAAGCATAAACTTTATTAAAGTAAATAAGCAAGCTGCAATTCAGCTTGCTAATTTAAATAAGACCATTAAGACCAGTAAATAGTTAGTTTTATCGCTTCTTGAATTTATAAGCCCCCCAATTAATTCTTTGTACGCATTTTTTAAGCAAACGCATACGGACAAGAATGTAAAAGAAGATCCGCCACTTTGTATGGGGTTTTGGTACCGAGCTACATAAATGTTTCAGATCAACGTTGAACATTATTTGACTTCGATAATTAGCGGGGATTAATAGATTATGTTAGTTTAAAAAATTACTCGACAGTCACAAATAGAATGATAAAAAATAATGGCTTTTCTACCGATTTTAATAAATTTATTAATTTTCCACATCGTCTCATGCTATACATAAAGAAAACGTGGGTGACGCATTTTTATTAGTTTGGATTTATTGGCAATAATTTATTAATACTAACTTTTAAACTTTCGCGTTCCATGACATACTTAATTACGTATTTATGCGGGAATTAACGCGATCATGAAACGTCGTGAATTCTCGTATAAATACATAATTAAGTATATCATCTATTATTGTGTATTGTAAATATAACAAATGATAAAATATGATAAAAGTAATAATTTTCCATTAGCTACTGCTTTATTTGTATATTATGGTAAACAGCATAAGGTAGTCATATATTAAATTTATTTGTGTACAATCCGGTACCATTTTGGCGGACCTCCTTTGGAATACTTATAGTGTGCATGTAGAAGAAGTGTAAAAAGCAAAAATTAAAAAAAAAAAAGTGTGTGTGTTTATGTGCGCACGTAAGAAGTTATACTTTTATCTAGTTAAATAAAGTTTATTTCAATATCATAATGAATAATACATACCGTCAACTAACCTCAAATTCTACAAACGTACTCAAAGTAATATGTAAAAACCATTTTTATCACTTATAATCACAGTAAATTATCATACATAATACATACCGTCAACTAACCTCAAATTCTACAAACGTACTCAAAGTAATATGTAAAAACTATTTTTATCACTATCGTGAAGTTGGTCACTTTTTTGAAAAACTAAAATGTTGACTAGCTAACTTCAGGGTGTCGATTTTTCGTGACGGTGTGCGCGCGCATCGTAAAAAATTACTCTCATCATTTTTCCATAAGGCACCAAAAGAAGTAAAACTTCAAAAGTGGTATAAAGTTAAAAATTATATAAAAAAGGCTACACAAAACTATAGGGGTATAGTATATATTTTGAACTATCATGGTAGAAAATTCTATACAATGACAATTCAAGCTATACTGTTCAATGAAATAAAAGCAGACATTCATATCAGGCTAAATTCGATACAGAGCCTGCAGTCTTACTTATATCAATATTGAGTATGTTTTTTAACTCTGCAAATGACGGGCACTTAGGAGCTATTACACTAAATTCAATCTGCATAATAATTACTTACACAGAGTACCGACATTACATTGTACAAAAAGGAATAAAGTCTTTGCAACGAGACTTAACATCCTAAAGCGTGTTTGTGTGCAGCCTCTTAAAACTCACCGAAATAATGGCAAAAACGAGTAGGTATTACAGAAATTTAATGCGTTTTGTTTCATAATTCCAATATGTTTTTGTTTCTACCATCAATAGACCGAAATCTTGAAATGATTGCATATGAAACAAGTAATACCTAACTCTGAAATGGCTATGAGTTATTTATTGACCAGTAACAATATCTACAATAATAATCAAACTATCAGCTCCTGTTAGGCATTACCTATTAGTAGTATGCAAAATAGTAAAATACCACTTTTACATACTATATAATTATTTATATATAATAAATTAATGATAACTTACCGAAGTAAAGTATGTGTCCCAACCATCCAGCTACAATACCATCGTGTTTCATACTTGAATAACTAAATTGCTGAAGTGCCGTCATGACAGCTGCAAATTACACAGAGCTGTATAGAATCGTACCAATTAAATAGCTAACTAGTTTAATTACTCCATCTTAGGAACTGTCACAGCAGGGCCGTCTCTCAAGACTAGGTGATCTATACAGGGTGTATACGACAGTGGAACACTTTCTTAAATATCTGAAAGGGCATGACCCTAGCAAGCAGTTACAAAAAGAGTTATTGAAAAAAAACTATACGGTTTAAAGTTATAACTATTTGAATTTCCAGGTATTATTACCTCCGTTTCTCACAAAAGCAGATGGAATGTGTAAAGTGAAAGATTTTAAATCGGACATATTTTTCATTCCATTACTAAGAAAATCATAAAAACTAACTTCGAAAACCTTCAAAACGACGTCAGTTTTTATGGATTTTCTCAATAACTAAGTGAATAGTTCCAAAATAAAAAAATACGTACGACTTAAAATCTTTAATTTTACATATTCCCATTGCTTTTATGAGAAACTCATTAAAGCGAATCATATGAGCCCAAACCCGAGGGGTTTACTAGTAGCTACTAAAGAGTTACACTTTCCACCTCCTGGTTCCATCATCAGATCAAATTATAGTATTGTCATTCAAACTGCATATAAGTACATACTAAGTTTCATTTCAATACAGTTAGAAGTAGGTTAAAATTGACTTCCAAGATTGGCTTACACCGTTAGTTACTGTAAAAAATAATACTCCGGTAGATACAAGTTAAGCTGTTTTTATAAAATGCGGGATGGCGAATAAAAAGTAACAATATCAAAATAAAGAACTAAGAAGACCAGTGGCGCTAGGCCACAAGCAGGCAGAAAGTGAATTGATATAATAATTTGTTGAGAAACCAATTGCTTATTTTTATCTTTCAATATCCTCCCTTAAACATAAACTCATGTCCGATTTCAGTTTGACGTTGCTTTTGTTAGTGCATCCGTGACCATCAAATTTGTCTGTATGTAGCGCACATCAATCGCTCCTTACATGACATTATCACGTACAAAATAGTGTCTTTCGTCGATGTGTTTAACCTAGAATGATAACCATCGGAACTTGAAAGCTTAATTAAACTTGGATTATAACTGTAGACGGTAGTCTACAGTTATAATGGCTTCCAACACATTGATCCTCCCTAAAAAAAATATATAATCAGTGCAAAAACGCCGATCATCTGAGCTTACCCAGTCTGCATCACAGTAGCCATGAGTCATTGTTTTCTCTTTGTTCTGCTTATAACTCAGTCTAAAGTCTTGAGTGCCTTTTAAATAATGCATGACACGTTTTAGAAATCCAGTGGGGCATTTCAGGTTTATTATTGAATTTGCTCAACAAATTTATAGCATAACGTCGGCTTTAGTCGTTAACCTGCTAAGTCCATTTTTGTCAAGTCAGTCAAATCAATCTACTTTTTCATTCAGTTTTTTGTTCGTCCTGTAAACTATGCAAAAAGCTAGTTAGCAGGTTAACGACTAAAGCCAACGATAACTTATATCTGGTCTTGTAACTTGTGAGATATACAACAAGAAACCAAATATCTCTTGGTAGGAAATATGATGTAAGATTTTAATTTCATCAGAATGTGTTGTGTTAATATCTACTAGAGTTTTAACACTCTTGCTATTAAACATTAAACAGGTATTTATTTAACAGTTCTCTTATGTAACCTTTCTGGTCTGAATATATAACACCTTTCTCTGTGTGTCTTTCAACATGAATTCCAACACAGTACTTTATATGGCCAAAATCTTTTATATTTTTCTGTAATTCTTCTTTAATATAACTTTTTAATTCGTGATTATCCTACTAATATTATAAACGTGAAAGTTTGTGAGTATGTATGGATGTCTGTTGCTCTTCACGCAAAAAGAACTGAACCGATTGCGATGAAACGATTAACACATAGGCTACTTTTTATCCCGATATTTCCACGGCATCGGAACTTATGCCGGTGAAACCGCGGAGCGCAGCTAATTTGTAAATAATATAAGATCATCAACATAAACAGCCAGAAAAAAAAACATGTTGTTTTTATCATCAATTTTATGATAGACACAAGGATCTCATTTATTCTGTATTCTACCCATTTCTTTCAAAGTAGTATCAAGTTTTTTATTCCACTGCCTACGGGCTTATTTTAATGTATATAAGGATTTCCTTAGTCGACATACTTGGTGGCTTCATCATAATTATTATATCTCCTCCTCTATATCGCTTTGCAGAAAAACTGAAACAGCACCCAGCTGACAGATGTCTATATCATATTTTACTGCTAGAACAAATAGATATCTTAAGGAGGTATGTCTGACAACTGGTGAAAATACTTCAGTATAATTAAAATTCAACTATTCCAGGTTTTTGTGATCATCCTTTTATTATAAAATATAAGCGGTGCTTTATATTTTACTATTTCACTCATTTCATTAGTATTTGTCTTATAAACCTATGAACAAGCTTTACGATATTTGTTAGCCTATAAATTAGTAATGTCAAACGTTTTGTTTTCCCATATAGTTATACCCTCTGTACATAATTCTAATTTCTTAACATCAGCCATATTCAAATACCCATTCTCTTATGCCACAAAACAATATCAGACTTACTTTCACTTGAAACAGCATAAGCATTACCAGTAGTAGTATTCAGTTTGTGCATGTTATTTATTAGTATTACTGTTGCTATAAGAGTTTTATTAGCATTTTATATGTTACAGGCATTATCGGTGATTTCCATTTTACTAACCGACCGATAGCAAGCTTCCCCTCAGCTCAGGAATAAATAAAACATTTCTCACCTGGATTGGATGCACATCTTTACAAAGATTAGTTTGAATATTAACTTTACCCATACTTTGTACTGACACCGTGTGATGCACGTTTAAAGAAATATATTCTACTCTATGTTACTCTCGATATTACTATATACTCTATGTTGCTATATACTCTAGGTATATTGTAATCCTTTATATAATTTGACCTATTAAAATATATGGCAGTGTTAATCTGAGATTCGATCATTTCATTTACCTATTCTAAACACCTAACCGTACATGGCGAACCTGCCGATGGAGTCTGCTTGTGCGCCGCGAATTTGTGACTATCCCATATAAGGTCGTAGTTCTTCTCGATAGATCGAAGAATTTGTGGCAATGGATCGGGTGCAATTATATTGTTACTACAGGCTAAATGTGTGCGTTATAATTATCCTTGAAAATGGACAGCCAAAACTTTAAAGACGACACCGTAATTGTACAAAACGCGTCAGAGGAAATTCACTTTTATATGACCACAACCAATATAATACTGACTACTATCCCGTTGTTAATTTTTCTTGGCATTTTAGAAAACCACAAAAAAAAACCTGTTTTACGGATGATTTCGCATTTTTTTCGCGTAAATTCCGTGGAAATTGGCTTTCCAAAAATATACTCAGCTATTCTTACTATTTTTCTCCTAATTATCCCGTAAAGAAAGTAGGCGGGAGATTTTTTTTTTTTAAATGGGGCCTAATTCGCTATCTCGCCTACACAATTTCTACGACATCGCGTCTCGTGACTGTCAACATTACAGAATGCAGTGACATACCATATTGGGAGATGCATTGTGCAGAATGAACTTTGGACTATAGTGCTAATTGCGTTACATCATTGTAAAGCGGACCATAGACTATCATACGGCATGACATGCGTTACGTGCTACCTGACCGTTTAATTGTATCGATTGATGCGTAGGACAAACTGCGTGCATAACATGCAAACCACGTGCATGACATGCAAACTACGTGCTGGCAGTTGATTGCCAATTCCTTTTATTTTTATATTTATAAACTAGCTGTGCCGGCGGCTGCGCCCGCGTGGAAATCAGTTTGTGAATATGAGTTTTATTGCAGGAAAATACTGCCTATGAGGCGGTAAACCTGCCCTTTTGACCTTAAAAGTGGGCATGAAGTTTCCTCTCTTAATTTCTTAACTTATTTTATTCCCAAATGCGACTGCATTTTAGGAAGTATTTTTTATTAGAAATTAATTTTATCAACGTATTAATACAGTAATAAAATTTTCACAAAAATAATGATTATTATTATCTATAAAATAGTTACAAATAAATGTATTAATATAAACCAATTTTATAATTTTTTTTAACAAGCTTCTATTTTCAATATAAGCTTGTAGCTGCAATACGTTTGATTTAAAAACCGCTTTGAATCTTTTACCTGTTATGACAAATGAGGAGTCAATATAACTATAATAATAAATATTTTTTTTTTGTTTTGTTCGCTTTACTACAAGGGTGGTTTAAAAAGAAAAAAAATAGAGAAAAATCAAAAGAACAGATAAACATAAAATTGGTATTTTTGTATGGAAATCACTTCTTCGGATTACTTTAAAAAAATAACAAAAATAGATGACGATCGTGATGGACCTATCGTCTAACTGACGTGCTATACAAAACTGTCAATACTTCCATCGCCTCTTCCTTTTGATAGACGGCGTTGGAGGTAATTTCTTTCGTGTGTTTTTTCTCTATTGAAACGTAATCTGTCTGTGTCGAAGTCTGTGGAGAAGTCCACAGACTGTAGCAAACCCGGATTAATACGCAATGATGTGATGCTGTATGTATGGTGGGATTGGAAGGGCATCGTTCATTATGTGCTTTTACCGCCGGGCAAAACCATCGATTCGGATCTTTACTGCCAACAACCAATGAGACTCAAGCAAGAAATTAAGAAACAACGGTCGGCATTTATCAACAGAAAAGGAGTGGTCTTTCATCATGACAACGCCAGACCACAAACATCTTTGGCCACTCAGTAAAATTTGAGTGTTAATGCATCCATCATCAATCATATAGTCCTGACCTTGCACCCTCATATTTTCACCTGTTTTGGTCTCTTCAGAATTCTTTGGGCAGTGTTAGGTTAACATCAAGAGAGAAATGTCAAAACTACTTGTCGCAGTTTTTTGATCAAAAATCCTATGATTTCTACAGCGGATTACGTCACTACAAGATGGCAATAAGTTATCGAACAAAATGGCACATATAAATTATAATTAAATGTAATTAAAATTTTATAAAAATTGTCTTTAATTTGACTGCCTTGAGCTTATATACATTATTGACAGATTTGATTGACTGTAAAAACAATTGCGTGTCGTTTTATACGATTGTGTGTTCATGCCGAGGAAAAAACGAACTGTCACAGATCGTCGAAGTCAATTAAATGTGGGAGGAGTCACCTCACGTGCAAACGGCACCGAAGACCAGCGAAGGACTTTTTCCGCCCGGCTAATACAATATAAATATCACGTATGACTGAAATTGTCTTTACTACAATAAAATATTAACTTCATTTTAATTAATTATTATAGAATTACGAGGCGGCCCATAACCTGTAGAAAATAATACTCCGGTAGATACCAGTTACACTGTTTTTATTGAATGCGGGATGGCGAATAAAAAGTAACAATATCAAAATAAAGGATTTTTTTTCGAAGTATTCTCCATGGTCAGTAACACAGGTCTTCATAGGTGTAATCCAGGTGATGAACACATTGCCCCAGCATCCCTCTGGACTACAGCCGCAAATCTCGTCAAAAGCTCCTATAAGCGCCTCATAGCTCGAAAACTAGCGCCCCTTCAGTTGTTGTTTTATTGATTCCAGCTTATAGATTTGAAAATCATCAATTTTCAAAACTCCCGGAAAACTTTCCAAGTAACCCCTTTTTTGAGCACCAAATGACTGTACTACACAGTGAAAAAAGTTTCCGAACTTTCAAATGGTCGTGAAGAATACGATGAACAGTTGGTGCACTTAACTTGAGGGTTTCCTCGATCTGTCATACGTCACACGTCGGTCTTCCTTCAATTATTTTTTTAAAGTCTCAATGTTTCTATCGATAGGCACTTCTATTAGCCTGTTGGACCTTGCATCATCCTATAAATTAAAATTGCCGCGATACCACCGTTCTACGGTCCTTAGAGGTGGACAAGTTTCCCTTACTGCGCTACTTTTATCCTCAAAATATTTTTGTTTGGGTGATTTACGCTTAAAGTTATAAAAAATAATTACACGAATGTCACAACGAAAGAAGCCCGCCATTTTAATATAGAAAATTAATTTAAAAATTGCAACGAGAGGGCACCAGTTTCTTTCTGCCACAATTTTGCGTCTTGTAACTTATGGTTTCATTCCGAGTACATCTATAAATGGATTGGTTGATTCGGTAAGCACTGTACTGTACAGTGCACCATGTCAGTGTAGTTAATTGCGAATGAAAGAAAAATGCATATTTCGCTTGTAACGCGAGAGCAAAATTACATTATTATAATTATTAACAGTTTGTAGACATGTACAATTGGTTCATTTGTGTGAACAAAATGCACGTGTTACTGTTAGTTACTGTTTTTGAGTAACGTTCGTTACACAATGGATCGGGTAAGGGTTTGTTTACAGTGTGTTAACTTATTTAAAGCTCGACACGAGCTGAGTGGTGTTATGTGTTTAAAGTATGTATCTGTGTCTATCTGTGGTCTGTTAGCAGTCAAACGAATGAACTGATTTTGGCGCGGTAATCTTAAAGTATTCGAATGTTGTTAGCCTTGTGGCAAGAAAAACTGTGTTTCTACGTCGCCGTTCCAAGGTGCGCCTTGAAAATTACTGGCATCCGATAGAAAGGTATGTAACCAATACATTCACCTGTTCTGTTTTTTTTTTGTCGTGCACCAATGAAGCACATCTACATTCACAATTTTTCTTTTAGATGTACGAATAAACAATAAGTTATCCGATTTACAAAAGATGTCAAAATCAGCCCAAACTTATAATGTACCATTAGATTTAAAAAGGACTTTACTAAAATTTTTGAGAATAGTGATGATTAATAATTTTTTATTTATTTATAAGAAACTAAACAGCTCTTTTACATAACACATGAATAAATTACATTTAATTAGATTCTTAAGCCAATTACAGAGTTTCACAACATTCGCTATTTAAAACTAGAAAATAAAGAGTTATAACATTACAAAAAAAAGAAACATGAAATAAATAATCATAAAACATTAAATTAAATTAAATCAAATCAAATTGAATCAATTTGAATCAAATCATATTAAATTCAACTAAACCAAATGAAAACAAATCAAATCCAATCAAATTAAATCACATCAACTGAATTAAATGAAATAAAACCAAATCAAATCAAATTAAATCAAATTTTTGTGTAAATTTATTCCTAATATAAAGTAAATGTTAATTAAGTACATTGCTACATGTTAATTAAGTACATGCTACATTTGGGGCTAAACTATATAATAAATCAGATTAAAAACATGAATGTGAATGTAAGGGCAAGATACAAAGCAAAACTACATCCACACGCTTTGGTAAGTAAATACAGAAGACCTTTGATGATCTATCAGTTACTCCCAGTATTTATGATTTTAAGACATTAATTTCTCGTAATCTATTAAAGTTGGAGTATTAAAATTTAGCATAATTATAGTGTAGTAAGAAGGCCCTTTCGGTGTGCACAACATTTAAATTAAACATGTTTATCCGAACTAGCTATTACTTGACACCCGGTGACTTCAAAGGACCGATGAAACTTATACCTCGAATCCTTTAGATCCTTTAAAATATAAGTCAAAGTCCTTTACAGTCAAAACCTTACCTTATTTTACAAATTGCCAATTATTAATTAAAAATAATTGTATTGCCCCCAAATTCAAAATGAGTTAATTCATCTAATGGAGATCACTGTTTGCAGTACTGTGACCATAATTTTAGTATATATTATGGAATCTTAGTATTTTGTATGTTTTGTTGCTATGTAATATTTCTATTAATATTCCTAACACAAGCATTTAGCTTAGCTGGAGGGGTTAACAAGAATACTAGTAATGTATAACCCACGTTACTAGCATTATTATAAGGAAAAAATAAATTAAACGGTAGCGGTGAAGAATGAGCAGTAGAATAATAATATTTAAAAAATTTTCATGCTAGTGTTTTTTTTAATATTTTCCACCGTTCATTACCAGGTTTTAGATTAATTAGGTACATATACTCACGCTGTACTCTCTCCTTGCACCCCCACGCTTCTTCTACTATCATCAAACATTTCATGCTAATAAATCGGTTTCAGGAACTCCCGACACGATCTCATTAAAACTAACATTTAAAAGGATTTTAAGTTAATAACGAGGGTTTTGTTACAACATGTATATAATGTCAAGGAAAAAGGCAGTGAATACATATATAATAAATAAAACAATTTAAAAATAATCAAACTATTTTTAAGGGAAATGATAAACCTCACATATATCAAATCAAATAATTTATTTCAATTAAAACCTATTAAAACAATTGTAGGTATTTTTGAATTGTCCAAAGTAGGAGTCAGTCAGAATAAGTCAATTGTGAAGCTAGTAGTTGCCATTTCCAAGACGTAGATCCTATAGAGAAAAACAGCTAAGTTACCAAGAATGACAAGCATACTCTTTTTATGTTTTTTAATGGTTAGATCCTTAGGTCTTAACTAATAAACCGATCATCATGAAATTTTGCATACATGTGGACAGGGGTAGGTACAGAAAAGGACATAGGGTAGCTTACATCCAGAAAAGAACGTAGTGTTCGTGTTTTCCGAGGAATTATACAAAACAACTTTTACGCGAGCGGAGCCGGGGAAGAAAGCTAAGTGCATATAAGTAAAAAATAAATGTGAGTACAACGTAACGTTATATTGAAACATATTATTATATAAAGTCCTGGTAATTACTGCTTTAGTCAGTTTAAGTAATAGCAGTCTAGAGATAACCAGTCCCAAACTAACAGCACCCGTTTACGAGCATTATGCACGCATTAACCATCATCTAATTCAAGTGTACTCAAACTGGTATAGACACTTTAATGTACCGGTAATCGATTCGGCATCACTGGAGAGATTCAAGGAACGCCCATGTTTCGATCGAATCAAAAGCTTTCCCATAGTCCACAAATGCTAGACAAGTTAGCAAATGGCAAGTTATGTTCTTCGGTCTTCAGTATAACTGACCAAAACGTGTGGATGTGGTCTATGGTACTGAAGCTTTTTCGGAACCCAGCTTGTTCGGAAGGCTAGAAGTTATCAAACCTGCGATCGGGACGGTTTGTAAATACAATTAAAACAGCTTATAAACATGGCTTAAAAGCGAGATGATTCTATAGTTTTTCAATACGGTGTTATCACTTTTCGTAAAGAACAGTACCATCACGCTTCTGCTGCATCCTTCTGCTTTGTACCTTCAAGCAAGAGAGAGTTAAAGAACTTTAAAGGACTTTAAGTACTGTTCCACCCACGGAACAGACTTTGCATCTGCCCCGTGGTTCCACCCGCTTTCAGTAGCTCTGATGTGACTCCGTCATCACCGCCGCCTTGTTTATCTTGAGCTGCAAGCTGGCCATCCACTCCATTCCATCTAATCTTGTAAAGGTCGATATCCAGAATATCCGCTGTATATTGGGTCAGTTTGGTTGTTGGGTCTTCGGCCGCACTACTGATAGGTTTGGAGACCGAATCGTAGAGTTGTACTTAGAACCATTTGATCTCCCCCATTATAACACTTATGCATGGTCGACACTCTACTAAACAGCTGCGTCATCTCGCTTCACCCAACAGACATATCTCTCGCGAACACTTTGGAGCCTTGGTTCCTCTCTATCGCATCTTTAACGCGATATTAAATTGTATTAAAGATAAGAATTTTGTGCTGCAATTATTTCCGAATTTGTCCATTGAGCTGCCTATGTGACTCAGTGTCATCTTTTTACTTATAAGAAAAAAAAATACCAACATAGAATATTTTTTTATTGATTTTAAAATAAGTCAAGATGTTGTGGGTATCTCGTCTTTTAACAGCTGCCCAAATTAAATATCGTAAGAAATGTCAAAAATGTTCTCTATGTTCGATGGTGGAAAATATGATTACGCGATTCTATAGTAATAGGCGACAAATCCTGTATAAATACAAAACTAAAATGTTAGGTGAATTACAACACGAACTGCCGTAGCCTCAATTTCGAAAAAGTACCGGTCACGATGACCTCTTCAACGGCCGTTGTACGAGGCCTCGCACTTTATTGTGTTCTTTATTTTTAATCTGTGGATTTTTGTATAAATTCTATTATCGCAACGAACAACACTAATTTAATTACCTGAATTTACAAAATTTTAACTGTAATGTTGGTAGATTAGATTAGAGTTTTTTAGTTTGAGAGTCCCGACTCTTCTAAAGTAGTGTTTGTATACTCTACGTCCGCGGTGGCCCTGCTCGGATATGGTCCACTTCGTAAATGATATTTAGTTTTTTTTTGTTTTGTGATTGAATAGGCCTTTTGTCTTCCAACTCACTTGACGGTAAGGGATATGAACAGAAACAATATAATGAACCAAAAAAAAGGTTTAAGTATTTTTAAGTTGCTTAGAAAAACCTTCATCTATTTTAAATTTATTTAATTTTCTTATAAATTGAACACCGATTTTTCCGAGATTTTTCAGCATATATTTATGCAATTTTTTTTTCTAGGTCTATAAAGATTATAATTAAAAAATTTTGGCTAATGTTTTTTCAGTAGGTAAGATGGAATAGCAAATCTAATTTCTTTTAACCCCTCTGATTTCATCCCTTCTTCTATCTCTTTCTTAATTTCGTTAAGTGTTGCGGTCGACGCTAAATAACCCTTCACCGCCAGAGATGGTCGATCGGAAACGTTAAAGGTGTGATGCAAAGCTTCTGTAAATTATTGGTACTTGGGACACCTAGTAAATTTTTGGAAGCCTAAAAACAATATTTTGTAGACCCATAGACTAATAATATTATTTATTTGTTTAGGCCCAATTTTTTTATTAAATCTTTTCAAATAACTCTCATCCATCGTGGGAGAGCCATGCTGCGGCACGTATGGGCCGGCTCGACCGGACTGATACCGCCTCACATAAAACAGGCAGTGAAGCAAGGCTCGCATTGCTTTTCGCCGAGTGAGTGAGGTACCGGAGGCCCTAACCTTCCCTTCCCCCATTTCCACCCTTCCCCTACTCCCACCTTAAAGGCCGACAACGCATTTGTTTCTCAAGAGTCACAAGTAGGGGCAACCCAAGGATTGCAGGTGCCCGTGGGCGGCGGTAGTCATTTACCATCAGGTGACCCGTCTGCTCGTTTGCCGCCTTTACAATAAAAAAACCCTATTTATGCATTTTTCAATACACTTTTTTGCGCATGCGCTTCAGACAGTGATCCCAGCTCTAATGTAGCTACCGCGTCTTCCGGCGATGAAAACGATATCCCTTTTGAGTTGATTTTTTATTTTAGGGAATAAAAAGAAGTCACACGCTGCCAAATCAGGACTGTAAGGATGATGACACAAATGTGTGCTTTCACAGTGCTTTCCAGGAAGTTCATCCTTTTGAGCGTCGTATTTGATCGCTTGCTGATGACAGCAGTGAACACTTCTGTGAAAAAACTAACGATCAAAGTCTTCTCTGCGCTTCTTCAATTGCTTCAGTTTGGCAGGCCTTAGGTCATTTTGAAACAGCCAACTGGCCCTATGCTTTTGATGATATTGGTAAATTCAAGATTCGTCACTTGGCGGAATGACGTTAACGCGCCGAGACAAGCCTGCACGAAACATAACTATTGTATCATGGCATCAATCAACTTGGCCTGCTTCTGAGTGTCGGTGTGGTTGTGGCTCCTCATGCGAAGGTGCCTATGTTCAAAATGTTGTAAACGTTTTCTAAACCAATCTTCAATATGTACCGAATCTCTTTATAGGTACGTGATTCACCTTGAGTGATTTTTTTATTTCTGACAAGCTGAAATTCGCTGCAAAAAGACCCTTAGAAGGGCCTTCGCCTACAAATTGGCCTGGTGAAGGGTAATGTCGAAGCACTTAATAGTACCTATCAATTGGAAATAAATAATAAAGTTTATAATAAACGGTTTTTCTTAGTCCTTGAGATTATTGTTTTTAACAACATGAATATGAACAGAACTGAACGACCATTTTCACCCAAACAAAATTATCTATATAGACGTCTTAATGTTATAAAAACAGAACAATAGAAAACGACTAAACTAGACTAATCTATTATTATGAAATATAGTCCAAACAGTTAAGATATCATTTTTATGTTATCTATCACTAAATAACTAATAGGCTTTATTATATTCTTAGCTTATCTTTCTTATATGTAACAGGCTTCTAAAGCTTTCTTAATTTCCAATCTTAACCAACTTTTATAATACTTGTACACTATCTTTCCTACTACTATTATTATTATTGAATTTAAATAAACTTACACTCATTATCTCCCATTAGTCGGTGTGTTACACCAATGATTGACGAGGATCCATCAACCAACGGAATTTTCGCCGCCAACCGATACAAATTTCTTCTCTTGAACCAGAAATACAAGATCCACACAATAGGTGCGATAAGTATCAACCACAAAATCATTTTAACGCTGTACCAAAAGGAAGTTTGAAATAAATAAGCTCGTAATTTAACACGTAAGTTTTATGGACTTATAGAATAAAGAGCATGTTTAGCGCGCGCGATGTACGTGTCAACTGTCAGCTCAAAAGAAATGTGTTGCAGTTTATATGGTCATTTACCGGGAGTCGACTACAAATATAGTAAAACTAGACTAGAATATACCAGCATGTATTACTTTACTGCATTTATTTTTGTAGGTGCATAAATTAAATTGCAACTAATAGTAACTATACTATAACTTCAGTTCATATTAGGGTTTCTGCTCGAGAATAAATTGTCGAGAAATTCGTCTTTAGTCGTATTTGTGCGCTAGGTAACTAGAAAAAACCAATGCTCTTAATGCTCGTAAATTTCTGAAAGTTTATTTTATAAGAAAAGCTGTAAAATTAAAATTTAATTTCTTTGTTGATAATTTTGCGAGTTACTGGTTTAATTTACAATGCTCCATTTAAAAAAAATAGTGTTGGAAGTTAATTATGATTTGTTAAATCGAAAGACTGTAATGTTAATAGGGTCAAAAATTTTTTCTTTGCAGTGTTTCAATGTTTTATGACCCATTTTTTTTTAAATTTAAACATTAAAAAAAGCCTTATTTTGAATCAATACTGATTATCTATTTTATGAAGATAACAATAATGTAAGAAGCAGCGAGGTTTATCATTATATTATCTTGGAAATTTAAATATTTTAAAGATAGGTAGGAAAATTAAACCACTCTGTCACTAATCGTCTGTATTTTTTGTATTTTTTATTATGAATCAATTCAACATTTTTTTATTGTTTCTAAATACTGAAACGTTCTATAATTATGGCACTGAATAATCGACAGCAAAATATAAAAAACTAACCAAATTTAAATCTTTGAATACCACTATGTCACAAAACAGTTTTATAGACATGAAAAGATTAATTTATTTTATACCTTACTTATTTCACGTCCAAAAAGGTATATTTTACTGAACACTCTATTTAACTTTAACATTATTTATATTTATATCCAAGCTCAGATTTAACAAAAAGCAATGAAATTAAAAATAGTCTAGTTGACAAAAGGGACAAGACATGTGACAGAGTATTAGCAGCAACGTGACAGAGTGGTATTTTTACATAAAATAATATGAAAAATAACGAATAATTCTAAATAAAGTAACAAAGTTGTTAACAAACAATTATTCAATTTTCTATTAATTAAATCAGTCTTTAAATCAGCCATAAAGTACTAAGTTTAATCATTTTTCAAACACATTCACTGGATTTGAAAACTCGTGATTTAAGACTCGTCTTCCTTTGGTAGTGATTTTTGGATTAAGAACAATTTGTGAAGTGTCTTCATACTTTACATATGAAATACTGCTTTTAATTAGTCTAAAGTTTTGGCCGCTATCATCAACTGATCTGTAAAACATAACTTAACATCACCTTCGTCATCTACGTTACTCATTGCTGTACCCAAGTAAGTGTATCCTACTTTCTTTTCGTCTAAAATTTTAAGTAGAACATGCACACCGTTGGATATTTTAGAGGGATGCACTTCGTTTGTAGAATTCAAATCATGTTTACTGGTACTAGGAGCTGTTTTTTGGATCTGACCGTCCTTTAAACTACTGAGAGGCAGGTTATCTGACGAATCAGTAGAACTCGAGGAATAGATTTTGTCGTACACTTGAGGTCTAGAAGGACTAATAATAAGTTTGTTATGTCAGCCAAAGGGCATATGCTCGAGACATCACTTTCAGCATCGGATTCGATTATAGATTGGTAAATTCCAGGCTCATAACATTCGCAAAATCCTCTGTTACAAAAGTAGCTTAGTTTTCGGTACTTTAATTTACCATAGTTCTTGGAGAAAACTTGGTGCACTTGCATCGTACCAGGCAAAGTCTGAATATTTTTTGAAATACTTTCGGCAATAAGTGACATATCTTTCTCCGAAATTAAAACGAGTTTTGTTTTACTGCTTCCATCCAGATCTAAAACGAAACTCGAAGCATCAAAAATATCTTGTCCAGTTGCGACAACTGTATCAGCTTGACGTTTGAGGAACCCACCGATTTCGCCCGCCGCTCCTTTCCCATGTCCAGCCTCAAAAAAATTCTAGGTCACACGTTCGAAACCAAATTCATAGATTCTGGTAGACAAAAGGTAGAAATTAAGCTTTTGCCTGTATTGCATCGCTGGACCATCCGAAAAAAAGTGGATCGTATTTACAGTAGGCCGCTGTCGTTCTACAGCAGACATCGCAATTTTGATTATATTGGTATCTGAGAATAAATACATACACCGTCTAGTCATATAAATGCTTATTTTTATTATTATAAAGACAAGAGGTTTTTTATTACAACTTCGTCACGACAACCAACCACTCTGTATACATACACCGTCTAGTCATATAAATGCTTATTTTTATTATTATAAAGACAAGAGGTTTCTATTACAACTTCGTCACGACAACCAACCACTCTGTCACAGTGTGGTGTGACAGAGTTGTGATGTGACAGAGTTGTAAATTTGAGACGTCTGATGAATTTAAAAATAAATGTGATGAATGTAGTTAAATTTGAAAATCGCTATTAAAACTAGAAACAATGGGGATTATACTTGCTTAAAATTAAGAATAGAATCATAAAAAAACCAGGTGATACTTACGTGACCGAGTTGACAACGCCAAAATACACACACTCTACTTGAACACTGGCGGCCGCCTAAAAGGCAAATGAAGGCGACGGCGGGGCATCGCGGGGTGCGGGGTACTGCGAAACTTCGTACTCAAGTTCAACCACCCTAACGATGTATAACCAAATGCCTAATAACAGTGACAGAGTATACTCGGAAATATGGCTTTAGACGGGGACATACAATAGTAATTTTAGTAGAAATATGTAGAAATGATATAGATTTTTTTATCTCCACAGTACAATGCACACATTATCAAAGTTATTGTAAAAAACAGCACCTTCATAGAAAAAAATGTGATCACGGGTCAAAACATTAAGTCAATGGAGGCCTGGGACATCGCTTGATAGTATGAAAAACAACTCTGTCACGAATAATATATACTTCGTCACGAATATTTTTTTAATAATTATGCATATTTTATTTCAGTTTTCGCCTAAAAATGATATCATAACCCCTATATTTCATGATAATAATATGGCATGTTAGTATTTTAATAGGTTTTCATCTATAAAAAAAAAACTAAATTTAGGACAAGTATCAATGCAACGAAAAAAATTTTGACCTAATAACATGATAGTTTATAAATATAAAAAGCATTTTTAGTTTAAGTTGGCAGCAAAATGTATGTTTTGTTAATCAAGTTTCTATAGTTATCCAAATATGTTACTAGTAATTTTCTTGATTTAATTTTACTACAAATGTTCTATTCAATTAAAGATTGTTGTACATTTGGGAACTGGTGGGGACCCAATAATTATAAAAAAGTTAAGTACCTACTACCCAACTCTTTACTTTTGATATAGACCAGCCGAATATTTGTTAAATTTATTGTTTGTTGTTGATTTTTTAATTAATAAGTGCAATTTAGGATAATTAAAATTTTACTATTTGAATTTGTAATAAAGCAAAAATTAAAAAACAACATCGTAATTTATTTAAAAAAATCTAAATTTCTCGAGATACTCGAGAAAGCCTGGTCAAAACTTCTCGTGCCTCAAGAAATGAAAAAGGTCGAGAAACTAGGAACCCTAGTCCATACGCGTGAGATACCGCAAAACTTCACTTTAAAACACGACTGCTTCAGGAAATACTTACCGTGTCGCATAGACCGGGAGCATGTTTACAGGACTATACAGACAATGCCTGCTTAGGTAGCATGGTTAGATGACGCTCAACTAAGTAGAACTCATATAAAAGTACCTCAAAAAAATAGATTTGTTCACTATCCATCAGCAAAATTTTACATATTTAATTAAAAAAAACTGACTCGCCCAATTGTCTCGTGTCTTTGAATTGAAGATGTGCAACATTTGTTGATGGATTTTGACAGACAAAATAAAAATTTAGATGTGGGTTTAATTCAAAGTGGGATCAGTTGAAATTATACGATCTGATTACCGTATTTCACCAATGATTGAATTATTTTTTAGTTCTTTGTATTCACTTTTGATTAAGGTATGATGGGGTTGTCGTATCCTTACTGGATCAAAACCCCAAAATAAAATAAAGAAAAAACAAATAAAACAATCACTGTTTGGAGCAAGCAGCATGACTTAACGATGAATCCTGTAAAAATACAAGTTTTCGTTATTGGTAGTTCCAGGATGACATTGAAAATACATTGGTCAAGTCAACCCCAGATTTTATTTCATACCAATCCAAGATATAGTCAAGAACCTCGAAACATACATTGACAAAGACCTATCCTGGGGTCATCAATTGCAAGAAGTTAGTAGAAAACTTTTTGCATCTGCAGGGTCTCTTAGAAGACTTCGTAACTTTCTTTCATTTCATTGACAAATTTAAAAAACTATTGAAAGAATACTATATTTCTTCGTGAATGGTGACGCTATTGGGACTATTTATTTACAATCAATATATGCTAGTAGTTTGCACCACCATGCTTATATGCTACCAAGTTACAGTACATTATCATATTTACCATTTCAATATAATAGAATAGATTAATAAAATTATAATGTGAATAATAATATTATAAATTACTATGATTAATATTATTACAAATTACTACTATAATTACTATGTATTAACTCGGGAATAACGTGTTCCCGTGTGAATACATAATTATATCATGGAACGCGAAAGTTTAAAAGTTAGTACTATAATTACATTATGAATTAATACGGCACTTGATTTGTTAAAAATAATGCTTAGATCTTTTAAATTAGTGTCTATAATTATACCTAAACCGAGCATTGTGGTGACACGCTCAAGCGGTGATTAAAAAGTACAAAACAAACGTGGAAACATTTTCTGCATACAAGGAAATGTATTTTTTTTTGTTTTTTATATGTCCATATCAAGTCCCAGAAAAAACATATCATTACAATGTTTACTGCATAGTAATGAAATGTTTGTTACTTTAGGCCAGTGTTTTTCGACCTGTGGTTCGTGACCCCGAGGGGGGTCATGAAGCCTTACTCGAGAGGTCGTGGGTTAAAAAAAGCCATTGAAAGAACGTCAGTGCACATAGGAAAGAAGCTGTGAAAGGCACTAATACTTTTAAAGCGTACTTTGCCAGCTCTCATCTCTTGTCCTTTTCATACAGAAGACATCAACTTATGTATGAACGAGTATGAAATTCCATTTGAAGCATGGTGCACCGAAACCTATAAGATTTTCTTTTATCTTCGTGATTAGATCAGCCAGTTTTATTGACCTATCCAAAACGATTATTTTTATTATTCGTTATGCATTATTAATTTTAATTTCGCAACTAGTCCGCTTTTTGCTGTAGGGGGTCACTGTGATAGATTTTTCGAATTTAGTCCTTAAGAATCGAGTGTTGATTATAAGGCCCCCGGTATAGATACTTCGTGGTATAGAAATGTCAGCAAGGTCAGTAAATTTTCGTTATATTGGTGATAGCGAGATTGACCGTTGGAAGTGTTGGAACATTTTATTTGAAATGCAATAAACAATGTTATATATTATAATAAATTTAATACGCATCATACAAGAATCAAGTGCATCTGGAATAAAAACGCTACCTGAGTTTGTCACTAACTACTTCACAGCATTGTGCGCATTGTTATTAGCGCACTACAAAAAAAATAACTACTGCGTGAGACATCATTAATTGATGTCAGAACAATAAAAAGCAATTTGCATACATTATCATGTTATAACCTGATGCTCTAAACCATGACGCTCACGCTTGGTGGGCAACAGTCTTACAAGAATGGCCTATTTCAGGTTATGGTCGAATAATAACAATGACCAAGTCGTTCAAAGCATCAACATCATCTTGGCTTACCCAATCTAGTTTTCTTGGAACTAAGTGGCCACAATTTAAAGACCTGGTCCTAGCTTTATTTGATTTTATTGAAATTTATTTCTAATACATAACAGTAGTCAAAAGTAAGGTGAATATTTGTCGGTGAATGCTGGTCGATTTATAATCGCTTTAAGAGCACAATGAAGTCTTCATATGCTCATATACCTTAGAAGTTGAGTTGCGACTTCAGCGAATAATATTTACTATGAAATCAACACACGCAATGCGTTCCAACAAGAAATGATAACTTTTACTTTTAGAAAAAGATGGTCCTCGAATAAAAAGAAGACTACACCGACTGTAGATGCGAAGAAGCAACGTACAGAGGAGACATCATGGCGACATTACAGTTGACAAGTTGTACCATGTATCTGTTGGATATGGAGGCACCAGTAGTCACGACAGTAACTTTAATAAGCGACCTGAGTTTTTAGTCCACCCAGCCACCCCACTACAAAAGCCGAAGAAAGCTGGCGCGCACATGAAGACTATACCAACCTGTCTTAACGGCGGCGGACAGACCCACATTGCGGCATGCTGTCCCTCAATATCCCATTAATATACTAGTAATCTCTTAGTTTAGTGTAGAGATTATAGATTGAGTCTAGAGGAAATACCACTTTATAGGGTGAACAATACAAAGGTAATGACATTAATTCAATAATGACAAATTGTCATACAAATGCGCTTTAC
This sequence comes from Euplagia quadripunctaria, assembly GCA_963859945.1. Lineage (NCBI taxonomy): Eukaryota > Metazoa > Arthropoda > Insecta > Lepidoptera > Erebidae > Euplagia > Euplagia quadripunctaria. The sequence goes on along the minus strand of OY982562.1, from coordinate 8,736,875 downwards.
AGCGATATTGCACGGATAGCGTGATGATTATTTGTGGCGCTGAGTTTTGTGGGTTCGATTCCTACAAGGGACAAACATTTTTATGATTCACAAATAGTTGTTGTAGCGAGTCTAAGTGTGTGTTCATTTTTTAATTTGAAAGTTTTTAAGGTCCCCGTGCCATGGGAACTATTCCTAGTGCGAAAGTTATCTTAATGATAATATAATATAAAATATCTTTATTTAACACCAACAGTTATACATCACATAGTACAGAAAGCAATTATAATCGTTAGAAGATGTCAATATGTTCCAAGGTTCCAGAAACTGACTCCCAAACTAGGCTGAAACCTGTATTTTGGGAGATAGTGTTCAGTCGTACTCGTAAGTTGACTGAAGGAGTAGGTCGCCGCTTTCACATACGAAGTGGTATTGCATGTTACTTGTGTGTGTGTGTGTGTGTGTGTGTGTGTGTGTGTATGTGTGTGTGTTGTGTGTGTTTGTGGGTATGCGTTTGTGTGTGTGTGTAACTGTTTGTGGGTATGTGTTTATGTGCGTATGTGGGAGTTTGCAGTGAGGCTATTGATTAGATGAGTTTTAGGCAAGGAATTGAATTAGATCCTCTATCCTTTGGTAGTCAAGGTTCTGTAGCCAATCCTGGACTTTTTTCTTGACTTCATATCTGGTTAAGCCTACTATATTTAGTTTTTTTTATTCACGTCACTGTATAATTTGTTGCTTATGCTACGAAAGTGTCTTTTCGCGAATGTGTTTAATGTTAATATCATTCGCCGAAAGTAACAATACAATAATATACTTGGTAATGTTTACGAAAGCCATAACAAAATCTTCATTCATTGATTAATTCTAGAAACCTCCAACCACTACAACCCAATTCAATAACCTTATTTTGAATCGAACACTGGAAAACTAACATTATTTTTCACTACCCCAACTTATTCCTCCATTTAAATCTCTATCGCTTTCAAGCGACGGGGCGCTCCCTTATATAAATGAAAGCATAAATGTGAGGGTGATCCATTAAGTTTAGTTGCTCCAGCAATAAATTAATACTAATATCCAAAACAAAACAAAACTGTGACACTGATTCCTTTTTTTTGTGCAATCGTCACGCGAACGCAGCGGTACCACTTAAGGTAATTGCTGGAACCCTGCTTATTAATGTTCAAAATGATAATTTGATATTATCGTGAACCTTCACCTTCGGTAACGGTGCAGGAATTTTTAATACGACATTTCGAAAGTTGGCAAAGGTTAGGTGCCCTTTCTAAGTGGCTGACGTCTACTTAAATACAGAAATCTCTTCTTTAATATGCGCCAGAAACAACTACTTTAACACTCAATACTTTGTTACAATTTAATTGTGGCATTATTAACTATGAGAACGCTAAACCTTCGCATAACTTTACATTAAACTTGAAAAACTCTTTTCAAGTGAATTTATCTTTAGACTAAGTAATGTCGTCAAGAGTAATTTTGGTATGTAAAACCCATAGTTTAATTGAACAAAGTTCTTTTGACTCAACAAACTAATATTACAAGCTTTTATTACGCTCTCGTACTTACTGTTTTATCTGCGCGCGCTGGTATTAAGGTCAGTAAGTGATACGTAAATACAATGTTCTACAAAAATATTGGTCTTGTAATAAGTTTGTGCAATAAGACCTAGTGATCATATTATAATATTATCTTCAAAAAAATTACACGGATTATGACAAAAAAACAGTGAAAGTGAAATGTAAATCAAACTGTAATTAACGTGATATTGCACTAGATACACATAACTGCCTATTTTACGAACATACATACTAAGTGATAAATTTTGCTTCCGTTGATTTGAAATTTTGAATAGTCATTCACGAAAATTGGACATTACACCTGAACAATATTGTGAATAGCACCATCTAGGGACGAATAACGAAATTACGTACTTACATACCTCACAAGAGCACGTTAGGTTCATAATATCATAAAGATGGCGTCTAACATCGAAACGAGCTTAAATAGTGGTCGCAAGATACCGACACTAGTATCATGTATTAAATGTAAAAAATAAAGATCAGTGTATTGATACGATTCAATCATATGAGTTAGACCAGGGGTTCCCAAACTTTTAAGGTTACGAAACACTCATGAAATCCCTATAATTTCATGGAACCCTACATTACTCTGTTTTTTTTAAATTTAATTTCTCCCACGCTTCTTTAGCCTCGCCCGGGAGTTAAAATGTCACTCAAACGTTCTTTAATAATAAACTCAATAGGAACGTAAGCATATCATATCAGGGGGGAGCGGGGGTGGGTCAGCTGGTCTCTTATGTCCGACAGTTATATGAGCATATATGGGATAACAGTCCAGGCCGCGTATATAGAAATGAGTCCCCGCGGGTTGAGATGAACTGAATTAGTATTTCCAGGCGATAAACACGAGTTAATGGTACTCCGATACATCTTGGACAGTGACGTTCTGCAGTAGGGTATCTAAGTTAATACGCATTAAGATGTGCTAGAAACCCTCATCCTATTCGTCACTCGAAAGACTATGTTGGTGTCCACAATTGCAAGAAGACAATAGGAAACTTTTTGCATCTGCAGAGTCCCTTAGAAGACTGCGTAACTTTCTTCCGGTTGCCACTAAACTTGCGCTGGCAGAATCACTCTTTCTTCCTATCCGTGATTATGCAGATGCCAGCTATCTAGATCTCACCGAGGACAAACTTGAGCAATTTCAAAAATTTCTGCATCAGGTTTATTTTTGGACTACGCAAATATGACCATGTCTCTGAATATCGGATTAAGCTCAAGTGGTTACCTATACGCCTTCGCCGGAATACTTATATCCTTTCTCTGTTCAATCCTAGCTCTCCTCCGTATCTCAATCAACGTTTTGAATTTTTGCACAACACGCATTCAAGGTTCCTGAGGTCGTCTGAGAATCTTAGGCAAAAATGCCGACACATACCACAAAAGTTATGGACAAATCTTTCACAGTTAAGGCTGTCCGTTTATTGAATGAATTGGAACTAGCCATTAGATGTGCACAAACGTTGACAAATTTAAAAAAAACTAGTGAAAGAATACTATATGTCTTCGTGAATGGTGACATACTAGGTACTATTATGTATCTCCATAGGTATTAACTAAGTATTGTATAATATGTATGTATGTATATGTGTATATAAGAGTTTATGTAAGTATGTGTATTTGTGTACCTATGTCTATATACCTACCATCCTGATATTTATTTGCAAAATTTATGCTAAGTATCTCTAAAAAGCACTTATTTATAATTATTTCCTTTTTCCATAGGTTTCTTAAATATATTGTACACTGCAGCCCCTCTTTTCACCTATATTTTCTCTATCCATCCAATGGTTGCCTGGAAGAGATCGCAAATTGCGATAAGGACGCCAATTGTACATAACATTAGCTAGTAAGTAGATATAAGTAAAATATTGTAACCTATTTGTTTGTGAGAGTAAAGAGTACATCTATCTATCTAACACGATCACTTATTTAACAGGTATTACACAGCTTTTATTTGCGTTAATTTTCGTTAACATAGTTATACTATCTATTGCCTATGTGATACAGTAGATCCAATAGTTGTCTGTGCGAGATCAAGTGATGGTTTATTGTATCTTTTAAAGAGTATCCATTGGTCTCTAGCTGGAGCGCCAAATTTGGAAATGAATTTTTTTTTGAGATCAAGTGAATGCTAGAACCTAACCTAAACTAGTCTTTGGGCACATGTATCACAACAGATATTAAGAGGATGGTTATATAATTAACAGGCTAAAGTTCTTAACTGTGCCATAGAGAATTCTGCGTATGTGTTTAGAATTTCGTCGCGTCGCAGCAGTGGAATATCCACCGCACCACGATTCTTCCACGCTTTCCGCTGATTGTATAGACACACTCCATGTTGACTGCAATTTGGAAGAAGTTAGATATTATATTAATGACTATTTTAAAACTAAAACGTTCCCGTGCAAATGTACCCGCCTCTTAATAATGCTGTTACAGTAGTATGTAGTAGAAGTACCTGTGTTAGTGATGATTCTAATGATAATATCAGAATCATCAGTTACTCAGATACTTTTAAATACTGATAGGAAAAGTATGTACCTAGTTCGTTACAAATAATTACAAGTTTTATTTGTAGAAAAATCATATTTGAAATACCTACATTATTTATATGATTCTAGGTTATTCAAAAAGCATCCACCATTACGATGATAGAAGAAGGTCTTTTCATGCATTTGACAACGTGTTTTGGCACACACAATTGCTACTGACTCCATCTTGCTAACAACCAAAGATAAGTTGTATGTGCGAACCAAATCAATGTCAATCATGATCGATAACAAGGTATTAGTTATATTACCATGAGGGTCTAATTGAGATGCCCTATACATTAACGCCATATACCCTAAAGGATTCAAGCTCTGTACAACTCATACTAAGGAAACTTAAACAAAAACAGATATACAAAAAATATATTTACGTGTATATACTAATTTTTGTTGTACATTTATTTGATTTATAAGCTAATAGTGTTGTCGCTAAATATGGCCATAGATATTCACATATTGTTAGTGTTTTCTTTTGTAAGATTGTTTGACTGGCCTGTTGGTCTAGTGGTTTGTGACCCTGACTACTAAGTCAGAGGTCGTGGGTTCGATTCCCAGCCAGAACAAATAATTGTGTGATGAGCATGCTCATTTGTTCTGTGTCTGGGGGTAATTTATCTATAATCTGTATGTATTTAGAAATATATAAGTATGTTAATCAGCAATCTGGTTACCATAGTACAGGCTCTGATTAGTTTGGGATCAGACGGCCGTGTGTGAGATGTGTTAAGTTATTATTATTATTATTTAAAAAAAAATTCACTGCCCCACTGTGCCATTTAAGTTTCAATCTTAAAATTGACCGCATAGGATGTAATATTCTAGTTATCCTCATTTCTATTATGACAAATAGCTGTTCAATCATGTTGAGTGGACATTCTATTGTATTATTCATGATTCATTGGTGAGGTACATTCGAAGATACAACACTGTCGTACACTGTGTTTTACGGTGCCTGTTAAATACTTACATGTTTTTACTATCTATCGACTACACCTTAGTCACAGATAACATAATACTATACTAGTACAGATACCTCATCCCATACAACGAAATGCGACCCTCCTAACTCGAGCAATTCCGCGGGCTACTATTTTTTAGCCTACAAAGGCGCTAGATGCCGCTAGCAGCGCGATAGATAGCTAGAGCCACCTAGCGATGAAATGGATTTATTTACCTACTAATAAACGCGCAACCAATAGATGGCGATAATTAGTATGTAATCAGCAGGTAGGAGTGTTCGTTATATTAGATAACCGATAAAGTAACTTATTACTTCTAAATAATCAAACGGCATATTATTTATTACAGTCGGTAAGCATTATTTATATTGCGCGAATATATTTATTATTACATACGATCAGAACTAAGTACGTGCAACATCTCGCCATTCAAGGTCAATTTCACTTCGATCATCGTTGTGTAATATTTGTATCCCATGCCAAATTATGCTCTAGTAAAATCTCATAACAACTATATTCCCATCAATGTACAAAAATATTAGTAAAAATAATAGTCAAACCACAGATATGATAATAGTTTCGTCAAACTAATATATTTGTTCGTCTTAAACCTTAGATTAGAATATTGTTTGAAGAAAATCAGTGCGGATAACTCGTTTGACATCGTTGCAAACACTCTTAGCAGTAAGTAGATAATCTACCTACCTACCATTGCAGCATTGACGCTGCGACGCGACGATCACGAGCAAGCCGGGCTGCCAGTAAGGACAACTTATTTTGTACCGCCGAGTCTCAAAAGTTATACAAAATCTCGTACTATTATACACAAAATCGGTGTTGTACAATGTACGATGTTACGTCACTCAATCACGTCACGTGTACCGAAAACGTACCGTGCACTTAAACTTATTGAAAACACCGACACCACCACACCAATAGTTATTAGCTTAGATCATAGCGGCCTCACTTTCCTTAATTTTGTCTTAACTTTACAGACAAATTCAAAATGCCCAAGCAAGTTTTACATAATTTGCACGACGACTCTTTTTTGAGCAACTAAGCAAATAAAATGAAAAAAGTATAATAATGTATCTGATCTGAAATAGTAATATAGTTCATAGCGGCCCCAAAATTTGATACTTATAGTATGGATTACGTAGAAAAAAAAACACAATCAAAAACCAAAGGTACTTACAACCGTAATAGCTGTAAATTTCTCTTTATTACTTTATTTTTTTACAAATAATTTATACCAGAATAAACGTTAGTTCATAAGTAATTAGGTATAATTAGGTATTTTTTTCAAATAACTAATTAAAAACCTTTAAATAAACGTAATTACAACTGCCCAGAACTCAGCGCTTGTAGAGGTAAGACCTGTGCCGATTTTTTGAACGCCAAACAACAGAACGTGAACCGGATACTACGTCTGCCTATTTTTGATCACGGAAGTATGTTTTGGTTATTTTCTATATATTGAACAATTATTTTGTAGGATGTAGAGCTTATCTTGACTCAATTTAGGTTATGTATTTCGAGTGTATGAATAGTATAGACTATTATTATAATGACAGTTCGAATTACAACATCTCACTACAGTTAAATAGTAGCAGCTTATTTTTTTAAATTTATTTTAAAAAACTTGCAAACACAATCGATATACGAGTATAATAAAGGAAACGAAATATGATTATAAAAAAAACAGTCAGTCGTAGGACTGCACGTCAGAAGTGAAGACATAACTTCACAATGTATTTGCATATACATACACACACACATCTGTATATATATAATTAGGTTAAAAATAAAAAGTAGGTAATAACATATCTAAATGTATACATAGGGTACACTGGAAGTTCTGCGCTCCTGGCCGCTCATAAATGTTTGAATTTCGAATGTAATATCTTTTTAAATTTAAAAGTTAGTGTAAGACACTAACTTACATCTAACTAATACCGTCTTACGAATTTTCAATCAGGTCACGTGTCCTGACGCGAGTTTAACATTTTTTAACCATCCCAAAAAGTGCACAAAATGTTAGGTGTGTAGGTTGCTGACCAAGAATGTTACCCCCTCCCCCCTCCACTCTTTCTCTTACTGTGGGTGCCGTAAGATTTGGCTAGGGATAAAAAACCATAAGGTGTGCAGCGTCTACCGCGAAACCACAAAACCTCAAACCCGAACACTGCGCCCGAACCAAACGTGGCGAGTATTGGTAAAAAACCCGCAATGAAAGCAAACAAAAAGATCAGGCCCCGATTCTCAGGCAGCCCTGCTATTCCTGGCTACGGTAGCTGTTACTGTATCTGATCACAGGGCTCAACCATTTGGAAACGGGCGGTTATAGATCGAAACAGGCAGATGTGACATTATGTTATCCATTTTTTTTTCTTTAATAATTTTACATTTGACGAAGCAAACTATTGTTGCGGTGACTCTGTGTGTGTTGATCTATAATTTTTAATTATGATAATTATTTATTAAATCGACGATTTCGAATAATTGATGGTCAATTTTATGAAATAAAGATATTGAATTTGAATTTAATCAAACGTCCGGCTAACAACCCTTTAGACGACAACTGGCCCTGGTAACACACAACATTCGCACAGTGAGGATTCGGCGAAAAGATTGACGATGATGAACCAGAAAATTGAAAAAAAAACATGTTGAAAGAGAGTGTCTTTGGAGTTTTTTGCCTGTTCTCCTCCATAGGATCTACGTACTGGAACAGACTATCTTCACGACTGTCTTATTCTGACTGACTCAAAACGTTGACAATTCAAAAATACTTATTTGATTAATTACCAATAGGTATTTTTAAATTGAAATATTTATATAGTTTTTTATTAATTTAAATCACATTTGTATTATGGAAATAATTTTATTTAAAATACCTATCTACTTAATGTTTTTAAAAATAAGAAACTTCATACTATCATAATCTATACGAGTAAAGCCACAGGCGCATAGCTAGTGGCTGGAACATTACGCATTATTAACAATATTTTAAGAAAGGAAGTAAAACAAATAATTTAATAGTAGAAAAAGGATCATGATTGCTTAGTCACTGCGGTAACACAGTATCGGGAACTCGCGAGTCCAACCGAGTCGTCGTCGTGCGTAAATACCTAATTTTATAAAATGCAATTATGTGTTATAGCTCTTAACGTATAATTACTTAACAGGTTATCACAGACATGATTTGTTTTAGGTATCTCTACGTGTATGTTCGTACTTATTACACTATAACATCAGTAATGACATTGTATCCGATTATACAATGCATCTACTATACAAACAGCATTCTTATGATTACCGAATTATATGAATTTTAATTTTGTAGCCAATTATATCTGGCAGCCCTGCAATCGAGTGAGGTCTGAGGTGAAAGATTCCTATTAGCAATGTGTAAATAGATAGTACGTGTAAGTACTTAGTTAAGTAAGTAGTTACTTTGCCAAATCATAATGTCTGTTACTTAAATACCCAACCTGCCTATATAACAAAGTTGACACATACCAGGCGTTTCGCTGTTCACTATTAATTGTCCGGACAATATGAAAAAAGTATGTAAAACACAATGAGAAAAATTAATTCTAAATTTTTTATAGTATCTTTGAAATTCGAATTAATAATTTACCTACAATAGAAAATGCAAAAACATAACGCAACAATACAGTTTCATTAAAATTTAGCCAACTATCAATAGTCAGTACCTACAAAGTCGATACGGTTTTGTTATTGAGTGTTACTTCAATGTAGTACCAGTAATTGCCACCAGAGGAACGACGACAATATTGAATTTTGTCAAAATAAGAAAACTGGATTTAAGAAGCTTTTATTCAATTTTCTCGTGTTTAGGGTATTTTATGAAATTGGAAAATACTTTTATCAGGACCTAATATTAAATTTCCATAAACTTCAATAACAAATGGATACCCGTAACGCCATCTATTGATATTTGTTTGAACCATTTTTCCTTTGTTAGAGATGGGACCCCATGCCTTAGTTAATAATTGTAATATAATATCTCATCGTTCTTTATTTTTGTGTTATGATTATAATCAAGTTTTTAACCATACAGTTATCGTGAATTAAAAAAATGACTAAACTTAATATTTACTATCAAAATGTTCGTGGCTTGCATACGAAGACGCACAGTTTATTTCAGAACATATCCTGAAATTCCTATGATGTTATTGTTCTTGTGGAAACCTGGTTAGTTGGTAGTATTTGCAGTGGTGAGTTATTCGATGGCCGTTATTTAGTGTGGCGACGCGATCGTGACTATGGTCGTACAGGTTAGACAAAGGGGTGCAGTGTTGATTGCAGTGCGGAAAGATCTAATCGTTACGGAACAGTATGAGTGGCGCAGTTCCGCTGAAGACCTTTGGGTCACAATCGTTTTGAAGAGATCCAGACCTACAGTAACTTATAATGTGCATATTTGTGCTCTGTACCTTTGTAGGGAGAATTCAGGTAACTGGTACAATATTCAATTACAAAATGTTACATCAAAACTTAATAATTTAATGATGTCACATTTATTAGACAAATTTATTATATTAGGTGATTTTAACTTTGGAAATCTAGTAAATTGGAACATTGATTTTGATCGTAATAATCTGGTACCCTCAAATTATAATTTGTCAATACTTAACTGATTTTTTGATACTATTTTTATGTGCAACTTATTACAATATAATAACATACGAAATTCTAATGATAGAATATTGGATCTCGCCTTTTCTAAGGGCTCATTAACCATTGGGGAATGTAATGATCCATTAGCACAACCGGTAGATTTGCACTACAAAGTTTTGAATGTGGAGGCCGATTTTGTGGAAATTCATAGCCTTGAAGAAAAAATCACTACCAAATATCTTTTTCATAAGGGTGATTATGAGGCTATTAAATCCGCACTTGACGATGTGGACTGGCAAGTACTATTGATTCCTAGGTCGCTTGACCACTCTGCTACACTATTTTGTAATAAATTATATGCGGTAAGAGATAATTTTATCCCAGTGAAATGTATCAGGCCAAATTCACATCCGCATTGGTATAGCTCTGCGCTTATTAAAGTATTGAAAGAAAAATTTACGGTAATCAAAGTGGCTTTCAAACGTTTTCTTTATTAAACCGACGAGCTATTGAGCTAGAACAAGCATGCTTTAACAAATATATAAAAAACACAGAAACCTCAATTCTAAATAACCCGAAGGCCTTTTGGTATTTTGTTAAATGCAAAAAAAAACACTTCCTCACTTCCTTCTTACTCACCTTATTTCTCGGGCCCGTAAGTAGACACAAACTTTTACTACAGTCCTATACCCTATACGCTTGTCTTTGAATTTATGGCTTAAATATTATGTTACCAACTCATCATAACAGGCTTTTTAAATTTAGGCACTAATTCACAATGACCTCATTAGTGATTTATAGCGGTTCCGGTTACAGCTGCTAACTTAGCTATTCGATCTGCCTGCTCGTTTCCTTGTAGGCCAATGTGCGCTGGAACCCATTGCAACCTTACATCTTTACCACTTCTATTTAATGAAATAATAGCTTTTAAGGTTCAATAGGCTATGAATGCACCTCTGGAGCCAAAAGCGCATTGAGCCACATGCTGCAGCGCCCTCTTACTGTCCGAAAAAATATCAATTTTGTTTAAATTTTGATTCATTGGGTAAGATTAGTTCTGATATATTGCAATCAGATCCAGCGATATTATGCATGCCTCGCATTTAAGTTTAAAACCAGAATCATATTGTGAATGTTGGTCATAAAGCCAGTTCCTAAACCACATTCACTTTTAGACCCATCCGTAAATATCCTATGCCATTCGTTGTAGGTACTGTTTAATTCAGACACTACGTTACTTACCAATAGCTTGGGTTCATAACAATTTTTTGAGCATTGAATACATTCAAGGTTTAATATAATATACTTTTTGTTTCTATACCTGTTACTCAAATGTCTCAAACATACCAAGAATAGGGGACATGTGATAGGTAATTTTAGATTTAAAAAAATTAAATTGCTAATAACAATCTTCCACATATAGAAGACTAAAGTGTCTGACCAGACCAACTTAGTGTGTTTCATGAAACTTAGGACAGGACGTTTTTATATTTAGTTAAGTGTTTTATTACGCTTGGAGGAAATCTTTTTCTGACTGAAGTTGTTATTTTATTTCGATGTCGTCACTAGCTGGTGATCTGTTGTTTTTTTTTATAAGTTGCAAGTAGGTTAATTGCTGTAGTGGAAAAATCGTCAATTTACAATTAATATGGCGTAAATACACCGAATACACTATAGATTGACGGTGTGACCACTGCGAGTACACCTGGGAAATACCTTGGTTTCAGCATGTAGTATGATAATTCTGTGGAAACATTGTGTACCAATGGAACAAATACACAGTGAAAACTTTTCAGTAGAAATTTTTTTTGAATTGTCAGGAGTAGTAGTCAGTCAGACTAAGTCAGTCGTGAAGCTAGTTGCCTGTTCCAATACGTGGATCCTGTGGAGAAGAACAGGCAAGAAACTCCAAGGACCCTCTTTTTCAACATATTTTTTCAAGTATCTGGTTACATTGCTTATATACGCAAACTAAATGTGTGGACAATGTAACGTGTTCTAAACTATAAACAGTCACGCAAATTACCATATGTAAGTAAATGCAGTTTGGAGATGACCAGCTGCGACCAACGGCCCTCGTTCACGAGTATGTCTAATATAAGAAATAAAGGTTTCTTTTCTAAATATATGTTTATTAAGTAAACATTTCCTGAGGTATTAGCTTCTAATGTCGTCACCTTCTAATTTCTTAACTAGTCGATTTAAATTTATTATCTCATATTTTTAATATCCCTTTATGAATACTATGTTCAAAAATTGTTTTGAACATCGTGTGTTGTACTCTTCAAGATCATACACGGCACACATATATAATTTGGCACACACACAATTTTTACACGGGACCCAAAAACATTTTAAAAATTCAAAAAAGTTCTGAATCTGCTGTTGTCATTCCCAGTAAAATCAGCCCAGCGGTTTCGGAGATTAGCCTGTAGAAACAGACAGACAGAAAAAAATATTAAAGACGTATTTTGGCTTCGGTATGGTGCAAATAATCTGAACTTAAGACAAAACCTTTGTTTTAAGACACTTTAATTTAATTTATATACATAGATAAAGATGAATAGATTTATCTTTGATTTGAGAGAGGTTAACTTACAAAATAATAAGTTTTAACTTAAGAATCTTCTAATATAATTAGAATATAAATTGTTTTTGAATGTTTTACCTAAATCATAAAAAAATCAAATAAGCTGTGGGTCTTCATTCCTTACTTTTCCAAGATTAGAGTTGGAGTAAATAATTGGACCCTTTAAATAGCCTAATAGCCAATTTAATAAATAAAGTGTTATTGTAATCAGTTCACAATTGGCAAAGCTATAGCGTAACATGAACACAAAACAATCGGCCGAATTAAGAACCTCCTCCTTTTTATAAGCCAGTTAAATGTTTCATCTCCACTTCACTACGTGCAGTGTGACGACCTTTAAATGGTTATCAACCATATTAAAGTAATGGAATCGCAAATCCTAAAATACTTTTTACTGAGCAATTCTGGTGGCCGTCTGTGGTCTTTATCATCAGATCCACTTCACAAAATGCTGGTTATTGAGTGCAAATGTACGAGTTACTATAAAAAATACCCAAACCGATATTTGAAGAATTCCCTCAATTTCTCCAAGATTCAATCATCAAACTCTAACTTGATGCGAATGGGACCACCTGGGAAGTATACGCTTTCAAACTTAACAAGAGTTTTTCAAATCTGTCAAGCCATCTTCGAACAATAATACATAACATACATGAAAAAATCTGACGAATGGGAACCTCCTCCTTTTTTAAAATCAGTCTTAGTCTAAAAATCAATATTTTACTTAAAACCCTACTAAAAATATTTTACTGATAAAAAAGTATGATAAATCCTATTATCAACACTGGTGCTAATAATAGGAATTATAATGAATTTCTGTTCCAAATGTTGACACCTCAATTAAAAAACAAAATTATATTATAAGAAAATTATATAATAATAATCATGAAATATACGGCCGCTAATTATTATTTATATGTGTAAAATTACTTTGATATAGCCAGTTATTCAAGTAACCATGGTCCATGATATAATACGATTAACAAAATAATTAATTTAAGAATAATAAGAAATCCCACGAATTAACGAGCAAAAAATTTTAATTTATTTTTAACCAAGACGCCAAATAATTTTTTTGGTGTAGTGTTTAAATATTATAGCAGAAAACGTTATATTTTTAATGAATTTAAATTTCTTTGATTTAGGATTCCTTGTTTTTGCAACTAAATCTCAAAAGTGCCAACAATTGGGGTGCCATTAGTATAGAACACCCTTAAAAAACTAGGCAAAAAGTGTAAACTACTTCTAAATTTAGCTAACCGACATCGCTTTATTCATCCATGAAAAGTATTTATTCGTATAGTGGTGCCTATCAGCAATCGACACATTATACGATGAAGACACGAGCCATCGGGCATAGCATGCACTTTCACACAATCAAATCTATCCCTCCATTTATCAAATGAGACATATTACAGCTCTGTGTAATACAGAAAAGTGCCAAAATAACATCTCACTATGTACCATGTACGTGTGTACAGTACTAATCTGTGACACTATGTACCTAAGGAACTAGGTAAATACATAATTATGTAAATAAAATGCGCCAGCTCGCCTTTGTCATTTATTATAATAACTTATTTTATTTTATATTCAACCTTGGGTATTTTCATGTAGTATTTATAACTTTGTAAACATTTTCCGAACCAACAGAAATGTATTTGCCACTGGAAATTTATACTAAAGTATCACAATTTATGTAATAGCAGAGCAAATACTATACTTTCCCACTACAAATATTTTCGAATACCAAATTCCCCAACTTAAAAATATGAATAAAAATTCTGTATAATTTCCGTTATTGTTGTTATCGTGGATGAACTTTTTCTCTTTTTTCCAAAGCGACTCGAAACCCTTCAACTGGGTTCATTATGATGTCGATTTGAACTCTCATTTCATTTTCTCTATCTTCAAGTATTTTATATTCTCGCAGCATCATTGATAAGACTGTTTTTATTGACATCAATGCATACTGGTATCCTGTAAAAAAAATAATTTCAGAAGAATTATATAGGACATCATGGTGAAGAGCCAAAAGGACCTATGTTAACGTAGTGATAATCGATGGTGACAATATTTTAAAACAGTGACATTTGAAAATATGTGAAATGTGCTAAGGGAATGGATTATTTTTAAAGTTAGTGTTGATGTATCTCCATCATATAGGCTGGTTATAAACATTTTATATGGAGTACATCTGCAGTGTTGCTTAACAACACTGCAGACTGGCCTGTTGGTTTAGTGGTTAGCGATCTTGACTGCTGAGCCAGAGATCGTGGATTCGGTTCCCACCCAGGATAAATATTTGCGTGATGAGCACGATTATTTGTTCCATGTCTGGGTGTAATTTATCTATACTTACAATAAAATTATAACAGGTCCAATTCTGTACATTAAAGATATTTAATATATAAAGCTGAAGAGTTTGTTTTTTTGTTTGCTTGAACGCGCTAATCTAAGGAAGACACAGACTGACGATTTGAAAAGTTCTTTCAGTTTTAGATAGCCCATTTATCGAGGAAGGCTATAGGCTATATATAATTACGCTACGACCAATAGGAGCTGAGCAGTGACCATAAACGCAGGTGAAACTGCGGGGACGGCTAGTTAAAGATATTTTGAAACAAAATATTGGGGGGCACTCTATAATCGATGCTGAAGCCAAAACGACTTTGTCTGTCTATCTTTCTGTCCGATGACTGAACGCATTCAAATGAAAGTCGGCATGATTTGAGTTCATACTCATACCTACATACGAGGTAGGACATAGGATACTTTTTATCCCGTAGTCCAATAGTGCAATATTCTACTACTACTAATTATACTATACTAGCAACCTGCCCCGGCTTCGCACGGGTACAAATTATACATCAAAACTTTTCTCAAGAATCATTCTGTCTATTAGTGAAAACCGCATGAAAATCCGTTCAGTAGTTTTTCAGTTTATCGCGAACAAAAACCAAATATGATAAAGGAATTAACCCAATAAATGCATTTTTGTCTTTAAAAATTACGGGGATGATGTGATGCATGACGTAGGTCGTGACGTAGGTTGTGACGTATAATGTATATGGATGTATATAGATCGGAAATTCATAAATTCTTAACATTCTTTAGGACCTACGTAACATGCTACGTATGATAACCTTGATTAATCCTACCTTCAGAAAATATAGTTATTCTACAGTTCTAACAAGAAGTTGTTTTATTTCAATTAGTGATAATCTCCACGTACTTCAATATAACGTCTCCCTGTCTTACCCCGCGATGCAATTAATTGGTCTTGTGCTCCGTTCTTGTACTTGGACGGTCGTCGTTGCGGCTTAGTATAGACATCTCAGCACTTGGACATATCGGCAATTGACCAGGCATCTCTGCATAGATTCCAGGACAGCCCAGGTCTCGATGGTATCGAAGGCCTTTTCGTAGTCCACATACGCTAGGCAGAGAGTCTGATTATATTCCTCGGTTTTTCGAATAATTTGCCGTAATGTGTATGTGAACCACGGTGCTGAATCCTTTTCGAAACCCGGCGTACCCCACGGGCTGGAAGTCATTGAATTTTTGGGGTATGACGATTCGTAATGACCCTCGAGAGAACAACTTGTACACATGGCTCAGAAGTGATATATATATATATATATATATATATATATATATATATTCTTCAGTAGGCTTTTGTCTCCTTTCTTGAAGAATAAAACCACCATGCTCTTACTCCATGCCTCCGATATAGTGCCAGTATGGATGACGGAGTTAAACAGTTATGAGAGCTCCATCACTACAGGGTTTCCTCCGGCTTTGTTGTTATTAAGATTATAGAGCGCCATTTTAATCTCGCCTAGATCGATGTCGGGGAGCTCGTCTGTGAGGTGGCGTGTCAATCTGGCATGCGAGTGATCCGCGCTGTGGGTTTCGGGTGGGATGCTTCGTGAGGTGTACAGGTCCTTGTCTTACTAACCTCTTTACCTGCTTGTTAAGTGCCTGACCTTCAGATGGGGTGGCGTTTACTCTTTCTCGTCTTATCCTCATTTGATCCAAAGTCTCGCTTGTGAGCTTCAACTTGCGTCCAATGCTCTTCGGTCGAAAGTATTTAGAGCTCCCCTCGCGGACGACACGCACCATACTGTCGGCGACGTCATTTATGTCCAGTACGGTTTCCAACATGGCGAACCGATTTTGAAACTCTAGCTGGAAGCTTTCGCATCCAGCCTCGACCTGGGGCAGAGTTGGTCTAAGGGTCAACTTTATCAGGCGCGCCCGCTCTGTTCTAATGGATAAATTCAATTCATTCAAATTTCAAAAAATTACGAGTCGGTGATTACTTCCGGTGTTAAACCTATTGATCACAGAGACATCGCTCGCTCGTTGCGAGCGCTCAATGCTCGATTCCTCACTCGAACCAGTGACGTTCTAACATTTTGTTCGCTTATTCGCTGCGAACGCTCCACGCTAGACTCTCTATCACGCTAATGCGTTGCATACTCTCCCGACTTGTAAGACGATCCTCTCTCTCAGAGGAAGACTCTCCAATAAGACGCATTTTGGCTGCCCTACACTGGAAGTTCTGTTTAGAAAGTTGTAACCTTTTTCTAGATATATTAGTAGCTATCTATTCTAAAGGATTCTAAGAAGAACTTTTTAACATAAATATTTATAAAAAGAATTTTTCAAAATATTTGTAGCTCTCAAAAGAACTTTTTAAATTGAATAAAATTCGTATGTGCAAGTTGCAGTTCTGATAAGAACTCTTTAAAATAAACGTAGCTCTAAAAAGAACTTTTTCAGATAGTTTTAGCTCTCAAAAGAACATTTTCAATCGAATGTTAAATTTTTCTTAAGAAAAATCACTATTTTGCTCTGGTGCTTTGCGTAAGGAGCAGGGCGCGTGATTGAGCCGCACGACTACCTTATACGTAGACGTCAACTCCCCTCCCGTACCGCGATCTCGGCACAGGGACCCGGCAGCAGAACAGTTTTTATACGAATCAACGACTATATAATTTTTTTTCATTGTCTCCTCGACAATGCATCCAAATAAGTTGTACATATTCACATTTTGTAATGACTCCGTAAATGTTACATCAAATTAGCTCTAATATTTTGTCTCTTGTCTCAAACTTATAAAACATTCACATAAATCTTACATATTTCCATACAAACTTTCATCAACTATTCCCTATTGTTATTTTACACTCTTGAAGGTAAAACTTTTACAAACTTTGAATATCATACACTTATTTATATTGAACCAACAGCCTAAAAAATAAGTTACAAGCTTCTAGCTCTAAATATGACGATACTTCCATACAACTTTTCTTCCCCACTTTTCAACCACTTACATCCCTTTTTTTCGCATTAAAAAGTAACCTATGTCTTTTCTTATGTTTTAGACTATCTGTGTACCAATTTCACTTAAATCGGATCAGTAGTTTTGGTATGAAAGGGCGACAGACAGACAGACAGACAGAGTTACATTCGCATTTATAATATTAAGTAAGGAGTAAATGTTACATCAAAATAGCTCTAATATTTTGTCTCTTGTCGCAAACTTATAAAACATTCACATAAATCGTACATTTATCCGTACAAACTTTCATCCCCTATTCCCCATTGTTATTTTACACCCTTGAGGATAAAACTTTTACAAACTTTGAATGTCATATTTATTTATATCGAATCAACAGCTTAAAAATAAGTTTCAAGCTTCTAGCTCTAAATATGACGATACTTCCATACAACTTCTCATCCCCACCTTTCAACCCCTTACACCCTTTTTTTCGCATTAAAAAGTAGCCTATGTCTTTTCTCAAGCTCTAGACTATCTGTGTACTAAATTTCATTTAAATCGGTTCAGTAGTTTTGGCGTGAAAGGGCGACAGACAGACAGACAGAGTTACTTTCGCATTTTTAATATTAGTAAGGAGTAATGACAAATAAATTAAATTTAAATATAAAAGTATCGCCCGGATAATATAAAATTATTTGATATTAATTTGATAGGGCCTAATATATCAAAAGCTATACCAACTATATATATATATATATATATATACTATATAATTATATACTATATACTATAACTATAGCCAACCTAATCAATAGTAGTGTAAAGTCTGGAGTTTATCCCGATGAGCTGAAACTAGGATGTGTAAGACCAGTTTATAAGAAAGGCAAACGAGACGATTACGCTAACTATCGCCCACTCTATCGCACACTGCTCTCTTCCGTTGATAAAATCGTTAAAAATATATCTGTCAACAAATATATACATTTTACAGGAAACACCAAGTTATCTTCCGCAACCAATTTGGTTTTCATACTGGTAAAGATACATCGGACCTCTTTTTAATGTTTTTTTTTATTTGTTAAATTTATCGACTTCTTATGTGCCTTTGATACACTAAAACATGAACAATCTAGCGGACAAAATAATAAACAAACTGTCACCATATTAAACTATCACATCACAGCTCATACATAAGCCCACACCATGCTCATCTTTTGCTCTAAATCGTACTGACCCAGCTGAAGTTATTTCGATCATAGACTCATTTATATTATGAGATGATATCGCACCATACTTCCTCAAAAAATATTCTATCTATCTGGCACCGATCTTAAGCCATTTATTCAATCTTTGTTTCGACACTGCTGTCTTTCCCAATACTTTTAAAAAGGCCATAATCCATCCTATCTTCAAGGGGGGCGACGGGAGCCTACCGAACAATTACCGTCCTATCGCAGTTTTGAGTGCTTTATCAAAAATATTCGAACGCCTTATTAATAAAAGACTGGTTAAATGCTTGGACCATTATAATCCAATCTCGCCCCAGCAATTTGGATTCCGTCAACAAAAGTCCACGTGTTATGCCATTCACGAACTGACAAATTTTATCGTTCAAAATCTCAATGAACATAAAAAGGTATTAAGAATATTTTTGGACCTCGCAAAAGCGTTCGATACGGTGCCCGTTGCCACACTCTTACTCAAACTTGAACAGATGGGTGTCAGATTACTACCACTAGAACTATTTCAGAGTTATCTCACAAATCGGTCGCAAATAGTTAAAATAGACAGTCATACTAGTGAGGAGCTACCTATTCAATACGGTGTGCCACAATGTAGCATATTTGGACGTACGTTGTTTCTCGTATTTATTAACGACCTTTGCGAACTGAAAATTCCAAAAAAAAAAAAGATTGTATGTTACATAGATGATACAGCACTAACATTTGTCGGAGACTCATGGTCAGAACTAGAGCGCAAGGCACAGTACGGTTTCGACTTAGCATCAAACTGGCTCTCTTTTCATACACTAACACTCAACACAGAGAAAACCAAATATATTACATTTTCAATAAGCTCGATATCGCAGCCACGCCCCCCACTCACCCTAAAAGTGCACTCTTGTAATCCCTCTACTGAACATTCCTGCAACTGTCCATCCTTATATTCAGCTAATAATATTAAATATTTAGGTGTTATCCTAGACAGGTGTCTAAACTACAAACTGCATATAAATCCTCTCGTAGGCAGAGTGCGTAAACTAATATACATTTTTAAAACCTTACGCCATATAGCAAATCAAACTATAGGTGACGTATATTACACCTTATGCTTGTCTATTGTAACATATTATATTTCCTGCTGGGGTGGTGCAGCAAAAACAGTACTTATGCCACTAGAAGTGGCGTACAGAGCCATACTAAAAGTAGCAACATTTAGGCCTATAATGTTCTCAACGAATCTACTGTACAATAGCTGTAACGTTCTCAATGTAAGGCAATTATTTATACTTCATACAATCCTTTTACAACACAGAAACACTCCATACATAAAGCTCACAAAACTTCGTAAAGACAAAATCTGTCTTATTCCTAAACCACGGACAACTTTTACAAAGCGTTTCTCTTATTACTTGGGCCCACACCTATACAATAAAATAAATTTAACATGTCCGCTATATGGTTTATCACACTATAACTGTAAAAGTATAATCCGGTCATTTCTCCAAAACAAATCCTACGATGAAACTGAAGAATTCTTGTTGTAAACTCTGTTTATTATATGATATGTAAAATACAAATTGTAATATATAACCTACCCACATTTATTAAATATTTTAATTTATGTCAACTTTTAGGTTTCAATGATATTTATTTATTTATTTATATACACACACTTACATTATACACTCACACTCATAAACACCGTACTTAAACACACACAGGTATCCACACACACATATGAACACTAGCATAATCAGTGCATGAAGTTAATTTAAAATAGGTTAAAACTTGTATTGTAGTCTAAAACTTGCATACCTACACTTTAAATGACAACTGTTATTATCATAAAAAGGGGAAAGGGCTGTTATTCCTTACTACATGTTAATAACTAACCTATCAAGGGTAACAGAACCTCACCCACTGGATTTTATCTGAATATAATTTAATTGTTAAGATCTGCCTGTATTATTAGCATGTTACTACAATCACTTTTTACAAATAAAAAACCTTACTATTATTATTAAAATTCATAAACTGAATCTTTGTGGGATACGTGGCCCATTGCTCAACTGGTGCGAAAACTATCTACAAAATTACAATATATATTGGCAATTCATTAAGTCAAGAAATTGATGTCACAGAGGGCACGGCACAAGGGTCAGTCTTAAGACCCCTTCATTTCCTGTCAAACGTAAATAACATGAGCAATTGCATCCAACACTGCACATGCTATCAGTTCGCAGACGATACATGCCTGGTAATTGCTGATAGGGTGGGTCCCTATCCCTAAAAGTTAGTAATCGTCTGCAGTCTGATCTAAACTCTTTATTGAGATGTTGCCATGATGCTGGCTTAGTACTAAACGCAAACAAGACAAAACTATTAATAATAAAATCACCATACATAAAAAACATAC
This sequence comes from Euplagia quadripunctaria, assembly GCA_963859945.1. NCBI lineage: Eukaryota > Metazoa > Arthropoda > Insecta > Lepidoptera > Erebidae > Euplagia > Euplagia quadripunctaria. The sequence continues at coordinate 8,715,615 of OY982562.1, read as the reverse complement.
CTCCTAAAAGCATAGTTGCACACAATCACAACTGTTTACATGACACAAACAACCTGACCTGCAATTGTCCTGAAATAAATGTGGTAGAATTAAAAAAATATCTCGGACTGGAAATTGATAATAAATTTAGCTGGAGTAGACATATTGAGCGTGTCTGTGACAAGTTCAGACAGTTTTTAGCAAACATATTTATTTTAAAAAACCCCATAACTTTTAAAGTAAAACTTATGCTATACAACTCGCTAGTCGAATCAGATATTCAGTACGGACTAAGTAGCTACGGTCGCAGTTACAAATCTTATCTAGACCAAATATATAAACTGCAATTAAAAATTTTGAAGAAATTGTATCAAAGAAAATTAAAGACCAATTTCAAAACGACGAACAGGGATTATTTAAACACTGTAATATACTGCCTATTTATACACAAATTAAATATATGCTTCTAAAAGAACAATTCTTTAAGTACAACTTAAAAGAAAATGAAATTAAACATTCTGTATACACGCGGGCGGTTGCTCGAAACCGGTTTTGCACGGTTCGCGCTAACAACACATAATTATGGCGGACGCACATCGTTGTATTTAGTTCCTCGATTAATAACTAAACTACCCTCCGATTTGGGAAACACAATTACTCCAAGTAATATTAGATATAAACTAAAGTCTCACTGTCTCCAGAACATGGAAAGCCCGTAGTTAGCCGTAAAATGTCGTTACCAGCCTTATTTATTTAAAAAATATCACAACTTAGCTTAATGTTTACTAATTAACACCTGCACTGTCATTATTTTTAAGTACATAACGTAGACTACTTGTAGCATTTACTACAAACCTTAGTGGTTCACAAATACTATGTATACAAAATTGGATATTCTGTATTTTATTTGATAATTAAATGAAAAAAAAATGGTTAAAGAAGACGAGTTGGAAGTAGTTGATATCACCAAATTCTTAAGCATTACTCTTGATTCTAAGCTTCAATGAGGCTTGACAAATTATTGAATAAACTCAGCTCAGCAATATACGCAGTTACAAAAATTCGTAAACTGACTGATATTGAAACAGGCGGATTAGTCTATTTTAGTTATTTTCATAGTGTAATGTCGTATAAAATTATCTTCGTGCTGCAGAAGAAGGCTATCCGAGCAATTTATAACTCAGGTAATCGTGACTCACTAGGCAGAAATTTAAAGAAATAAATATCCTGACGGTGGCATGTCAGTATATTTATGAAATCCTGTTTGACCCTCATAAAACAAAGATCAGTTTTGTAAAAAAAGCGGTGTACATTATTTTCACACACGTAATGCCAAATTTCATTTTCATATGTCAAGTAGTTGTCCAGATTTCGTCAGTATATGAGTGAGTGAGTGAGTATCTTTTCGCTTTTATACACACGTCAAAAAAGTCTAAGCAACACCCATCATTTACAGAAACTGCATTTTATTTTATTTTTTTCTTTGATATTTTATTTTATTCTTAGCAAAGTAGATTGGTCTACAATCTTTTTTGTTTTCGGAAACATATACTGGCTGATTTTAAAAATATAAATTTTTCGATTGTTTTGTTTTCATTAAAATAAAAGCTAATTATTTTTTCCCGCGTTCATGTGTTTTCGTTGCTTGATAAATTTGGTACTTATCTCACTTTTATCATTTTGAGACATACAGTTTTGAAAAAATTGAGTTATGAGTAATTTTTATGTCACGGTGCGACGCCACTTGACTGCTGATGAAATGCAGAGAGCTGTAGGAGCTACAAGCGGGAAGAAATCAGTCCCAGATATCTTGGCATTTTGGTCTTAATAGGAGCGCGATTTCTTTGATCAGCTGAGCAGCACCCAGGACGTGGAAGAAGTACAACTGCTTGACAGGACCTATACATACACAACTGACTGCAAGACGTCAGCCGATTTTAACTGCCCGGGAGATAGGTTTAAAGCAACAATTCTCAAGCGGTGTTGTTGTTAGCCACCAAACCGTGAGAAATAGCTTTACCTGCATTAATACAACCTATGAGCACGATGCCCAATTACGTGCCCACCTATACGCCACGGGAATCGCGCCGGTCGAAATGAATGATATTATTAACGGGATGAATTTTTTTTGCATGAGTCCCGGTTTGGATTTAGCCCTGATGCGAGTAGGGTAAAAGTGTATCATCGTCCGGAAATTGCTGAACGGCTGAGATTGACACCTGAAAGACTTGTTAAAATTCTATAGGGAGTGATTGCCGCAGGATCAGATAAACAATCTTATAAACTCAATGAAAAATCGTTGCCGACAGGTAAACAACAGAGGCGGTCACACTTTGTATTGACTTATCAAATAATTAAGGAAAAATTCGTTATTAAATTTTGTAAAACATGAAAAGTTTAATTTCGTTAGAACTATATTTTTAACTACGGTATGTTGTATGTTACGGTACACATATTGTTAATTATTTTGATTAAATGAACAATTGAATGAAGGATTTTGTTTCTGTAGTCACTAATGCATCAAAGAATGCTTAGTTATTATTTATAAAAGAAATATAAATACATTACAGTAGTAATATTTTTTTATGATATAGGCCGCAAATGAGCAGACGAGTCACCTGATGGTAAGTGACTACCGCCGCCCATGGGCACCTGCAACTCAAAAGTACAAGTGCGTTACTGGCCTTCAAGATGGAAGTAAGGGAAGAAGGCGGAAGAGGAGAGTGGAGGGAAGAGTTAGAACCTCCGGTAACCTCACTCACTCGGCGAAAAGCAATGCAAGCATTGTTTCACTACCGGTTTGCTGTGAGGCCATGGCTCTCCCACGAACAATCAAAAATCGTTCAAAAGTTCAAAACCGTACATGTTGCTTAGACTTTTTTGATGTGTTTTTATGTATAAAAATAGTTAAGTCTTTGTATTTGCATGCCGTGCATTTTACATTTAATGATAAAAATACTTTTTTTCAAGTGGTCAGATTAAGAAAATTTCTTCAAAAAACGTTAGATTATTAGTCAGCTTGTCTACGACATTAAACTGAACGTCTGTATGATAATCTAACGCGGTCGAGTATTTCAAAGTGGCGATTTCTTTTTGAATTTTCAAAAAGGAACCGCGAGCTTGCGCCACGTCCGATCATCGTCAGTCTTTTGAATGGGTCTTTCTTTCGGATGTATTTAACATCCCCACTTAATTTCTGAGGCGTGACGAATATTTTTTTCTTCCCATTTTCTAACCTTCCATACGGCCACCTCCACCATGTAAATCGGCAGATTAACCAACCTCCGTTATTAGAGACATAATGGGGTATTTGTACTTTTAATATCTGACGCGATGGAGTAACCCCGTTTTAAAATATATTTTTTACATCTTTGAAAACCTGCAGACGCTTCCCCCACCGGTGAATACATCGTTTAAACGTTTTTTCTTTGTACCATCTAATCTTCAAAATCCAAAGGGTCCCAAGGACGATCGAGTAAATTATTATGTCTGCGGTCCCTTGAAGTTGAAAAAAAAATCAAACTTCTAAGTTATCGCAATCAAAAGGCCATTAAATCCTTAGATTTAACCAAATTTGAACATTTCACAAATCAAAATCTAAAGGGAAATTCCCATTCATGAAATTTGGAAATCATTAATTTGTTGTTATGTCACATAAAAACATAGTATTTGTGATTACACTTATACTTTGTTGTTGCTTGGAATGTTCACTTTGTCGTATATCGATGTAAGGGAGTGTATTTTAGAACTGCAAAACTAAGTTGGTCTTATTACATTATGGAAGGAGTAATATGAAGTACAATGTGAAAAGATCAGTATGAAATATCTAGTACGGCCCAATAGTAGGTACTAAACACTTTTCCGAGGCGCTCTAATATAATAACAACTCCACACATCTCACACACGGCCGTCTGATCCCAAACTAGGCAAAGCCTGTACTATGGGAACCAGACTGCGGATAAACATACTTATATATTTCAAAATACATACATAATAAAGATTGATACATAAATTATACCCAGACTCAGAACAAATTATCGTAATCATCCCACAATTATTTGTGCTGGGTGAGAATCCAACCATTAGACCAACAGGCCAGGCTCTAAGGTTTTATTATGATTTTATAACGGCTTGGAGCCGGTGGGAATAGGTGTCTGGGTCTAGTATTTAAAGCTGATATAAATATGCTTTTATAACCCATGAGCATAAATAATAATTTAATAGAAATAAGCCCCTTGAAAACTCATACAAAACTTAACAATAAAATAATCAAATACGTACCAACGCAATTTCTGGGTCCGCCACCAAACGGCATGAAACTACTTGAATGTTTTAAATTCAATCGCTCTGGCAAAAACCTGTCAGGATCGTATTCTTCCGCGTCAGGGCCCCAGTATTTAGGGTCTCGATGAATTCCCCAAATTGAGCACAGTACATTTGACCCAGCAGGTAACACCCGGCCAGATGCTGGAGAACATTTAAAAAATGTTAATATTGGTATATCATTTTAAACTACATAACGTTTTATAATGTTTAAAAAAAACAGGTCAAAATTATAGAGATGTATTACCATTACCTTCTGGAACTCGTGTATTTTGGTCTCTTGCCAAAACTGTCTCGTAGAGAATTTCTGTAGGCCATCCCTTCCGGGGTGGAAGGGATGGCCTACAGAAATTCTTTACATGTTGTGTGTGTTTCAGTATATGGGAGATAATTCGTTCGCCCATGACGCTAAGGAGAAAGCCGACCTTTTCAACAAAATCTTTGCGTCCAACTCGACCTTAGATGTCGGGGGAAACGTACTACCGACCATACCGCGGTGCGAGAGCTCTATGCCGGAAGTCCGCTTCTTAGAAAACTCAGTGCGTAAAGCACTTCTTTCCCTCGACATTCATAAGTCGAGTGGGCCCAATGAAATCTCTCTCATCATGCTGAAGACGTGTGCTCTAGAGTTGGCACCGGTTCTATCGCGCCTTTTATGGCTCTCCTATTCTCTAGGCATCGTTCTGAACTCATAGAAGACAGCTTTAGTGCACCCGATCCCTAAAAAAGGTGACTGCTTGTTTCTGTTAGGGTCGCTCAGCTGGTGATCGTCTCGTATACCTGACTCACCGGCACAGGCGATCGAGACTAAGGGGAAGGCGTTGGCAGTTAGTTTGGATATAGCGAAGGTCTTTGATCGGGTCTGGCATAAAGCGCTTCTCTCAAAGCTTCTTTCCTATGGGCTTCCCGAGAAACTATGCAACTGGATCACCAGTTTTCTCGCAGACAGAATCATCAAAGTCGTTGTCAACGCTGCATGCTCCGACTCCAAGTTTGTTAATGCTGGCGTCCCACAAGGCTGTGTGCTTCACTCACGCTGTTTCTTTTACATATCAATGATATGCTGCAAATCAGCAGCATTCAGATAGCACGAGTGATACATTTTATACCGGCCGCGCCAATATTGCTCGAGAAAAAGTCACCGAGAGCCGATCCAAACTTGTGTCTGAAATTGAAGCTTCCTTAGAACAAGATTCAGATTGTTATTGAGGTTGACTTATTCTAGTTCAATTTAACCCAACGAAGACATAGGTATGCGCGTTCACCACCAAAAAGATACCATATGTCGTGTCATCCCCCTTTGAGAGCATTTTCCTAACTGTAACAGCCAGCATCGGAATCCTTTCCGTCAATATATCGAGCGAAGTCCAGTTTCGCGGTTACTTAGAGGGTAAGACCAAATTACCCTCGAAGAAGCTTGGTGTGCTGAACAGATCAAGACGTTCACATCTCACAAGATATTCACATCTCTATGCAGGGACACCCCAATACCAGCTTCTCCCTCTAGACCGCATTCAACGGAGAGCGACTCATATTAACGATTGCCAAGATATTTCAGATCGGCTTCACCTATATTATATATTCACCTATATTCACCTTCACGAAATGCGACGTGCTGGTGCAGTGTGCGCGAGGGAGTGCAAACAGTATGCTGAAAGTATGTGCAGGACGGCTGGACTATGTGTGTATGGGCGCAAATCTTCAAATATTGTTTTTTAAGTGATTATATTTTTTATAGAAATATCCAACATACATTAGATTTATATTCAAATAATTTATTAGTAAACGGTAAAACAATTATTTATCAAGCTCTAATATTTAGTTCTAATAGACACGGTTTGACTGTTTAAAGTTGAACTTATGATTCAAATACTCTTTTAAAATAATAATACATTTATTCAAATAATTGTGTAAATGTGCAAAATAAAGTCTATTACAATTAATATTATTATTCTGTATCAAATTTAAATCTGTAATATCCTCGAAAATATTCATTGAAATTACATGCTGTTAAAGGCCATTTTGATCTATATTAAATGCACAATGTATTTAAGGTACTTAATTGGATAAGGATTAATGCTGTATTGCTTAAAATCGCTTCGTAAATAAGCCATTATTTCTCGTAAAAAGTAAAGGATAAAAAATGGTTATTGTGGATTATTCTTAACAGATAGACATATACCATCGCGGACTTTTTTTTAGACCTTTTTAAGGTGTACAATACTGTGGTACATTATGTAAATGCAAAAAAAAATGTGTTTAGTTTACGACATCACATTAGAAACCTCTAAAATTATCAGTGTTTCTCTACTATATTATGCATGTATTATATATATAAACCTTCCTCTTGAATCTATCTATTAAAAAAAACTGCATCAAATTCCGTTGCGTAGTTTAAAAATCTAAGCGTACATAGGGACACGGACAGCAGGAAGCGACTTTGTTTTATACTATGTAGTAATATAGTTAACTTACGCAGTTTAGTATCCTCTAAGATTTTTCTGAGAAAAACAGGCGTCGGAGGGAACAACCTTAATGACTCTTTGACCACTCGCTCCAAATACTTTAATTTTGTAAAGTCTTCTTTTACTACAAGACGATCCGAATCACCGAATACATCGTATAACCTGTAAAAATACGTTACTTAATTTAAACTATTATAGAACTTACCATTGTTTTAAACCTAATTTTAAAACTACCTACTTTTACGGTACTATTTCAACCTGGCAGGTATGCCACAGATTGAAAATAGTCAACGCAATTTATGTAATCGCTCAGATCCAGTCATAAGATATTTCGTAGACATAGAAATATCTTATGACTGGATCTGAGCGATTTTGAATCTGCTTCTTCGATCTTGGCTTACGAAGTTTTGACTACAGATGTTCTTTAAAAGCTTATGTCATCCCTCTGCCCAAAATTGCAAATCCCACACTTTTGTTAAGCCCTCTCAATTTGGTTTTAGACCTGGTTATAGTGCTACTTCCACTCTCCTTAAAGTGACTGGCGATATCAGAGCAGCAATGGAAGACGCAAAGCTGTAAGTCTTAGTACTGGTTGACTTATCAAATGCTTTCAATACCGTCAATCACGAAATTCTCTTATTTACCCTTTCCTATTCATTTATTTATGATCTCGCCTAATACACTGGAATGGTTTGCATCTTATCTTTAGGAACGTCAGCAGTCTGTTCGTGTCGACGAATTTTCATGAAGCTGGAATGATCTTGATTCTGGTGTTCCTCAATGCAGTATTCTTTCTCCTTTGCTATTTTCTCTGTTTTATTAATCTCCTACCCAGGAACGTCAATATGCGTATCATCTGTATGCCGACGACCTGCAGATGTACTCTCAAGCTAGGGTTAAGAACATATCATCGGCCATTGACATGGTCAACAGACACCTCGAATCTATAGAATAATGGTTTCAAAGGTTTGGCTTTTCAGTAAATCCTTTATAATGTCAAGCTATTATAATCGGTAGTCACCGATTGATGAGTAGAGTAGACACGACACTGAGACGCTCCCAGCTGTTCCTTTTAACGGTACTATTATACCTATTTGTATCAGTGAAAGACCTGGGTCTACATCTTGGCTCCGTATTGAACTGGCACGATCAGGTTACAAACCTGTACCAGAGGGTTACTGGTACGCTCTGTGCATTACACCGCTTAATTTTTTTTTTCTTTCTAACTTCTTCTGTTAAAGTTGTACTTTAACAGAAGCGGCTAGTCGAAGTCAAGATCGTCAGCCCTCTAAAAGTTTTGGTTAAGTACCACAACTTTTACAGAAAATGATATTCTGAGATAAACATATTTCATGTTTGGTTTGTACTTGCGTATGCTATAGTGATGACAAAAGTATTAATTATTACAATTCTACTTCTTTCGTTGTTATTATAAATATTTAAAAAAAAATTGAGAAGAGCTAGAAATGCATCAATATTGCCTTTTATGGTACAAAAGATTTTTAGATGGACAATATTTATGTATCATTTTTTTTTTTTAAATTGCTATTGTGTGTTGTGTATTGCTAAATATTATTGTATTGTAGAAATATATATTAAACTAGCTGCGCCCCGCGGTTTCACCCGCATAGGCCCCGATGCCGCGGGAATATCGGGATAAAAACTGTGTTAATCCAGGTATTCAGCTATCAACATACCAAGTTTCATCGTAATCGGTTCAGTAGTTTTTGCGTGAAAGAGCAACAAACATCCATACATCCTCACGAACTTTGACGTTTATAATATTAGTAGGATTGTGTACTATCGCACCGCTTACCACCAACAGAGGGTTCATCCCCACACCTTAAAACCACATTATTTTCCAATACAAAAACGCATAATTATGTATGCAAATATTAGTAACATTCTAAGTGGATGGTTGGTTTCGAACTTACTCTTGATACAACTTTTCCTGTACCTCAGGGTACTTGGCCAGAAGCTGGATCGTGTACCCCATCACGACAGCAGATGTATCTGTGCCTACTACCGTCAATGTCAACGTTTCTTCTCTTAGCTCTACGTTGGTGTAACCTTTTTCTCCACCAGATAATTTTATGAGTAGATCCAGAAACGTCGACTGTCTATACAATCCTAAATCTAAAAGAAACAATTAAAATAACGGTGATCATATGATTTACACAGTTTTTACAACTAACAAACAATACTCACATCCAACAAAATAAAATTGAAGTGTCTGTTTGTAACGTCAAAATAATAGTTTATTTTTAAGCTTATACAGTTATTTGCACGATACCTATGCCAAAAAATTGTTTTTAAAGATTTTGTCTTTCTGTCTGTTTGTTCCGGTTAATCTCAGGAACGCGTGGACCGATTTCCACGGGACACTGGCAGATAGCTGGTGTTATAAGGAGTAACTTAGGTGACTTTTATTTTGGAAAAGGAATTAGGGTTCTGCGCAAAACATTTAAATATGTACACGTGAGCGAAACCGCGCGAAAACTGCTAGATAAAAATAGGCCAAAATTTGTAGCTAAAAGTGGCACAACTTTGAAATATTTTGCGTAATTTTGTTTTTGAAAAAAATAAAAAATAAAAACCAAATTAAAACAAAATTAATTGCATAAATATAAACTTACCGAATTTATGGTCAACCTCTGTTTTAGGGAATTCCTCCCCTTTTAGTTCTTTTCTCTTTTTTCTTATTACCTATTAAAATAAATCAATAAAACATTCATATCACCAGAAAGACAAAACTAATGTAGTACCATTGAGAATTAATAAAATTTTGTAACAACATAGTGCATCTGGAAATAGACATAGAATTTATTTCAATATAAGCATACATCATATGGTTTAGATTTATGCATTGCAGTATTAATCACAAAAACGTTCTTAATATCAACGCAGTTAATTAGTTTAATAAAATTTTCTCGAGCATATGCATAGTCACATTTTCTTTTTACACGCTTTATACGTAGTTCATACTGAAAGTTTCTGGATTACATTTATTGTTTTTCAAAGTATATGCCCTCACAATTTATAGATTTTTGCATTCGCTGGAAATTCTAGAAAGCAGTTTGACTAGTCTTCCTTAGGGACCTCTTCAATGGCTTCGTGGAACGCATTCACCGCCGATTCAGGGCTCGTAAAACGTGCCTCTAAGTTTGTCTTTAATTTTAAGAAACAAAAAGAAGTCACCAGGTGCGAGGTTTGAGCTGTAGGGCGGATGCGTCAACAGTTCTACGTTTGAAACCTTCAAATATGCTCCCGTTACCTTAGCGGAATGTGAGGACGCGTTATCGTGGTGGAGACTTACATTGTTCCGAGGACGCTCTTCGTGGAATTTTGCTTGGACTCTAGGCAAGCAAGGGTTGACGTACTAATCTGCGGTCACTGTCCTTTTAGACTTCAAACGACACTATTTTGTAATGTTCTGATTTGCCGAAAAACTAAGTAACCATTTTCATATCAATGCTTCTACTTTTCTTAACTTTTGTCGGCAAAAATTTTCAAAAGGGAAGACTCATTCTGCCATCTTATTACTTCTAAAATTTTTGTAGCTCAAAATAACGAATTTGATTTCAATGAAAAATACATTTAGAATAAATTACCTCGTCAGTGAAATCTTGCAAAAATCCTATACACTTTTGATGTGTCTTGTATTGTGGAAACAAGCTGTACAGCCAGTCGGGTTGAAGCCACAGATGGGACATTCTTTCACAGATTAATTTCAGACTGTTGCTCATAGCATTCAGGAAAGGAGAATCTGGATTTTCTAAGGCGTTTATTTTCACTCCTAAAGTAGATTCTGTGCAATAAAGAAAGTCATATTTCGTAGTACCGTAATTAATATACATTACTATTGTGACCACCAAATTCAACAGATATCAGAGATGGTGCCACAAATACAAAACTAACGTTTTTGTTGTAAGTAGCAAGGAGAAGGAAGCTGTCAAAGTTTTATGAAGATCTGACGATTGGTTCAAAAGTTGCATTAGTTTTAGTAAACAACAACTTTTTTTTAAACAAATGAAAATCAATTCGTGTGTTGATAAAACTTTGTTTTTGATGGGAAAGCACCGTTTGAAGCTATTTCTGAAATAAAAAAGAATTTTTGCCTCGATACGTAACAATGGACGAAACGTGGAGTCTCCATTACTACACATCAGAGTCAAATTAGTAGTCAACCCACAAAACAGCAGCCGATAAACCTCGCCCAAAGCGGCCAGAAGCGCAAAAGAGTGTTGGATAGATTATGATATACGCATTTAGGGATGCGTACTGTTATGCGGGCCTTGTGTGAGGGGGTTTTAACAAAAGATTTATTGGATGACACACAGTTTACAATATTTAGAATATACAAGGTCACTTAGGCTACTGGAGCCTTTTGGCAGCCGTCCGTCGGGTATCGGTTATTGAACGAGACTGAATCCTATGACTTAGGTACTCATCCCTAGCCCGAGAATCGAGGGCGCTGACACAGCACTCCGTATGCGGATTTACATACAGAGTCAAGGCGTAACAACCCCCCGATTAACTCTAAACTTCGGGGTTTTATAATGAAGTTTATGAATGTAGATATTTATATATTAGTTACTTAAATTGTTGTTCTGACCCTAGGTAAGGTAGTTGTCTCTATAGTATCTAATTATAGAGGTTGTTGAACCTCAGGAGTGACTGTGGGTCTTTTTATAATTCCGACGAGGCTGCGGCCAGGCAGGTTAAGTCTAATTAACTTATTTACTACATAACACACTAATAAACACACTAATACAATAAAAGAGATTGAATAATGAGTCCCATATTTTATTATATGTGCTGTTCTAATAAATGATCGAGGTCCTTCAAAACGAAGTTTGTCAATTTCGAATTCTTACTCAAATTGTCCAAGTCTATATTAAGTAATAAAACAGGAGAGACATCGGGTACAGTTGTTTTCAATCTTAATAAATTACAACACAAGTCGTTTACAAGATTAAAACCAAAAGAGTTTATGGTATATGTTGTGCTTATTACATTATAGTGTAAAGCAATCAATCTATTTTACAGTACGCAGTACAATAGTTGGTAATTTGTAGTATATCTGTACCCAATAATGTGGTTTCAAACAAATTTTGTTGAGCGCAATCTATTGATATTTTACTAGGTTGAGATTGGATGTATATCCATCTATTATTTGTTATAGGTTTCCAAATTTCTAAATTGCCACGTAGTAATTTGGTATCACACTGCACTGGTATTTCTTTAACTATTTCTGTTAGAAGTTCACTTTCACAGCTGGGGTTTGCGTTTGAACTGAATACACTTTGTATTTCACACATGTAAGTCTTGCGTTCTATCGTTTTACACTGGCCTAGGTTGTCAAGGTTACAATAATGTTGTTTGTTTTTGGTCATACATATGTACTTGCTACTAGGTAATATAGTAGCAAAACTATCTGGGTTATCTAAACTATGTGGTATGGGTAGCGGAATGTTGTGGAAAAGATTGAAACCTTTCGGTAGAGGATCTACATTACAACAACTATCTTATTATTATAGTAGTAACTAATTACATTAGATATGTTCATTATAACATAAATTAAATCAAATTCTAACTTAACTGGTAATTCTACTTCATTAGGTAAGTGTTTATAGTTATCGCCAAGCTCTCCGTAAAGTTGTAATGGTGTAATTATAGAAGGATGCATGATATTTTGACTGCTGAATATGATTGCATTAAGTAATATCTTCTAATTGGAAAGATAGTGTTAACAATATGCTTTCAAGAGTGGTAAGAATACTGTTAAGGTGGGACAAAAATGTTAATTTGAAAAAGCAATTTATTTGTTTTTTAAAAGCAATTGTATTGTTTTTCAGTATTTACAATATTTTAGCTGTTACAAAGGTTTTTATTACCAATCTACGACACAGTTCCGCGCGAGTCAAGGCCAAGTCGAACGTAGAAAGACGTATTTTATAAAAATACGTAGTAATAATTATATATCAACATATTAGCATCATATTAAAGGGAATTGAATCTAGTTTTGCTTTTAAGTGTTTTATTGGTAACAAATATTATATTTTAGGCTTACGAAATAAATTTATAGATTTTTTTTGTTCTACTCGAGACCTCATAATAATCCTCACTTTAAGTATTATAGATTATCACTATCGAATTTTGAAATATATAACTTCCATCTATAAATGTCTAGCTATTTGTCAGTATTTTTATCTTCGCTGTAGCTATTATGTTTTAGCTGTTACAAAGATTTTTGTTACTAATCAAACACAGTTGGTCCACTCCGCTCCCAGGGGGGCCCGTCGGTGCGGTGTGGACGTTTGACCGGGTAAAAGCAAAGTCATTGATATAAAAGCTAACCAAAATAACATCCAAACTTAAAAATTTTATGGGTGACTACTAATATAAAAGATAAAAAATACGCTTCACTTAAGTGCACTTGTGTCGTTTCGAAGTTTTCTGCTTTAAACCCCTAATATACCTGGTTACCTTTATTCAATTGTTTTGAAGGTGATTGATACAGTCTATCATATACAGTATATATGTACACTATACCATGTAACAGATAGAAGGAAACTTACCTCAGATGTTAAATATAGGCCGTGACATGTGGGGTGCGGGATGTATAATATGACAAAAAACTTACATGGACAGAATATTGGCTAGTAAGAATTTGCAGGAGACTCACATATTTGCTCGTCCGCTATAATGCCGTTTTACTTTAATTCCAAAATAAGAAAGCGCGATCGCATTATGACATTTACCACATACCAGTTTATTAATCAACTAGCGATCACCCCGGCTTCGCACGGGTGCAGTGTAGATACCTCCTAATGTGGAGACAGACAGACAGGGACTCCTACACAAAACAATATAAAACTATACGTATAAATCTTTCTCTCGAACCACTCTATCTACTGATAAGAACCGCATTAAAATCCATTGCATAGTTTAAAAAATGTAAGCGTACAGACGGCGGGAAGCGACTTTGTTTTATACTATGTAGAGATAATTATGAAAAATGCGGAGCGGTTAGCGATGCGTGCCCAGCGTAGTACAAAACTGGTTTGAGCACCTTCTATCGGGTGGCTTGTTCAATCAAAATGAGCTTTTAATATCGAATTAATAGACGGAAATTATTATAATTGATATAGCGCCATTTCTAGCTATAACATTCAATCGATGTGTTGATTCTGGTGGTTTTCCTAACCTGATGAAGTATAGCAAAGTAATACCTTTATTCAAGAAGGGTTGTACAACTGAACCAAGTAACTTTAGGCCAATCTCAATCTTGCCGGCTATAAGTAAAATTTTTTTTAAAGTTATCCTGCAACAACTATAAAGCCATTTTAATCGAAATAATTTATTGCACAAAGAACAATTTGGCTTTACAAAGGGTCGTTCAACAATTGATGCTGGTGCAACTCTTTTGAGACATATATTTAATGCATGGGAGAATTCGCAAGATGCGATAGGTGTATTTTGCGATCTCTCAAAAGCTTTTGACTGTGTAGAACACAACACGCTTTTTCTTAAACTTAGGCATTATGGTGTTAATGGTATTGCTTTGGAACTAATTGTTTCCTACTTGAAAGATAGAATTCAACATGTAGATGTCAATGGTGCGAGGTCTTCTGGATTACCTGTTACTATAGGCGTTCCTCAGGGCTCTATACTGGGTCCTCTACTTTTTCTCATATATATAAACGATTTACCTTATTATTTAAAAGATCGCTGTGATATAGTTCTATTTGCTGATGATACGTCACTTATTTTCAAAGTCGATCGTAAAAAAACAGTTTTTAACGATGTGAATAGGGCGCTAAATGATGTATTGTATTGGTTTTCAACTAACAATCTCCTACTGAACTCAAATAAAACAAAGTGTGTGAGATTTACTATGCCAAATGTAAAACAGCTAGGCACTAATCTAACTCTAAATAATGAAATGATAAGTATTGTAAACTCAACAGTATTCTTGGGACTTACATTAGACAGTAAACTGCAATGGGGACCCCAGATAGACAGCCTTGCAGGTAGGCTTAGTTCGGCAGCTTACGCAGTATAGAAGGTACGTCAGCTTACTGATACGGACACAGCTAGGCTAGTTTTTTTCAGCTACTTTCATAGCGTCATGTCCTATGGTATACTACTTTGGGGCAAGGCGGCTGATGTTGAAACGATTTTTATTCTTCAAAAACGAGCCATCTGCTCAATATACAATTTAGGGGTTAGAGTCTCTCTTCGAGAGTTGTTTAAGGATATAGGTATTTTAACTGTGGCATCACAGTATATATTTGCTAATATTATGTTTGTTAGGCACAATATCAATGACTATAAGAAAAACAGTGATATACACAATATTAATACAAGAAACAAGTCTAAACTCGTTGCTACCTATTATCGCTTACATAAGGTACACAACTCGTTCGAAGGTCTTGGTATACGTTTTTATAATAAAATTCCTATAGATGTAATCGACCTTCCTGTAGATAAATTTAAGCGTACTGTAAAAAATCACCTTATTAGGAAAGCCTACTATACGATCAACAATTATCTAAACGACAAACAGTCTTGGGCTTAAGGTGTCTTTAGGTATATACACACAAACTTCTTTGTCTTATAATTAAGCTAAATTATTAACAAACCATTGTTAGTTGAAAGTAATGCGTGACGATTATTATGGTAATTTTGACTAGTAGTGATTTTTATCAGTATCTCGACTATGGTTCGTCATGCTCACTAAAATGTCATTGCTTGCGGCGTCGTCATGGGGCGGGTAGTTTCTTTCCCTCTGATATGGCGAAGGAGACGATGGCTGGTCCACGCGTCATACTCGTGAACGGGTGCTGCTTGGGGTGAATGGTCGGCCTAGTCAGCGATGCTTTAGCCTATACTATTATTTTGGTTCGTTCAACTGCAACTCTAGCCTCTTAATCCAGTCACGAATTAGTTTTAACAGTAGACTTTGTAACTGATGTGCACCTTGAATGATTTCTATGTTTAATAGGTTCGAACCTTCAACGGTATCACTGAGTGATATTTTTTGTTTGTACGTTATCTTTTGGAGCATTTCAATAAAATGAAATTCAGGTGGCAACAGCTTGCATCATGCTTACCTTTTATGTAACACTAATACCATTGTACCTGAAGATCTGACTTTTAAAAAGAGTGGCCATGAGTTTCTTTGCCAGTATTCTTCTCATAAGGCTCTACGCATTTTGGAAACTAGAAGTTATAGATCGACACAAGCAGGCAGTAGATTTTGGTGTTTTCACCTAATTTACCTCGACAATCCAGTACATGCTGTGGCGTCTATTTGCGTCGATCTATGATTTTTTAACAGTAGCTTCAATTTAACGTTCATAAATGTCACTTAGTGTCTTAATTAAATAAATGATTTTGAATTTGAATTTGAATTTGAATTTTGAGGACGCTAACAACCTGCCTGACGGGCCAGAGGCACTTTTCAAAAGGGGTGAAGGGGGTGAAGAGTGTCACTTCAAAATAGTTGACATTTTAGGTCATGAAAGTAGCGTTTTGTTGAACTGGTCACTTCCATATCAAATATCTGGTGTTAATTTCAAATTTAGGCTTGTGTATTCATGGTTTGAATTTAGTGATTCGTTTGTTTTCACGCCATTTGATTTTTCTTTGACATCGTTTTGTTCACCATATGAAAAACTTAAAATAATAATAATAATAACTTCACACATCTCACACACGACTGATATTTAAATATCGCGTTATTTATGAATACCAGTTCCGTCGTGGTGCTAGCAGAAACAGCTGAAAGGAGTAATGATGTTTATGGGGAAGTTACTGTAAAAGAAAACACAGTACGTTTTTGGTTTCAACGTTTTCGTTTTGAAAATTTTAACCTACAAAGAAGTACACTACATACTATAATACAGTTGACAATGAATAATTAAAAAGGATCGTAGAAGCGGATCCATCGCAAACCACATCAGAATTCGTTGCAGGCTTCGGTGTAAGTGTTAAAACAAATTAAATTCACTTAAATCAAATTGAAAAAGTTAAAAAGCTAGAAAAGTGGGTCACATATGAATTGAGTGACACAAAACACGCGTTGTTGCGTTACATTACTCAATCGTTAAAATAACGAGGAGATTTTGAATCGTTTTGTTACTTGTGATGAAAAATGGATTTTGTACGATAATCGAAAACGCTCACTACAATGGTTGAACTCAAGAGAACCGGCTAAATCTTGGCCCAGGCGAAAGTTGACTCAAAAAAGGTTACTGGTGAGTGTCTGGTAGACCAGTGCTGATGTTATTCACTACAGATTCCTAAAATCTGGCCAGACAATTACGGCAGAACTGTATTGTTAACAATTGCAAACAATGATAGAAAAACTAGTCGTTAAACAACTGAGACTAGTCAATTGCTCTAGCCCATTTCTACTTCAGGACAACACTAGACTACACAGTGCACAACATGCGGTAGCAAAATTAGAGGAGCTGTGTTTGGAATGTCTCCGATACATTTGTTTGGAATTTGGACAATTTCACGCAAGGAAAAAAATTCAGTTCCTATGAGGCTATTCAAACCGCCTTCAAAGATTTAATTAACTCTTGCACTATTTTTTCGACAAGCGAATTAATGAACTTCCTATAAAATAGCGAAAGTGTATAGATAACAAAGGAACATATGATTAAATATATCATCGTCATCAGCCTATCGCCGTCCAAATATATATGATTAATTAAATATACATATATTCTTATAAAAAGAAATGTTTTACTTTTTCCATATAAAATACCATTTTCATGTGTAAAGTCTTAAAATAACAACGACGCTACAGATCGAGCACAAATGTTAGACATTGTAATCATGTAAGTGACCACCTTTTCTTTTATTAGGTTCCATTCCAACAAGATACATCATATGAATTTATGTACATTCCATGTATCTAAATAAGTGTTGTTCTAAAACTCGCGCTACCCTATATGCTCTAAGCTATTTATATATTACTAATTTGACTATTCAACTTACCACAAACTGAATCCAATGAATAACTACTTAAGAAAGGCCACATATTAACTTTTCCCTTATTAGTGTAACTTGATAGTATTTTAACAAGCTTTTGACTCTTTTCTGCAAATCCTTCCACAGAATTCTTTACTATTCTAGGATTGAAAACTGGTACCAGGATCTTCCTTCGTGGCCTCCAAATCGAAACTGTTCAGAAAAATATTTTGTTAGTCACGTGTTAAAATATAAATATGTTACAAGAAACTCAAAGAATTGGTTTAATAAATTATTTGTAAACTAAAGATGCCAAAAGTGTATCTCACTTCTCAGCCAAATGTATTGCATCCAAAGGTGCGATTTACTAAAGTCTAAGCAGACTTTAGTAAATCGCACCTTTAGGATGAAAGTGACACAAGTCCAAAAAGCGGATATCGTAAAAGAAGCTAGTGAATTTGACTTTTACGTGGGAGAGCCATGCTTCGACACGTAAGGGCCGCCTCGACTCCGCTCGATATATGGACCAGGAACCCTCGCGGGCACCCCTAGAACACCCTACTAAAGTTGATTAATGGTTTCGGAACGCATAGAGGACAAACATTGATTTTAATTTTAATATAAGGTCGGGGAAAAAGTTTCTTCGTACTTTATATTCCTTTCGTATTTGTATATTCGTATTTTTCAAAGTTTAATTACATTTAATCATAACATGCGGGGGTCACACTGAAAGTTTTTGGAAAATAAAAAACAGAATGAAATATAATCCTGTTAATATTTTATTGCTTTTCGAAGTAGTCTCCGTTCCTTTCTAAGCATCGTCGCATGCGATGGAACCATTGACTGAAACAGTGAGCCCACCGTTCTTTAGGGATTTCTTCCACGCCCTTTTCAAACGCATCCACGGCATTTTCAGGGTTCATAAAACCAATTCTTCTAAGTTTGTTTTATTTTTGGAAATAAATAAAAGTCACAAGGTGCCAGGTTCGGACTGTAAGGAGGATGACTTACTAGCTCTGCACCTCCGATAGACAAATATTCGATGGTCCGTCTGGCGGAGTGACCTGGAGCGTTGTTGTGGTGGAAGAGGATCCTGCTTCTTGAGCGCTGCTGTCTAACATTTTCCAAGATAACTGGTAGACGATGACTGACATACCAATCTGTAAAAACAGTCCTTTTATTTTCTAGAATTATTGTTGCGAAATGACCCGTCCGTCCAAAAAATAAGGCAATTATCTTTTTCCGTTAACTTTTATTTATTTCCAAGACACATTGTCATTACAGATTAAAATACCCAATACAACAATGTTGGCATAAAAAAGTGAAAACAATACCACTTCGAATGAATAAAAGAGATAAAAATACAAAGAAACAATGAATTTAAATGAGTCAAATAAACTAATGTTACCCTCTCGAAATCCACCAATGTACACGTAAATATGTCTTTTCGTTGTGATACAACGTTCAGAGTACTTGAGGGTCGTGCCATCGGAGCATAGTTTTGTAGGTTGGTGCGAGGCGCAGAGACCTCAAACACGTTGTCCTTGGTGCCTTATGCAGTTTGGTGTTTGGTACGAGCAGCATAACGGTTTGTAAAATTTGCTGATTGTTTAATTTACCACGGAACACTAAAATCATGTACTTAACCATGGCGAAATTTAGTCTTACTTCCAGCTTATAGTATCCAACCATCCCTATAACAAAGAGGGTTGGATACATAAGTGGATGAAAAGGATATACACCGTACGGTTTCCAGTATAGGTAACGGGTAAATTTATTTTCCATCTTTTCCACCATCAAACTATATTTAACTTCATGGGGATTCCAGGTGATAGCACTAGCCTCTAACCTACTTCTAACCAACGCGTTATATAGCAATTTCACGGTGTTAGTATTCCGATGGTCTTTTGTTTCACGCATTATGAAACTTAAATTTCTATAAGCCTTCTTACAAAATATATGAATTATGTGGTGTTCAAAGAAAAGTTCGGCAGAGAATAAAACACCGAGATCTCGTACCATCGTAACTCTAGGAATAACCGCTCCCTCTATGTTGTATTGGTAACACCGGGGCTCTGAAGCCCGTGTAAAAGACACTATATCGCACTTTGAAACAATTTTTAACACTCCATTTGACTACACTAGTGATGTCCTCCTGAAGTCATTCGCAGTCATGGATGCTATCGACTCGAAGGAAAAACTTTATATCGTTCGCAAATGGAAGGCAACCTGCATGTTTGATCACTTCTGGCTGATCATTGATCAAGACAAAAAACTCTAAAGTGTGTTGTGTGTGGTTAGTAGTGTACCCTTCGTGTTCTACAAACTGCCACCGGTTCCCTAGATAGTCGGCGAAAAAATTTAACAGGTCTGGAGTAAATCCTGCTACTACAGACTCCCTTAACAAGATGTCATTGTCGACACTATCGAAAACCTTCTGGAAGTCGAAATAAACTACGTTCAGCTAGGCTCCGGCCTTAGAATCAAGTACTGGAATGGCGTGATTCATAAACCATAAAAGGTTTGAGTTTGTGCTGCAGCCCGCTTGAAATCCGTACTGGGCGTCGCTAAGATGGATATGCGCCATTATAATGGAACACATGGCCATCTCGAAGAATTTCGCGAATGTCAATGACAACACCGCTACAGGCCTGTATCTCTTCTATCCCCTTTACATCCGGGCTAGAAGGCCCCTTTGGGACCGGTATAACTCTAGTCAGTTTCCAACCATCTGGATACGACCCTTTGCGTAAGCAGATGTTAAATAAGTGCTGGAGAGGCTGAGCCAATACCATTCGACAGTCTTTAATAATACATGGATGTACACCGTCCGGACCCACGGATCGCTTGGGCTTAAGGCGGGCGAGAGCACTGCTAGCCTCTTTGAATGACAATTGTCCCACATGAATGCGCGTCACTCGTTCGGTGGCACCTCTCCATAAACGGACTGGAAGTAGTTGGCAAACTTCTGGGCGCACTCATTATTTAGTATTGGCGATCCATCTCTGACAATTTGAGTTTTGCAACGTTTGGAACACTTCTCATTGATTAAACTCCAAAAAGAGTCTGGTTCTTTCAGAAACTGCGATTCTATACGGTTCTGATAATTTTATATGCAGTAGGTATGGCTTCTATTTTTTACTAGAGAACGATATATTAGGTCTGTAATTCGGGACTTAATTGCGATAATATTACACACCTAATATGTATCATAGTCGCGAAAGTTTAAAAATAATTAGAGAACGACAGTAAGAAAACCTTTTATAATCACCAGTACATCTGCAAATTTTAAAAGTTTTTTAACAATTCGCCTTACGTTTAATGTCATCTATTAACAACTTGACGCAATATGGAGAACGTTGCGTCATGTTGTCAATACCACTCCACAAAATATTATTTGCATCGGACACAAATATTAAGTCGAAGTCTGGTGAGGGCGAAGATATTAGCCACCTTCATTTTACAACCTTCACAACGAGAGATCAACGTCGTCAGGTCTCTGATGAGAGCTATGATGAACTTACAAAGTTCAAAATGGAGATAAAAGAAATGTTGCTAAGCTTTCAAGACACCCAAAATAAAAGATTTGACTTACTGAACAGGCACCTTGAAGAAATAAAATCGCAGAACTCCTCCATTTTTATTACCAATCAGGAAATAGAACACTCTCTTGATGATGTGTCTCATCAACTCAAATCAATGTAATCTAAGATCGACGGATTAGAGGATCAGCGAAAGAACCTTATGAGCCAAATTACGAACATCGATGAAAAGTGCGAATTTTTAGAAAAATCGCTAAAAAAACCAGTATCGAACTGAGATATATTCCTCGAGTACAAAAAGAAAACAAAGACATTCTCTTCAAGTACATAATTGAGCTTTCTAAATGTTTAAACATCACTCTTCACCCAGGTGACTTACGTGAACTTTGCCGTGTGCCTAACAAGAAAGATCCTTTAAAGACCACCGTAATTGCAGAATTCCCAAATACTCAGTCAAAGACAAAATTCATGAGCACCGCTACACACTACAATAAAACCAAGGAACTGAAAATCCTTAACATGGGAATTGAAAATAACATTTCGGCCCCAAGGTAGGGTGGGAAACCTTTCAACCTCTTACACCCCTTTTTTCGCATTAAAAAGTAGCCTATGTTCTTAGGTTCTAGACTATCTGCGTCCGAAATTTCATTTAAATCAGTTCAATACTTTTGGCGTGAAAAGGCGACCTGGTTTTTTAAATACGCATTGCCGTTCCATGTCCAGCAATATTTAAAATTTTCTGATTTTGCAATATCTCTTGCGAGAAAGTGTAACCGTCTGGATTTAGCAGTGAGTGATTCAGATATAAAAAGGGCCGAAATATTTCTGTAAGTCTCATATCTATTTCGTAATTCAAGATTGTTGGGATTTTTTCTAGCATCAATGTGCAGTTTGTCACGAATTCTAATTGATTTTTAAAAAACCTGGAGTAATCCATTTTTTGACAATAATATTGCAGCTGCAAAAGTGTTGAGTAGATTTATTTTTCTCAATAAGGTTATTCACTTTGGAGATATTATAAAGTTCCGACCAGTCAAAATTCTTTAAGTCCTTAGACCATTGTCTAATCAAATCCTCTCAACCGTCTACGACTATTGTTTGTCATTCCGATGTTACAGTATAGTAGCATACTATGTAGCCTTGGTTCAAATCTCTACATCTCTATTTCTCCGTCGTGTGAGGATTCTCTTAAACCGCTCTCCGTGAAAGTGAATAATTGAGGTGTAGATGATGATACATTTTTTAATTTCGTACGCAATCCTCCTACGTTTTGATAATAAAATCCTACTATATCAATTGCTCTCTCCTCCGTTGATTGTTCTCCGAGGATTTCGAAACCAACGCCATTCGCTACGCAAGACTTCTGCCCTTCTTCACTTTTGCCGGTAAATCATCGAATGGAAACATCCATTGCACAGGTTGTCTTTTGGTTTCGGATTCGTAACGATATATCCAGCTTTGTCACCTGTGACGATATCATATACAGCATTTGAGTCACCTCCGACATACTTTTCAAGCATTGAGCGGCACCAATCCACACGACGGCGTTTTTGATATTCCGTCAAATTATGAGGTATCCATCTAGTACAAAGCTTTCTGACGAATAAATGTTCAGGTAAGACTTTTTGTACTTGAATCATACCGATGCGTAAAACTGCCCAAATCTGTTGATATATCACCCTACCATCAGCTTCTATCATTACAGCACTAACGTTATCTTCAGTAGTTGCCGTAGAAGGACGTTCTTCAAGAAAATCATCAGTGAGTTTGCTTCGACCACGTTTAAACTTATTAAACCAGTTATAAACAGTAACACGAGATGGGGCTTCGTAATGAAATGCTAATCGAAGTCGTAATAAAGCATTGAGCGGAAATTTTCTCTAGTCAAATCCATTTGGATGCACGACAGACACTTTTTAAATTGCCGCCAATTTGTAAAAACAAATGACAAATGAAATCATTAAACATCTACAGGTTCCCCCAACAGTTCCTAATTCGAAATTTAAATAAATTTTTCATCGGCTGCATTTCTTATTGGCTAATAAAACTTTCAGTGTAATCCACGTATATATGCCATTTTGTTTGACAACTTGTTGTCATCTTGTAGGTAGTGACATAATCCCGTTGCTGTAGAAATCTTGGGATTTTTTATCAAAAAACTGCGACAAGTAGTTTTGATAGTACACTGACCTCTATTATACAAGTACGCTGGACTAAATATTCTATAAGAAATAACATTTGTTTTTGTACCGTTTTGAAGCGCCCCTCACGAGCGTCTCGTGTACTAAAATTGACATCTGTTGCAAATGGCTGTTGTGTTCTGTTGAAGCGTCTTTGTTGATTTACTTATTTATCATGAAATAAGACTTTACTTTTTGTGTTTGGTGTTTACTAAGTGATATAGAAAACATTTATATAATAAGAGTTAGTGTATTTTGTAAAACTCGGTACCAAAAAGACAGTGGAATAATGTTTCACAAGGAAGTGAGTTTCTTAGCTATAAATGTTTCAATTGTATGTCTGAAGCAATAATACACTTATTTTATTAAATTCCATCAGATTAAAATGTAAATATCATTCAGATTTCATCATTAATTTCATCAATCAAAAAAATAAACAGTTACTGAATAGGGTTGCGATTATTCCATATCGATAAAGTGTCGATAAATTTCTTCATAATTATATCTCATTATTATTTCTAAATCGTAAAATTAAACCCTAGCATCTAACTCGTTATTTACAACGGTATTCTGTATATTTTACTTGTTTGCTTTATGCTTTCAGATTTCCCACCGACACACTCACAAAGCAGTCATGGGTGGAAAACATGATAGGAAAGGAAGGAAAAGAGTCCAAAATGTAATGACCATCTATGTAGTAAACAATTTACAGATTTTTTTGTCATGTCAAACTATTTGGGCTCGCCAGTGACAACAAATATATATATTTTTTTCATTCTATGTTTTATTTTTCTTTTCGTACCCCATGCATTTACCCTTTCAACAGGAAAATTGGGTCAGGTTTCTTATTCATCGAGCGAAGCAAGATTTCCGTATCAAGAGCGGAAAATTGAAGTTTGTAGGTATCGTGTATGTATTTATTTGTTCGATAATTAGAGTACCGTTAATCCGATCTTTACAAAATTTCGCAAGTAGATTTTTTAAGATCGTATATTAGCCAAATCGGGAAAATGGTTGTCGAGATATTAAAGCCACCTCTTATTCACTACGAAAGCAGCCTCTTTTTCATTAGTAGTTCGCAGAGGGTTACATTTTGATGAACTTAAAAATAGTTTGTAAAGTGGTTTTATTAATTAAATGCTAATAAAATATTAATAGCTTCGTGAAATTCTTTTTATGCCTCGTAAGTATACATATTATAAAGTAGGAAATTACATCAAGCATTTATATCGATAAAGTGATGCAATACTTTTTATCGCGTTATGTTTCATCCCTAATATTAGTTCCACGGACGTTCACACTGTTATCAGCGCCAAAATGGCGAAAATCAAATGGTTTCAGTTTGATAACGACGTATACCGTCCAACGTACTTGTATAATAGGGGTCAACACTACCAAAAGAATTCTAAAGAGACCGAAACAGGTGAAAGTCTAAGGGTGTAAGGTCAGGATTATATGGTGGATGCATTAACACTTCCCAACCAAGCTCTCTCAATTTTAGCTGAGTGGCCAAAAATGTGTGTGGTCTGGTATTATCGTGACGAAAGACCACTCCTTTTCTGTTGTTCAATTAAGGCCGTTTTTTCTTAATTTCTTTCTTGAGTCTCATTAGTTGTTGGCAGTAGAGATCCGAATCGATGGTTTTGCCCGGCAGTAAAAGCTCTTAATGAACGATGCCCTTCCAATCCCACCATACACAGCATCACTTTATTGCGCATTAATCCGGGTTTCGCTACAGTCTGTGGAGCATGACTACACTTTGACCATGATCTTTTTCACACGTTCTTATCGTGTGTGATCCACTTTTTATCACCGGTTTCTTTACGTTGCAATAAAGAATCTCAAAGGAGTACACGATTCATTAGGTTTCTTTTAGTGAGTTCGTGTGGCCTTTTTTGTATAGCCAGCCACTTTTTAATGGGTCAAAACTATTTTGTGGTCAATCCTCAGTTCCTTGGCTAAGTCGTAACTACTAATATGCCAATCTTGCTCCACTTTTTCAAAAATGGCATCGACTTTATCCGTATGAGGGTGACCAAAGCGAGCGAAAAGACTTTTTATTCGACCTATTATTTATATAATATATGTCGCATCTTCGGTCATTAGTACGGATGATTAGAACACCCTCTATAATAAAGGAACACAAGCGCTATCTATGGGCGTTACGCAGAGTACATTCTTTAAAGAAATGGTTACATATTAATTTATATCTGAACTATAGCTAGCTAGCTGTAGCTTCTGTTATATGTGTATGATACTAACTAGGAATATTACGTATCTTCATAGTTGAGGAGCTCAGTTAGCCAAGGGGAAAGTTCGTTGTTAAAGGAATACGCGAATTTAATCGTGGGTTTTTACTGAACTATATGCGTATTTACATTGAGAAAAATTAATCGCTACATTCTTGTACACTTTGAACCATGAACTGTTTAATTGCTGATTGGTGAAATATATTGAGTATACAGCACATAACAATACATAATAAGTGGCGGTAGTTAACAAGAGTTCTAGTAATATATGACCCACGTTACTAGTTATTGAAAAAATTAAACAAAAATTAAACATATTGAAGCAAAGACGGCGTGTCTGCGTTCGTCCCGTATATTTTCTTACTTTATTCAACATAAAACTGGGAAGATTTTTTAAAGCTGGACAACTGACAAATGGAGAAAATTACTATTGACATAAGCGAGTGTTGATTTTACTAAAAAATCAACATTAATATTATCGTAATCGGTTTTGGTTTAATTCGGTTTAAACCATTCCAGTCAATACCGCCTTATATAAAACACAATTGTGACACAGCTACATAGGCAAAAACGATTGTCCAGTAAGGTAATATTTCGGTTCAACAAACACGAATTTTATAGTAATTTTCCTCGGCTATAGTAATATACAATCTTACCTGGTGCAAATATGCCTGCATTTCCAAAAATTTTTTTAATAAATCTGTTGAGATCATCCTTCTCTAGGCAAGTCTTCAGAATATGTTCCATGTCCAAAGGATTGACGACAACTATTATCAATAGATAACCATTAGGTACTGACAATTAAACAGCATTTCTATTTTAATATTGATGTATTCTCGTGAACAGAAATTACAGCATCAAAGTATTTCAAAGTACGGTTTCAGCTGAGTTAAAGGTAAATCTTAGTTCGCGTTCTTGCTAAAGAAATCATCAGATTGGTTGACTTTTATAAGGTGTTTTTAAACTTCATGTTAAACATCCTCTTTAAACCCAAGGGTGGTCATGACCAGTTTTTATCTCAGTATTTTATCTTATATTATTCTATTAATTAACGTATTGTAGAAGGTAGAAACCATTTCGATTTATATTTATTACGTTCAAATATATATATATTTGCATTATATTACTTTCCATTTCAACTTAAATAGTCCACGTGACTAAGAAATAGTGTAACTTTCTAGTGAAAGAATTTTCAAAATCGGATCAGTAGTTCCACAGATTACAGTCTACATCCAAAACAAGTAACACCTAACTCTGAAATGGCTATTAATTATCCATTGACTAGTAACAGTATCTACAATAATCAAACCATAAGCGCCTATTAGGTAGTAGTATGCAATGTAGCAAAATGCCACTTTTACATACCATTTCATTATTTATCGCTAATAACTTAATGATAACTTACCGAAGTAAAGCATGTGTCCCAACCATCCTGCTGCAATACCATCGTGTTTCATACTTGAATAACTAAATTCTTGAAGTGTCTTCATGACAGCTGCAAATTACACAGAGCTGTCTAATAAAAGTCAAAACTATGGTTTCGGTACATTTTTTATGAAATACTAAGGTACGACGTCACACCTTACTGTTGTCAAATCATTCGCACTCTGTCAATATTAATTTGACGTTAATTAATTAAATTAAATAAAACTGGACTACTATTTTCACAATATTTTAAGTTAGTTTCTTCCTTGACTTGGCGAAATCATTAATTTTGAGCGTATGCACCTACCAATTCTGTCTAATGATTCATTATTACGTGTACGTACTAATTATTGCTTTATATTTGATTTATAAGCCAATAGTGTTGTCAGTATATGTGGCTATCGACATCCACATATTGTTAATGTTTTCTTTTGTAAGATTGTTTTCATTTTCAAACAATGAGGGAAATTTATTGGAAAAGAAGATTTTGTTTAAGTATAAATAGAGGAACTCCACACGTTAAAATGATTTTTTTTTTGTGTTTTCATCGTGGCTCCATATTCATATCCACCATTTTTTTCGTATTATAGGATAGGCATTTTAATATACATTATCTTTTTAAAATATTACTGCAAAGCTCAGTCAACGATTGCTATTTGTCCACTGTTTGTTACATATGTTCACTTATAAATAACGATCAAATAATATCAATTTAATCAAACCGGAAACACTGAACACTTCAACTCATCAATCGGCATTAATGCTAGTTTGATCCCATGAAGGTATTGATACCAGATATTCTGTCAGAGTGAAAAAAGTAACGATCAAAGTCTTTTCTGCGCTTTTCGATCGCTTCAG
Organism: Euplagia quadripunctaria; assembly: GCA_963859945.1. Classification (NCBI taxonomy): domain Eukaryota; kingdom Metazoa; phylum Arthropoda; class Insecta; order Lepidoptera; family Erebidae; genus Euplagia; species Euplagia quadripunctaria. Next base: position 8,687,605 of record OY982562.1, on the reverse strand, counting down.
TTTGGCAGGCCTTGAGTCATTTTGTTTCCGGATCGTATTACTAAATCCAAGATTCATCACTTGTCATAATGTCGAAAACGCGCCGAGACAAGTCTGCACGAAACTTGCTTACTTGTATCATGGCACCATTCCACGTGGCTGGCTTCTGAACGTCGGTGAGGTTTTGCGGTACTCAGAGCAAAACAATGCCCCTCTTGCAAAAGTGCTCATGTTAAATTTTGTAAAGGCTTTCTGAACCAATATTCAATATGTACTGAATCTCTTCAAAGGTACATGATTCGCCAATTCTCTTTGATGAAAGTTTTAATTTATGACACAATGAAATTCATTACAAAATCCGTACACAGTTGTCTTAGAAGGACCTTCGTCTACAAATTAGCCTACTAAATTGTAATTTCGAAGAATTTAATATTACCTATCAATTGGAAATAAACAATAAAGTTTCTATTAAAATGCTTTTTTAGTCCTTGAATTTATTATTTTTAACAAAATGAATATAAATGGAACTAACATTTTCAACTAAACAAAATTATATATTTCAGCCGTAGAACGTCCACTGTTAGACATATTCGTCCCTAAATGACTTCTAAGAAGACCGGTTGGAAGCGTCCTGCATCCAAATTATATATGTCGGTGTCTTAATGTTATACAACCGGAACAATAAAAAACCTTGCGTATTTTGTTAAAAAACTTGTTTCTTTTTTTATTCTGTAAAATAGGATTGACTAACCTGTTATTGTGAAATATAGTCTGAACAGTTAAGTTATCATTTTTATTTTATCTATGGCTAAATAACTAATAGCCTTTTATATTCTTAGATTAGCTTTCTTATATGTAGAAGGCCTTTAAACCTTTCTTAATTTCCAATATAAACCAAGTTTTATAATACTTGTACACTATCTCCACTACTACTATTTTTATTATTAAATTTAAATAAACTTACACTCATTATCTCCTATTAGTCGGTGTGTTATACCAATGATTGACGAGGAGCCATCAATCAACGAAAATTTCGCCGCCAACCAGTACAAATTTCTTCTCTTGTACCAGAAATACAGGATCCACACAATAGGTGCGATAAATATCAACGGCAAAATCATTTTAACACTGTACCAAAAGAAGGTTGATAATAAATAAGTTCGTAATTTAATACGTAAGTTGTATGAACTTAAAAAATTGGGTGAATGTTTAGCGCGCGCGATGTGCTTGTCAACTGTCAGCTCAAAGGAAATGTGTTGTAATTTATATGGTCATTTTCCGTAGCTTCACTACAAAAGGTATAATAAGACCCCTGACCAGATTATACCAGCAAGTATTGTATTACTGCATTTATTTTTGTAGGTACTTAAATTAAATTACAACTAATGGTAACTATACTACAACTTCAGTTAATACACATGAGCCACCGCAAAACTTACGCTTTGAAACACGACTGCTTCGGGAAGACCCTACCTACCTGAGTCGCAGGGACCGGGAGCGCGGTAATGTTATCTATCCAGCATTGCGACTTGGCACTTGTCCTTGAAATAATTACCTACAGCCGGGCGGTAGCCGCGGTGCCCGCCTACAGTATTTTTATTACACCTACCTACGTTTCTTTCTAGTTTTGTGATTGTAAATATTATTATATATTTTTTATTTTAAAATTGAAACTCGTTGTGAATAAGATATGAAGTGTTTAATAAAAATACATGTTGTGTTTTTTGATTAGTAGATTTAATAAAAAAGCCACTCTTATAAATTTGAGACTGAAAAATATTTGCACCTAAATTGAGACGTTTTTTGGGGACGCGAATCGCCCTTCCCCAAGCAGTCCGCAACTACTAAACAGCCCAAAACACATGTGTTTAGAGTCGAATGACATCGTTGGCAAGTAGCATCGGTAACCACTTACTATCAGGCAAGACGTTGATCTTTTTGGTAGCTTACTGGTATCAGAAATTTTAAAGTTGAAATTCATCAATCAGAACTACGTTAGCCTCTTTACAAATGTAACGGTAGGTACATACACATAGTTGTAAGCACATTATTATTAGTTCTAAATACATAGCTATGTATTTAGAACTAAAGTTTACTAACAAAAAGAGTAATGAAGTAGTATCTGAACACGCCACAGTAGTTTCACTACAAAGTGTTTAATCTCAAATCCCTACCGATAAATTACTACTACCGGTAGGGATAATTGGAAATATTATGTCTACGCCTGTTCTATATATCCCTACCGATATATATATGTATATCATCTGGTGAATAGTTAATCTCTTTATAAACGTGAACTAAAATCTTGATTTTTAATTAACGTAAAAAAATTATAGTTTTCTTGTAAAAAATTTTTACGATTGTCCCAAGTTTGTTGCAAAAATCAATAAACTCATATTTTAATTAAGGGTTTGAGGTATTTGCTTACTCCATGATGGGTATCAATACCATTGGAAAAAAAACTATGCAAATGGAAATGAATATTGGAAGTGCGCTACAACAAAAAAAAAAAACTGGGACTAGCGGGCTTCGTCCCCGACTCACTGGGACTAGTGGAATACAGTTACGGTTCACTGGAACTACCGGAATACAGCTCCGATAACTGTAACTTCACCACATCACTCAGGTCATTAGTATATAATTGTCGCCTGCGGTATTTCCGGACCGAGACGACCTTCAAATCTTCAAGAAAAGAGTGTACTTCCATCTCAAAGGCCGGCACTTGTGACTCTTGAGTTGCAGGTGTCCATGCGCAACGGTAGTCACTTATCATTGGGTGACCCATCTGCTCGTCCCCTATAACATAAAAATAAATATATGTTTCTGTGAATTTCCGATATTAGTGAAGTCACTGGTGTATGTCGAAAATCACCAATTGACACCATGTAAGTCCGAAATTCTTTCATTTATTTATTTGAATCGAACATACACTGGTTAATTTTAACATACACCAAGGCGATTCTGTGAATTTTAAATTCAGCGATTTACAATATACGCGAATGTTAACACCCACCAGTATTTCTTCGGAAAGCGGGATAACCATACGTAGCCATCCAAACCAATCGTAATTTCGAATTGTAAACATGAAACATTATACCGACAAAATTTTCAAATTTAATACGTTAAAAACCATAGTAATAATATTAATTATACAACATCTTTGCACCTACGGTTTAACATTTCTACATCACTCCAAGGTTGACTGATAGAGAATGCCCTGGGCATTAACTCCGCCTTTGTACAATTGTGTATGAAGTTTTTTAAATTAAAATAAAATATATAAGAATCATGACTAACCTGAAAATTTACAATCGTTCGTCATTTTTAAGGGAATTTGTATTACACCCTGTAACGAAACACTATGTCATTTTAGTTTTTGTTTACCAGTACCTATTTTCAATACCTCAAAAAAAAACACGAACTCCAAAAAAGAAACTCCGGTGAGCGTTTTCTCTGACAGATGAACTGCCACGAACTATGCAATATTAAAATGGCGTCCTGTCACAAAAGTGGCTTTAAGGCGGAGCTTATTGACATTAACGAAAAATGGCGATAAAAAAATGTTTATCATACATCTATATGACGGCGCACGAGTATTTTAGTTGGCAACATTGTTAATAAAGGGTCAGAAGTTAGGACACTGACGCAACACCGAGCGCTGGCGCGCGACGGGTGACAGTTACGGTTCGGAGAGGCCGCTGGAAAGGCAGAATTGATTCGCATCTCGTAGGCGCACCACGTGTTCTGTGGAGTGTCGTGATTTAAAGCTTGATTGAAGATATCTAATGATTATTCAGAGTATATTTTTGTGTTTTAATAAGTGTAGTAAAATTACTGTGTGACAATCTCGTTTTTATTCTCCTCACCCGCCAACTCACGTCTACCCGCAACATTAAACATGAACGCGCCCGATGTTTCCGATTGACGAGGAAAAGTTTCTACAAAATATATATATATACATCTTTTCACTTCAACTCTTTTTACAAATGTGAATTTTCACGGGTGAAAAAGAGATAAATATGATTTTATTTGCGTGGTACTTGTATAACTAGAAATAAATATCACATCATCTCTTCTTCTTTTATCGTTGGAGAGCCATGCTTCGGCACGTATAGGTCGGCTCGACCAGAGTGATACCACGGCCTCACAGAAAACCGACAGTGAAGCAATGCTTCCATTGCTTTTCGCCGAGTAAGTTAGATTACCGTAGGCCCTTCCCTCGCCCCTCTCTTACCCCCTCTCCCCCTCTTCCACCTTTCCCTTACTCCTAACTTAAAGGCTGGTAACGCACATGTAACTCTTCAGTTGCAGGTGCCCGTGGGCGGCGGTAGTCACTTACCATCAGGTGGCCCGTCTGCTCGTTTGCCTCCTACAACATAAAAAGAAATTGACCTAAATTGAAAATGAATTGAAAACTTGAAAATTTTGACTTGCAAAAAGTCACTGAATGTTTGTATGTTTAAAAGTTTTATCGTTGCCTAGAATATTATTTAGACTTTGTGTGCGATGTAGAATCTCAGACAACTCGAAATATGTATGATTTAAATATAAATATGTGTTACTCTTATGAACTATAACAACAACAAACAAAAAACGGCTTATGGTGCACACTAGGAAAAAAACGCAAAGGCAGACCAAAAACTATTCTTGATGATTTTGACAAATGTGCCATCTGTACTAAAATTCGTCAATTTTATACTGTACAGAAAGAGATATCAACTTTGAGGAAGCTGCATATTGTTTTAAGACAAGATATCAACCATTGCGGTGGAATTACTTCTCTTCGTCAGATATTGAAAGAACTGGGATAAATATAAAAAAGTGAGATAAAACGAAAAATTCTCATTAAGAGACATGATATTGTGGCGTGGTGTGCTAAATATTTGCTAGTTATGAAGCGTTTGAGAGAAACTGGAAAGCCAGTTGCATATTTAAATTTAACTTATATTCACACTGCACATGATGTTAGTAAATGTTGGCAAGGTCCCAATAAACCTGGTGTTTCCAAAGCGATTTCTCTCGGTGAAAGATATATTAGTCCATGCTGGTACCAGCAAAAGTATTTGTTGAAAATTGTATACTTGCTTTTAAAACTAAAAGTATTTCAGCGGATTATCACCATGATATGAATCGTGACAATCTTGCCAAATCTGCACCAACCATCTATTATTGTGCTAGATTCGACTATTGCTGTTCTTTTTAGTATTGCAAGCATTTTATTATTAGTTTTCACTACACAACTATGTGTGTCACCTCAATAGGAGCGTACCAAATAGCATATAGTTTCCGTAAAAATAATATTTATAAAAGTGAGCTAAATCTCTGTTTGAATGTGTGTATAGATGTTAGCTCACACACGTTTAATATTATAGCATAAATACTAACACAATTTACCAACAAGGAGAGTAATAAAGGAGTATCTGAACATGCCACAGTAGTTTCACTACATTGGTGAGGCCGACGTGATGCCAGTGTCGGACCACCAACTAACAAGTGCAGCAAGTAACAATTGATCATGACACTATCAATTCAGGCGTGGTTGTCTGACTTTTGTCCGGCGTATCCTAAAATTTGGTTTATGCACTTTGAAGCAGTTATGGTACCACAGAAGCAAGACGATGACGCGCGCTACCAAGCTGCAATCGCTCGAGTAAGTCTTAATGCGTTACAACAAGTTAACGACATCTCCGGCGCAAACTAATACTATATGTAAGTAATAGCAGTTCGGAGATGACCATTTTTTTTTTTTTTTTTTGTACGTGTGGAAATCCCCTCGTGCCGTCACCCATCCGGGGTTTTCGGCGGGGCCGTGTGTCGGAATCGAATTGACTAAAACCACACGGTGTGCCGTACTGCGCCTTAAGTAGGAGGGATCCGGGAACAGCTTTTATTAAGACATCCGGAACCCTCCTAGCGCCTGCCCGCAAAGCGCGGGCACCACCTTCGGGTAAAAAACCTCTCAATTAGGCGACGTCCAGGCACACGCGGACGCCGCCTCCTCGCGGGAGTTCGGAGATGACCAGCCCCAACCAATGGCACTCGTTCACGAGCATGACGCACGCGCCAGCCATCGTTCACTTCAACCATATCAAAGGGAGCCGAACGACCCGACACATGTGCCACCATCAGCAGGACGTCTAGGCGAGCATGACATACTCAGAACTGCCAGGCAAATTAGCAAATTAACTTAATATGTTATTGACTACACAGTTCTCGCATGTACAATTCAAAATTTTCTAAATGTAACAAAATTGATATCAAATACATATAAGATAATGTCAATGTTTTGTAAAGTTAACAATGTCAATAATAATGAAAAAAAAATATTAATAAATAACATGTCAGATAAAAACTAGTATACAAGTGAATATTCATATATGCATATTTCTTAGGACCACGCGTCATTTGTAGTGTGGCTATGGAGCAGGACCAGCATTTTGCCAAGCATTTTTATCAGCTAAATAATCTTCTAGTTTATAATATGCTCCTTTACATAGTTTACGTAATATGTGCGAATAATAACAACTAGTTTAATTTCACGAACGTGTTCGACCGTTGAATCCCGAACGCTGCAAAGCTGCAAAAAAGGAGTTCGAGAAGATGATGGATGAAGCAATTTGTCGACCGTCTAGCAGTCCTTGGGCCTCATCTTTACATGTGGTTACCAAGAAAAATGTTGGAATTAAGCCATGCGGCCATCGCCGCTTAATGCGATTACAGTCCCCGATCGCTATCCAATGCCCCGCCTACACGATTTCACATTCATCATCAAGGCCAAGACTATCTTCTCGAAACTAGATATTTTAAGGGCGTGCCGCATTCCATGTTATTAATTTCCACCCAGAAGATATTCCCAAAACGGCCGTAATCACACTCTTTGGTTTGTTTGAATTTATGAAGATGACTTTATTTTGGCCTACGCAACGGAGCTTAGACATCCCAACGTTTCATGAACATGGTTCTGAAAGGCTTAGAATTATCTTACTGTTTCGTTGACGATATCCTTATCAGTTTTGATGAAACGAGCCTTAAACAAAAACTAGAAGAAGTCCCGAAAAAGTTATAGAAGTATGGACTCACGTTGAACATAAACAAATGTGAGTTCGGCAAGAGTGAGCTGGAATTCCTAGGATACCACGGGCGAATACCATCTTTGTCTATACAAAGACGGTATTCGCTCGCTGAAAGAAAAGGTCGACGTTATTAGCAACTACTAGCGAAAAGAAGCTTTTGAAAAGTGTAAATAGAGCATCCGAAACGCCGTTACACTCTTTCATCCCTCCATTACGTCACCTCTCACGCTCGCGACTGATTGTTTAGATGTCTGTGCTGGGTCAGTTCTCCAACAGAAAGTCGATGGCAAATGGCAATCACTTGGTTTCTTCTCCAAAGCTCTCAGCAAGACGCAGCGGAACTATTCTACATACGACCGAGAGCTGTTAGATAGAGAAATATATACAATGTACTATACAATAAAATAAATAAAATCTTAAATACATATTCGCAAAATAAGCATCAATGTAAGAAAACTAACATCTGGCTAAAAACTAAAAATTACGATGAAATAGATTATTTGAAATTATAAAATAGTTGTAAATACAGAATAGAGTGTACAGTTCAAACACACTGTGGTCTAACTTTCGCTGCGTCGAACGTTGAACACAATATTGTTATTACGAGGGTACTTACACGTAGAATTGCATAGTTTATTAAACTGATAACAAAAATTAAAATACCCACTATTATATTGTAAAAATAGTCCCACTAATATTATAAATGGGAAAGTTTGGATGGACGGATGGATGTATGGATGGATGGATGGATGTTTGTTACTCTTTCACGCAAAAACCACTGAACCGATTGCGATGAAACTTGGTATGTAGATAGCTGAAAAACTGGATTAACGCATAGACTATTATTTATCCAGATATTCCCACGGGATCGAGACTTACGCGGATGAAACCGCGGGGCGCTGCTAGTGTTCATTGTATAATCGTAGTGTCAGTCTTCCTATGTAACTTTAATTTAAACAGTGTTCAAAGTTATATGTATGTAGTGATGTAAATGTGTATGCAAATCATAATTATGGACATTTGTGAGTACAATTAATGTATTTACACGACGTTGGGAATGGTAGCTATAGTGGCGCATGTGTGGCATGGCAAAGTGGATTTCGTTACATGTACCACTATTTGGTGATAACTTTTTGAACGGTATTTTCCAATGCTGCTTGCGCTTAGTGGTTAACTATCCCCAACGAAATCTTATATTGATTTTATTTCACTGTTTCCCTGATGTATATCTTTCTATGATAATAAAGATTATTATTATAAAGATAATTATTATGTCTATCAAACACTTTCGACATATGATCGAAGGAAAAGAATTTACTATACCCACTCACTGACCACAAGCCACTCACATACGTAGTAAACGAAGCCTCGTCGAGTAACGACACTCCGAGGAAACTTCGACAACTCGATTTCATCTCCCAATTTTGCTCGGACATACAGCATATTCCGGGTGAAGACAACGTAGTCGCGGACGCACTCTCAAGAATAGAAGAAATTAGCTTCCCTAGTTTTATCAACTACGAGGAATTGGCTGCGGATCAACAACAGCGAAGAGATCCCGGAAATATTAAAAAATCACAAGTTGACCTTCAAGAAGTGCACCCTACCCGGCTGTAACCAACAAATAGTTTGCAAGACTTCCTCAGGCACATTTCGACCATATTTATCACTGCAGTACCGTCATCAAGCTTTCAACTCAGTACACGGTCTTAGTCACCCAGGGGGTACTAAGCCCTAGGAAGATGTTAAAGAGACTTTTTGGCCTGGAATAAACAAAGACAAAACATGCTTACACTGCCAAAGGTCGAAGATCAATAGACATACTGTCTCACAGTTGAGCGAGTTCCCCCTAACAGAAAGATTTTGAGCACGTCCACATCGATATTGTTGGACCACTGCCGATATATCAAGAGTTCCGGTACTGCGTGACTATGATAGACCAGAAAACAAAATGGCCTGAAGCAATACCCGTGGCAAATATCAAAACTGAAACTGTAGCTACAGCATTTATTAGCGGTTGGATTGCGCGATTCGGCTGTCCCGTTACGATCACAATGGATCAAGGACGCCGATTCGAGTCGGATCTTTTCCACAAGCTGAAAAAGCGGCTAGGAATCAACAAGATCCACACGACTCTCTATCATTATGTTATTAGTTTCCACTACACAACTGTGTGTCACCTCAATAGAAGCGACCTCAATAGCATATAGTTTCCTTATAAATAATATTTATACTAGTGAGCTAAATCTCTGTTTGAACGTGTGTATAGATATTGGCTCACACGCGTTTAATATTACAGCATAAATACTAACACAATCTACTAACAAGAAGAGTTATAAAGGAGTATCTGAACACACCACAGTAGTTTCACTACACATCCTATCACAGTGTACGCCTAAACAAGCCTCCGAATAGCAATGACAAGAAAGACACTTTGAAAAAATGGCTGGAAGATAATGAAATATCATATCCAGATAATGCACTAAAGGCTGAACTTCTAAGTTCAGTAAAAAGTTACAAAAAAGAACCAATATTTGAAATCAATCAATTGCTTGAGGCATATGGACACACTGTCGTCAGATTGCCGCAATATAGCCAAGCAGCCAAGACAAGTGGCAGTAAAAAATGTGGATGTATCAGCTAAAGAATTATTGCCAATTATAAATGAATACTTCAATAATATTACTGCAGAACACTGGAAAAAAGAATGTGATCATGGTAAACATGTCGAACAAAAATATTGGGAACAAGACCGTTTGATAGAAGATATGCAAGAATTTATTATCAATGTAACAGATTCAACCATAAATGACAATGAGTATTTAGAATCAGACTTTGATTATAATGAATAAATGGTTTTTGATTTTAAAGTATTCTCTTTTTGTTTCCATTTTCCTATAAGAAACATTTTTAGTACTACGTATTTTGAATAAAAATTTATTCTGTATCTGAAATGTTAATATTATTATTGTCTTTTAATTTTTTGCATACTTTACACATCACTAATTAAGTTCCTAATTATTATGGGGCAACTTGACAGTATAATTCTTTTTTGCTACGCGTCATTTAATTTATTTACATAAATTTTATATTTTCAATTTTTTCATATTATGTATCAAGATTTTTTCTTATAGTATAGCAAACGAGCAAACGGATCACCTGATGGTAAATGACTACCACCGCCCACGGGCAACTCAAGAATTACAAGTGCGTTGCCAGCCTTTGAGTTAGGAATAAGGGAAAGGTGGAAGAGGGGGAGAGAAGGGTTAGCACCTACGGTAATCTCACTTACTCGGCGAAAGCAATGCAATCATTGCTCTACTTCCGGTTTTTTGTGTGGCTGTGGTATCACTCCGGTCAAGCCGGCCCCTACGTGCCGAAGCATGGCTCTCCCACGATTGAAGATGTTTACTGTCGAACTATAATGATGTAACAGTGTTGTCAATATAACAAAAAAGGTAATTTAGCACTGCTGCGACCTAAAATCCTACGACGGTTCTCTTTCCACACAGACCATAGTTGTGAAAGTAAACATTATTTTGTTAGGAATGTTGATTGCATTATGCAATAAAAATGTAAGGTGTGTTCATGACAGCGATCTCCAGTAATCTGCCAAAGGTTACTGTTGACATTGTTGTGACTTCTTTTTTTTTTTTCTTTGTCGTAAGTGTAGAGTTATCAAGTGTCAAAATTAAATGGATTAAAATGCTTCTGACGCAATGATTTCTATGTATAAATCACAGTTTAAACATTGTATTTCATTCGACAACTTCTAGACAGAATTTATTTTAGGCCAACAAGGAAATGTTATTAATTGTAAAACAGAGATTAGCGACTATTCTTTGCTACTTTCGACAAGACCAACAAAATACAAGTAGGTACTCATAATTTTTGTTCAAGCTTGGTTGGATAGTTGCATTATCCAGAATCATTTAGTTAAATATTATCTACTACTGATAATATCTACAATTACATAATAAAATAAATATATAATAGAAGAATCATGTTATAATTTTTCCACCACTAATTATTAAAGAGTTTCAACCATTGTGAATATTTTGATTGTTAAAGTTACGGTGACAAGTAAGTATCTAGCTAAGTTTCCATATATATTTCTCGTAAAAAATCACAAACTTTAAGAGTAGATATATACTGTATATATGTAGCTGCTATATAATAACATAGACTTGATACATGACTAGACAGGGTATATTTACATGTAAAAAGATTATTTTAGCAGCTATTGAAGGATCACAGACTAAATCCTTTGTCGAGTTAGATAAACACATTGGCACAAAACATGGCTTTTTCTCAGAATATTATTCGTAGCGACGTTGTGCCTACTTGATGTTGACGGATGATGGTCCATTTTAAATAGTTTACAGTGCATTATCTAACCACTTATACAAATAAATATCTCGAAGCATGAGCGCCGTGACGTCATTGGAGCTCGTTTTCGCGTGCGAATGTAAACTATAAACTTAGTATACTTTATAGATCTAGTATACTAAGTTTATGACGTAATCTGTCTGTTATTAAAACTACATTTTTTGGCAATAATAAAATTGTTTTAAATTTTTATATGCTTATAGTCTATTCTACATGGAATTCTTTAAAATAACAGCAAAAATAAAAATACCTGTCACGTGTCCCCTATTCTTGGTATGTTTAAGACATTTGAGTAACAGATATAGAAACAAAAAGTATATTATATTAAACCTTGAATGTATTCAATCCCCAAAAATTATTATGAACCTAAGCTATTGTTAGGTATTGTAGTGTCCTATTTACCTACAACAAATGGCATAAGACATTTACGGATGGGTTTAAATGCGAATGTGGTTTAGGAGCTGGCTTCTATGACCAAAATTTGGGCCTGATTGCAATATATCAGGACTAATCTTGCACAATGAATCAAAATTTAAACAAAATTGTTATTTTTTCAATGCTCAATGCGCTTTTGGCTCCAGTGGTGCATCGATAGCCTATGAAATCTTAAAAGCTATTATTTCATTAAATAGAAGTGGTAAAGATGTAAGGTTGCAATGGGTTCCAGCGCATATTGGCCTACATGGAAACGAGCAGGCAGACCGAATAGCTAAGTTAGCAGCTGTAACGGGAAGCGCTATAAATCACTAGTCAGGTCATTGTGAATTAGTGCCTAAATTTAAAAAGCCTGTTATGATGAGTTGGTAACATAATATTTAAGCCATAAATTTAAAGACAAGCGTATAGGGTATAGGAATGTAGTAAAAGTTTGTGTCTACTTACGAGTCCGAGAAATAAGGTGAGCATAACAAGTTTATTCTACAAGTACTGAAGGAGAAATCGCACAAAGAACAGTAAAACACAAGGAACAGTTAAAAGAAAGAAAGCACAAATATTACAGAAGTTACAATATTGTATTTAAATTAGGCGCAAAACAAAAGCGAGCGCTAAAGTAGGCAACGACACAGGTTTCGCGAGCGCGGGCTGTACGCTGACTCAATAAGTGCAGCGGTATATTTATGCACTTGCACCGGCGCCACACATATTATAAGCGTCGAGACAATGGTGCGTTTCCATTGCACACGTCAACGACATCGAATATTAAATATTATACTTACATACATATTCAGGTATTATAGATACAGCTTCAGGCTGAGCAACATTTATTTTGACAGATACTGAGACGCATATGGCATACGGTAGGTTCTTAGTGTATGAATCGACCCATGCAAGGTTGTTCTTTTAGCATTTATTTTAGTACCTTTAGAAAAAAAACTGATATTCTGTAGGTATATTTTAATAAATTAATATTTATTTATTAATTTTATTATCATTGTAATATGGATTATTATTATGATTCTCTCCTTCCTTACATTATTTACCTTTGTTTAATTACTATTTATTGTACGTTTTCTGCAGTATGTATCGTGTCTTGTTTTCTGTCAATAAAATGTAAGTACCTATTTTCTTTATTAATGTATAAAATAAGTATATGTAAAGTTATGATATATATAAAACTAGTTACCAGGCCAAGCGTTACTGTGACTAATTAATTTGCAATAAAAAAATACTGTGACTATAAATTGAGATAAAAACTATCCTATCTCTCAAGTTGGACCAAACTGCAAAGAACAATGCTCATAAATGTATGAAATCCTGTACTGAGTTGCATCAAAACCAAACTATGCTTTCAGGAAATAAAAACAATTTCTTTTTATATTTCGTGTGATATCTCGTTTTCAGTACGTTTTTCGTCATATGTACTTAAAATATTTTTGTTTTCCATTAAATTACCTACAAAATGAGACCTGTTTTAAATCACTAAATGCTTTTGTTTAACTGCAAATAAAGGTCAAAGTTAAAAAAGAGCGTTTTTTTTCAACATTTAATAACTTTGAAAAAAACGTACGTAGAAATCTGAAACTTTCTAAAATTGTAGCTTGTAATGAGACTAAAAAATGCTATAAATTTTAGCTAGATTGGTTTTCAACTTTTTAAATTATTAACGATAATTTTATTTTTTTAGACTTGATTGCAAAATGCGCCATTTTTTTTTTCTAAACTACTAAAACTAGTCGGAGCAGCGTAGATTATTCATAAAACCATTTAAGTTAATGAGACTGTTAAAATGGTATCAAAATAGTTGTGTTATGTACACATACTGCCATCTAGTGATCTTAATGTGTAGTGTCAATGATCTGCCATCTTGGCTGTTCAATAAATTATAAGTGAAGTCAGTCGATACTTGTCACTATAAAGAGTTGATTCATTTTAGGTTATGGGCCCAGCACCACGTTTTTTTCTATTCAAAAAGTCATATTTTTTTAGTATACTATCAGATTAAGTAAGAAAAAGTGTAATTTTGACGGAATTAGGTGGTCATTTTAAAATATCATCATGGTTACGAACTACCTTGTAATCGTGCCTAAGTTGAATGGCAGAGAAAATTACAGCGAATGGACTTTTGCCGCGGAGAACTTTCTGGTGCTCGAAGGAATGCTACACTGTATCAAACCAGTTGCGGGGAAAACAATTTCGGCCGAGGATGATGAAAAAGCAAAAGCAAAACTCATAATGACTATCGACTCAAACTACGTGCATATCAAAAACGTGTCAACGTCTCAAGACCTGTGGAATAAACTGAAGAGTTTATTTGACGATTCGGGATTTACGAGAAAAATCAGTTTACTGCGTGTTTTGACCTCGATTCGTCTAGAAAACAGTGTTTCAATGACATTGTACGTGACTCAAATGATTCAAACTGGACATAAATTGAGTGGAACCGGTTTTAAGATAAGTGATGAGTGGATTGGATACCTGCTTTTAGCTGGATTGCCAGGAAAATACGTGCCTATGGTCATGGCCATCGAACACTCAGGTATTAGTATTACAACGGACGCCATTAAAACAAAATTGTTAGATATGGCGGAAACGGATGTCAGCGATAAACATGAAGTTAGTGCATTTGCAAGTTTGCAGAAGTGGCAACCTAAGAACAAAAATAAGTCTATGGTCAGTAATGGTAAAGATGGCGGCTCATCTGTCAAATCACACGTCAAATGTTACAAATGTAAACAATCCGGCCGTTACCGGAGTCAGTGTCCGAACAATGATATTAATCAGACCAATTAGAAGAAAAATGTGAGAAGGCAAACGAACGCATTTAGTGCGGTGTTTCTAAACGGAAAATTTAGTAAGCACGATTGGCATATTGATTCGGGTGCAAGTACACATCTAACTGCCAATAAAAGTTGGGTCATTAATCCGTGTTATGAACAGAAAGACGAAATAATCGTTGCAAATAATAATAAATTACAAGTTTTATGTACCGGCGAATTAAACATTGTCACAAAGACAGATGAATATGAATTTGAAGTGCCTATAAAGGGAGTACTTTGTATTCCAGACTTGACTACAAATTTATTGTCGGTTAGCCAATTACTGAAAAATAGAAATAAGGTTATATTTACTGAGAGTGACTGCAGTATCGAGGCGGCGAGTTAGCTGTGGCTTATGTTGTCAATGGAGTTTATAAGTTGTGGGTGCCTGAAAGTGCAGTGGTGGCTTCAGCTGTTTCAGGAAGTATGTGGCACCGCAGATTGGGGCACGTGAATAGCAACTACATAAATAAAATGTCTTCAGCAGTAGAAGGTATGAACTTGGGAGAAAAGGTTGATATTTCAAAGTTATCATGCTCAGTGTGCTGTGAAGGTAAGCAGTGCAGGTTACCTTTTAATTGTATTGGCAAAAAAAGTAACGTTAACTTAAAGTGATACACACAGATATTTGCGGACCGATGGAAGTACAATTCATTGGTGGTTCGAGATATTTTTTTGCTGTTTGTAGACGATTACTCAAGAATGACATTTATATATTTCCTAAAAAACAAAAGCGAAGCTTTAGATTGTTTTAAAGATTTTAAAGCCAAGGCAGAAATTCAGACAGATAAAAGGATTAAATTTATCAGAAGTGACAGTGGCCTCGAATTTTGTAATAGAGAGTTTGAGTTGTGTGTATAGTGTGTGTAGTTCCAAAGACTTGACGTTTTGCTGATTATATGGTAACACCTCGCCTTAAGTTATTAGCCATAGTCGTTGATTGCGTATAAATGTTGCAATAGATAGTTACTGGTAGAAAAGCGGAAGGCCATTTCGTTTGCATAATGTAACGTATTATATACCACATGTAATAATGTTCCGAAGTAGCCCAACTTACAAGTTAGAGCTGTTTTTGTTTCAGAATGTTTTAAGTGACCAAACATAGATACTGATTTAGTTTTCTCCATACTCATTGGATATTTATATTTATGTGAAACCATCAAGGGTGTGTATAGTGAGTGAATAGCTTTTATTGGTGTAAGTACTTTTGTTTAAGCATGCAGAGATTTTGTATAATAGTGTAGTTATGTACATTAAAAATTATGCGCATATAGGATAATACAATGAAATAATTATAAAACAATATACCTTTGTAGTTGACTATATAACTAATGATATACCTATAATGACCCAAGTAAGCTAAAAATAGTCATTCTTTTTTCCTCAGTGAATCGAGGAGAGCTTCGTTGGTGACACGGATTTGAGGGCAGCCAACTTCTTTTCGTAAATATACTATTCCATTTGTAGTCCAGCAGTAGTTATAAGCATGACTCTTTTGAAAAGTCCTTGCTAGATAATAAAGTTTCTGGGTAGCGTAGGTCAGTGTCTCACTTATATATAAAGAGTTTATATGACTGGTGTTTAGTTTTTGCTCATTGTTCTTATTTTTATTAAAGTGTTTTACAGACTTGATGACCTTATCTTTTAGTAGAACCGATGTAAAATCTACGACAACGGGATTGGAATTTTTATCTTTTGAGTTAAGTCTATAAATATCGCGTATATCGTTGGGTTCTATATTTAAATCTAGTGTATTGCCCATTTTTTTTATTGAAGTCACATAATGTTTGTTTCGGCTCTTCCTGAGATTTTGGTATATTTCTGTCTTCTATGCCAGTTATTCGTGATTTACGTTCTAGTGACTCAACTTTTGAAATAATGGGGGGTAGTTATGAGTGCAACACAAAATAAATTTTGCTCCCAGTTTTAATTAAATAAATCTTATTTTTTTACACTTAATTTATAGCTAATGCAATAATATAACATACTATAACACCTGCCAGTAAAAGGTATTCCTTGTGACTTTCCACTATATAACACATATATTCACATTTTAACACCTGATAATGGAATCACTACTAAACACTGTGGAAGATCTAAGCAAGATGCTCCATAATCGGATGAACAAATTTGAAGCTGATCTGCAAAATAATACAAGCCCACCAACAAACGTCGCTGGACTCGCTGGTGAGTTTGCCTCATTCCGGGGTTTTATACTTGATGTCCTCAAAGGCTTACAGCAACAAGTTCAATCATTGACACACAGCGTGGATCATTTAGAGATGCAAGGGCGAAGAAAAATACTCTTACTACATGGTGTTGCTGAAGAAAAAAAATGAAGATCTAGCACAAGTGGTGTCTAATATTGTTAAATCTCAACTTCAATTTGATAACTTCACAGTCAGTGATATAAAACGATGCCACCGCATGGGTAGGCCTCTTGCTCCACACAGGCATCGTCCTATTCTGATCAAGCTGCTACAAGTATCTGTCCGAGACAAGGTGTGGTTTTCAAAAATTAAATTTTATCTATATTTTATATAATTAAATCAGGAATCACAATATCGGAATTCCTTACGAAATATCGTCATGATCTGTTTCTGGCTGCCCGAGAAAAGTTTGGTATTTCCAAATATTGGACCAGACAGGGCACTATATTTGTACATGGGGCAGATGGTGAACGGCACAAAGTGAACTCCCGAGATGACTTGTTAAAATTAGCTCCAGCAGTCTCCGAAAGTTCTACGCGAGAAGAACGGCTGCCAAGAAATGAATATGTTTGATTTGTCTCTGTCTGTTTTTGTTTTATAAGTGTCCGATATCTTCTAGGTGGGTAGCGCGAAACAGTCTGCTCAATGTGCTTCATATTACCCACTCATTTGCTGATACCATACTGTTAATCACAACTTTTTTAGAAAGTAACTTCATAACTCGTAGCTAACAATTTTAACCTTACTTTGAAATTTCTCACTTGTCAATGTAATGTCAAACCGATATTCTGATATTCTCGTTCGTCGTCAGTGACGTTGAAAAGTGACAAGTCCAGTGGTAATATTATATTTCGGAGATGTTTTTGTCTGTTATTTATTGGCAATGGTATTATAAAGCAGTATCTGTATACTCCTTGCCACTAGTTTTTCTGTTTTTTTAGTCAAAAATATTCGGCTGCATTCATAATTCAGTTACATATTACTATATTAACACATAGCTGACTTGATTGAAGACGATTTGTGTAATGTGTTACGATTTTTTTTTTAAATATAAATGAGCTACCTTACCAGGATTTTCATCATACTGTGGACTTTTAATAGTAATTTTAAATTAATAATAATGTGAACACCTCTCAACTGGCAGGTGGACTATACTGCTAGTTGCTGTATAAATTCATATTAGTGAATCTTACGATTTATACTTCAGCCAAATTCGATGTAGAATGTTTACCAACAAAGCGTTTTCGCGCATTTTCTGACAGGCAGTTACTAATAACCTGGTTGCAAATTACATACCCCTAAAAATATTGTTATGGTCTGACAAGGAAAATGAAAAACCTCGTCATGTTGCGGACAACAAATGGCACTAATTTCTTTTAATGGCAAGAGTAACTTTAAAACTGTTTTTAAACTTTCGCGGCTATATATATTAGATTACACATCTGATATGTATAGTCGCAAAAGTTTCAAGAGCAAGTACGGATAGTTGCCAAAACTCGCACTTTATAGGTATAGTACCTTGTAATTATTATTGTCGCGATTTAGTCCCGATTTACACATCTAATTTCAAAACATCATTAACATATCATCATTGTTCATTGTTGATTGCTCTCAAAGTGGTGGCGTGGTCGGGGCTTCATCACACTCTTGAGGTCGCGTTTTATAAACCTATCGATTGTAAAATGTCATAGTTGAACATTTAGATGTAGCGGTGGTAGGTGGCGGTATTGGAACGATTTAATTATTTAAAACACAGAAATGTTTATTTTTACGTATAAATGTAGATTCTGGTAGTTCATAAATAGTCGTTATTTTTTATTGTTAATTCTGAACAAAATAACGATAACAAATGGACACCAAGACAAGTATTAAAAAACTGGCCAAGTGCGAGTCGGACTCGCGCACCGAGGGTTCCGTACAAACCTGTAGGTATATAAGTAAAAGGGGTAGTAAGTTTAAAATTATTAAAAATATTTTTATTATATGATGTAACTAAAAAATTACGGTTTTCGCATTTTTTCCTTTATCTGTGCTATAAGACGTTGCTTCGTAACAAATTTAAAGATTCTGAGTTACGATAGATGGGCTAAAAAACTGTCGGAATGGGTACCCAGAGATAGCCAAAGACGCCAAGGTAGACCAAGGAAACGGTGGGAGGATATTTTCAAAGAGAGGAGTGGAGTAGACTGGAGAAAACAAGACAAAGATAGAGACAGATGGATAGAATTGGGGGAGGCCTACGCCAAAGAGTTGACTTTCACAACAAAATAATATAAATTGAATATACATTGCATTCAAGTTCATTTACTTTATTAAAAAGGATAAATAAAATTATAGAAGAAAAATTAACTACATATATCCTACTAATACTATAAACGTGAAAGTTTGTGAGGATGTATGGATGTATATGGATCTATGGATATGGATACGCCAAAACTACTGAACCGATTGCAATGGAACTTGGTATGGATATAGCTGAAGACCAGGATTAACATATAGGCTACTTTTTAAATCGATATTCCCACGGGATCGGGACTTACGTGGGTAAAACCACGGGGCGCTGCTAGTTTATTAATATTATAACATTTATTGTATGAATTCTAATATATAAAGGCTCAAAATTCTGTGTGTAATGAAATTTTTACCTTTTTAACTTGTTATGATTATACCGCAATTATAATACTAGAAAATAAACAACGGTAGTGGCTATGTTCTACAGTAGCACTGCATACCTTCTTCAATTTGACGATTAATAGATAATATTTTTTGTATTCTTTTGAACGATTATATTATGTCGTTACATTACCGGAAAAAAATATAACACATCATCACTAATATCCATCAACAGTGAAAAAATCAAACCACATCCAGTTTTGTGTGATTTAACGCTAACATTTCAGCGCGCTTTTTCTGTGACATCAAGGACCACGACGTGTTTGATTCTATAATTATTTTTGAAAATAAAAGTCATAAAACATACCTATTATTATTAAAAAGGTTAGAAAACTAATTTTCAATATTGTATTGTGGAGTCTTCTGCATGTTCCTATAAATATTCATTATAAATAACCAAATTGTTGTTGATCTGCGAAAGTTGTAGAGTTATAGGGTTGTAAGGCGTATAGTTGGTATTTTTTATTTGCTAATTCTTGTTTTAAGGTATTTTTTAACATATTACGTATTTGGCGGTTAGACTAAGTTCCAGCAAAAGCAATGACAATAAAATCGTAAAGTAAAACTAAGAAATGGAGGTAAAATTACAATATTTCTGTATTTTGATTATGACAACCCTGTATATGATGACATATGGTTTGTTTACAAAGATTCCACATCCAATTTGGCTCAAGTATAGTTATAGGTATAATAAACATATATAATATTTTTCTATATATATCTATATATACTTATAACATATATACACTGTATATAATTTTATCTTCTTATTTAGATTAATCTTATGGCTTACATTAATGATGGTGAAGACTATTATTCCCTCAGTAGTAGTGATGATGACAGCTTTGTTAGTGTTCCATCCCTGGCTTACACACTTCAAATGCAATTCGCCGATGTTCCAACAAATTTTATTGTCGTACATATAAATGCGCAGAGTATTCCAGCTCACTTCCCCGATATGCTGACGAACCTTGACTGTAAGGATATTCACGCTATTCTCGTTTCAGAATCATGGCTTAAGCCTTGTCTTCCCTCAACTTCTTACTCTATACCTGGCTTCACACTCATTAGAAATGACCGATCGGTTGGCGGTGGTGGCGGTGTAGCCATCTACCTCCGTAATTACATTCCACACTCTGTGGTTTGTGTATCTTCACAACCGCCTCCACCAAACGCTGGTGAACACTTATTTGTGGAAGTCGAGATGCATCATATAAAAATTCTTTTAGGGGTTTATTATCGTCCCTCGTTACGTGTGAATTTCTTTACGTCCTTTGAGAATATCCTGCAAACTCTTTCTCCTTCCTATAGTCATACTATTATAATGGGTGATTTTAATACATGTCTATTGAAAAAAGATTTCCGCTCGTCTTCTCTCTTTTCCATAGTAGAATCTATCAATCTCTCCATTCTCCCACTAAATGCTACCCATCATTTTCCCAACTGTACACCCTCTCTTCTGGACCTAATCCTTGTTTCATCTCTGAACCACGTCGCTAAACATGGTCAATGCGCAGCAGACGAATTTTCCTATCATGATCTTCTCTTTCTCTCCTACAAAATACGTCCTCCTAAAGGCAAAGTCAAGAGTTCTCTTGCAGCGTAATTTTAGTGGCATGGATGTCGATCTTCTTAGAGAAGACGTGAAGGAGATCAATTGGACCCCTCTTCTAATAGCAGAGTCCATTGACGAAAAGGTGAACCTTTTTAATACCAATTTGATAGCGCTTTATGACATACCTTCACGCACCGGTTCGAGCCATGAAATTAAAACATTCACCATCACCCTGGCTGACAGACGAAATTAAAAAAATTATCGTTCGTAAAGCAGCGGCGAGGTCAAAATTTTATATTTTGACCTCGCCGCTGCTTTACGAACGATAATTTTTAGACCTAGACCTAGACCTACAGATATCAATAAAAAAAAGTATTTAAAGTTAGTAATTTATGCAACAAGGTGTGTAGGAATGCACAACGCCAACATATCCATAGCTCCGTAGAAAACGGTGACCCAGCTAAGGTCTGGAAATTCCTTCGATCACTAGGAGTCGGAAAGCAGCGTCAAGAATCATCTCCTAAGCTTCTGGATATTAATCAGCTTAACCAGCACTTCAATGCTTCGTCTAACTTTAATAAGACAACTAAAATTAATACATTAAATTATCTTTCAACAATTCCGACTCCTGATTATCCTCCATTTGTTCTTAGTCAAGTGTCTGCTTGTGATGTTGAGAGGAGTATTCGGTCCATTACATCTAATGCAATTAGCACTGATTCTATCAGTCGTAATATGGTCCTTCCCATCCTTGATGAAATTTTACCTATTATTACCCACATCCTTAATACTTCCATTGTTAGCGGTATATTTCCATCGACATGGAAAGACGCCCAAATTATTCCTTTACCCAAGAATCCCAAACCTGTATCCTACTCCGAATACCGTCCTATCTCAATTTTACCTTTTCTGTCAAAGGTCCTTGAACGCCATATCCACTATCAGCTCAGTACATTTCTTTGCAGAAATAACCTACTTAACCCGTTCCAATCCGGTTTCCGCCCCGGTCATAGCACGACCACCACTCTCGTCAATATTACAGATGATATAAGGACAGGCATGGAGAATGGAAACCTCACAATTCTATGTCTACTAGACTTCAGCAATGCTTTCAACACTGTGGACTTCGACATTCTCCTTGCCATACTAAACTCTCTCAAAATATCTTAAACGGCTATGTCAATATGGTAATGGTTTCATAGTTACCTGTTCGGCCGCCGGCAGCGTATCCGACTGAATGATAACTACTCTACCTGTTCCAACACAGTTGCTGGTGTGCCACAGGGTGGCGTTTTATCGCCGTTACTTTTTTCAATATTTATTCATTCAATCTCGAATGAACTTCTCTCTTCCTACCACCTTTACGCAGATGATTTGCAAATATACAGTCAAGCCAATAATAACGAACTGTCTCAAGGTATTGACACTATTAATAAAGATCTGGCTAGTATAAGTAAATGGACCACTATGTATGGGCTTAGGGTTAATCCTAGCAAGACGCAAGCTATAATTGTCGGTAGCTCCAGACTCACTGCTAAAATTGACTATTCAGCACTTCCACAAGTATCTTTTGAAGGTGTTACTATTCCTATAAGCAATAACGTTAAGAACCTAGGGATACATATGGACAAAACCCTGTCATGCAATGTCCAGATAAAAAATGTCAGTCGCAAGATATTTGCCTCTGCGGCTTCTCTAAGAAGATTACGTAATTTCCTTCCAACTACTACTAAAATTGAACTCGCGCAATCGATTCTTCGTCCTATTCTTGACTATGCCGACGTCAGCTATCTAGATCTTAATGAGGACCAACTTGACAAACTTGAGAGGCTTCAAAATTTCTGTATGAGATTCATTTTTGGCTTACGCAAATATGATCATATCTCCGAATTCCGCACTAAACTCAAGTGGCTTCCGATTCGACTTCGCCGGAATACTCATATCCTCTCAATTCCTGTATAATATCTTGTTTAACCCTATTACCCCTGTCTATTCAAAAAAATGTTTCGCATTTATGCACGACACACACAATAGATATTTGAGATCATCGGAAAATCTAACGTTGGAAATTCCAACTCATTCCACAATATTTTCTGACAAATCATTTACAGTGCAAGCCGCACGCTTGTGGAATGCATTGCCAGAAGCTATCCGACGAGCTCAGTCACAAGCAGTTTTTCAGAAAGTCGTCAAGGATCGTTACCTTTCTTCGTAAGAACCATATATTATAATTAAATGTATGTGTAGTTTATGAATATATGTGTGTATTACAATAAAAACTTTCGTGAGTGATATTCATGTTTATTAGAGATCCTGCCGCGACGGTGTCAGGCGTCACACTCGGAGTGTGACGCTTGACACCGTCGCGGCAGGACGCTTTACTCCTTGAAAAAGGGCCCCCGTCGGGTCCGAAACTAGTCGGGCATCCCCGAAATACAAACGTGAGTAAAACCGTATAAACTCTAATAAATATATGTGTATGTATATTTCTTTATGTAAATGTTTGTATTTGTATTATTTGGATAATAATAGAAAATTAATAGACTTAAATAGACTGTTATTTATAAATTGTATATTTTTATTATTATATTTAATTGTTGTGCACCGCGAGTTACCTACTTCCATACAGTAAAGTCCATCCTAAGGTTGTCTGTAAGAGATCGCAGACTGCGATAAGACCGCCCATTGTACTGTTACTTTATATTAATTTTCTAGATTGTATAATACTTTTTTTTGGTGTGCAATAAAGAGTACCTATCTATCGATCTATCTTTTTCCTCCAGAAATTTGATAACTTTTGCGTCATCTTGTCTCTGTTTTTCAAGGCACACTATTTTAGATAAAAAGTCATCATATTTTGCACACATCATCTCCACGCTTTTACGAAGTTCAGTGTTTTGTTCATTTATTTTTATAATAGTGTTTTGTAAGTCTAGGAATCGTTACTCTTGGTCGCTTGAAAATTGGGTGAACATTTGTTTAATGATGCTAGTAATCGTGGAGTTTTCATCATCGTATTTCCTCTTCTTTCGTTCGGTCACAGATGCTGTGATCCTATGCAGATCAGGCACCGACAGACAGTTTTGCAGCAATGATTGGCTTTCGCTTGTGGGAGTATGTGCACTTTGTTTGTTGTCAGACGCAATTGTAGCTTGTGACGTCGATGGAGTCGCGGGGGGTGTTCGCTTAGTTTTGCCCATTATTGTACAATAACTTGTGTAAGCTAATTTAATTGTTATGAAGACTGTATGGGTTTATTTACATTCACTTGTTGTAGTGTTTATGTAATCCGTAGAAAGCTACCGTCGCTCAGTGGTACTCTTCAAACTTGTCAAACAGTTCTCCAAAAATATTTTTTATTTTAAGGTATATCATTGGCTACTTAGTAGAAAAAAAAACTGCCAAATTCTACCAATTTATTAACAGTGGTTTCAAATTCGCCCTCTGGTAGGAAGTGGCTTAACTAAATTAGTTACTTTTATTACCACAAGTATGGCCAGAGTAGAGCTAGTTGGCTAGTACTAGGTTAAACAGTTTTTTCTGAACGGTTTCAGTTTTTTAAACTTTGAACACTTTTAATGGAAAGTTATTAAAACCATAGAATAGTTAGAAATTACTACTAAGAGTCAATAGTTCGTTTTTATTTCACTACAAACACTGTTGTTTATTTGTTATTGTTTATAGCACTGTGTATACACTTTGGGAAAATAATTGTTTTATCTACACATATACTAATTAAAAGTTCTCACAAACGTTACTGCTTACACATAACTGTTATTGCACCTAGACGAAATACTGTTAATACCAATTAAACAAAGATTTTATTTATTTACAAATTTAAAATAATTATAAGTAATTATTGCTCTTAGGTTGAACTCTAAAGTGCGTTTGCCCTTTGACATCTGCAACCCATTTCTTTTAATTTGTCGCATTCTAATAACTTAATTGCATCTTCGTCCTCTTTAAGTTGAACCATAACCTTATTAAAGCTTTTCTATTTAATTCTTGTAATGCCTTCAATACTCTCAGATCTGAGAAGTTTTGCTAAAGCCATTTTTTTGGCAAACTTTCCATAGAAGTAATACACACTCCATTTAAATTGATTTCTTCGTTTTGGGTTTTATTTAGATCTACCCTCATATTTCGCGTTTCTATAGAATACTACGATGACTACGAATAATTCGTATAGGTTTCCTCCTGACAACAGTAATAAATTCATCTTCTACACTATTATCATCTTCTCTTTCTTTTCTCTTCATCATATTTCTTGTCCGTTCTTCACAAGTAATTTCGATATCAGAACTTATCAACTCTCGTTCACAATTAACCAAAAACTCTGAATCACTAGTATCTTCTTTATCACTCT
This sequence comes from Euplagia quadripunctaria, assembly GCA_963859945.1. NCBI lineage: Eukaryota > Metazoa > Arthropoda > Insecta > Lepidoptera > Erebidae > Euplagia > Euplagia quadripunctaria. The sequence goes on along the minus strand of OY982562.1, from coordinate 8,662,103 downwards.
TACTTTCATTCATCACGATCGATAGCGTAGGAAGTAAGTATACAAAATGTTTATTCACTCGGCAGATACACAAATACGCGGCCCCTCCACGCGTGAGTCACCGGACGAGTGTTATAGCATCCATATAAATCAATTCTTTTCTCTTTTGCTGGATGGATTTCTTTTTAACCACAAGATAGGGATGCCTCCACTGCCTTTTTGGGATCATTATTATTTTAAATGAAGTTAAACTCTAAAGTTTAAAAAACATTGTGAATTTATTTTTTAGTCCATCATGTTTTTATTTGCCATGAAACCAAGACGAGATGATGAAGCCAATGTTGTATGGATCCATAAGCCAGTTGCTCAGAGTCACGGCACAGGGATCTTCCTCTTTGACGTATGTATTGCAGTTTTGATCACTCGGATTGTTTTTAGAAGCAAATCCTATGCCAAATAACACCAATTAATTTAGACCTCAAAATAACCTTTTTTTTATTTATTACAATATCGCACCTAAACACATGTCTGTGTAGTTGAGTGTCGATGTAAGAGTCGTGAAAAACATCGTGACAAGTTTTGCCGTGACACTATAATAATAAGTATTAAACGTCAATGGAAAAAATGTCAATCGATAGATCGCTATTGCTTTTCTCCAATTACAATTTATGTTATGATTGATACGAAAGATTAGTATTCATGTATAATAATAAATTCTGCTAGTAACTTTAAAAATACAGAGTTTTGAAAACACACTTGAAGGCCTTGGACGACTTGGAAGTCAACATATTTTTATGCTTAAAACAATTAGTTGTAAATTTACTTAATTATGTATTATGAGTAGCTTTGAAAAATTTAAAGTGTCAATGACGGAAATTTGCTATTGTAAACACATTTTTTTTAATACAACTGTTTATTTCTTTGCGTTGGACAGGGGGACTTGAATTTTATTAATCTATGCAACTGCTATTTTGTTTTGCTTGTCAACATTGTCAAGAGAGAAAGTAAATAATAAATATTGTTTTTATTGTGAAACAGAACAACACTCAATCATATCACAGTGATTGCCTTTTTATTCTAACTTAAAGTCCGTTGGCCTTGCATTTTAGTGATAGATATCAAAGTTGTATCCGATACACACTAATATGGTTACATTGTTTACTACTTAAAAGGTGTACAATGAAGAGAAATAAAATAAAAATAAACACTTTTAAAAAGTTGAACCGACTTTATAAGCACTTACAGGGGACACTGAACTTTATTATGGATGTTCACCGATATTTACTTCATCTAACGATTTTAAAAGTTATTTTTTTGTTTGAAAGGCTGTGCTCCCAAGGTGGTCCCATTGTCATCAAGTCTGATAGATAAAGGTATATGATAGAAACCCTCAGAAATGAAGGGTAAATGTAGTGTGTTTGTTGATTTTGCCTGAAATTAAGCAAAGCAACAGTACGTGGGAGACCGAGCTTCACTCGATAGCTTTTTGTAAAATCATATATATATATACACATATATCATATACATGAAATACAACTATGCAGTTGAACTTAAAATGCAAAACTGTATCTGTATAGAAAGTTTCATCAAAAGCGTTAGAGCCGTTTCCGATCTACCCGAAATATAAATACATACATAATCATAATCATTGACTGGCCTGTTGGTCTAGTGGTTAGTGACCCTGACTACTAAGTCAGAGGTCGTGGGTTCGATTCCCACCCAGGACAAATAATTGTGTGATGAGCACGATAATTTGTTCTGTGTCTGGGTGTAATTTATCTATAATATGTATGTATTTAGAATTATATAAGTATGTTTATCAGCAGTCTGGTTACCATAGTACAGGCTCTGCCTAGTTTGGGATCAGACAGCCGTGTGTGGGATGTGTGAAGTTATTATTATTATTATTATAATACTCGAAATACAACTATGCAGTTGAACTTAAAATGCATAACTGTATCTGTACAGAAAATTTCATCAAAATCGTTAGAGCCGTTTCCGATGTACCCGAAATATAAATACATACATAAAAGAATTGATCGTTTAAAGTACTAAGATTAACGTTTAAAGTGATAAATGTTGTTGTTAATAACCACTTTAAAAAAAGAGGAGGTTCTACGTTCCGCTGTATCCTTTTTCATAACCTATTCAATCAAGAGCAAGTGATCTCTTTTAGTTGAGAAAACGTCAGACCTTATTTTAACTATAAAGAAGTATGAGATATGTATTTCTTGAAAGAGATCCTTAATAATAATTAAATGAATTATAAAGTGAATAAATATATACTGGTTTTGATAATTATTACGACCAAAACACCACAATGGAATAAAAAAGAGATATAATTTACGTTTCAACATATTATTATACCGCCGTAATTAGTTAGGAATAATTTTAAGTATAGTATAAAAACAAATATTCAAACTGTTCTGAAATAAAGACTTATTATTATTAAACCAGTCAGTTAAACCACGCCAGTGTAAACGATATTTCTATGTACGACCGCACGAGCCTGGACGACTCACTGTATGTTTGTAAGTCATTAAAGATTTCATGTCTTCAACTACTGTTATAGTTGATGACATGAAATCTGACGAATAGAAAAAAAAACGATTTTTAAGTTATTTTGCAATAATAAACAATAATGCGTATCTCCGTCGAAGTAGACTTTAGGGTGTTATTGTAAGTATTTTTCTTCAAATTTTAAGCCAAGTATCGTATTGTTATAAAAGACTACCACTTTTCGCTTTTTATTTGGCTCTGACGCCTGGATTATTGCACCAATTTTATAAAATATTTTCTCCAACCCCTCAAAATACTCCTCTGCGGCAACAATGATCTTCATTTGATGAAAATCTCTGGCCACCTAACCATTTCTTCAGGTTTAGGAATAAGTGGAAGTCGCACGGGGCCAGATCTGGTAAATAGGGTGGATGCGGTAGCAATTCGAACTGCAATTTGTGAAGTTTGGCGACTGCAACCATTGACGTATGTACGTTGTTATGGTGAAACACAAACTTTTTCTTGGCCAAATGAGATAGTTTCTTTCGGATTTCTTCAATAAATTTTTGCAGCAAGCTTACTTTCCATTTATTGTTTTTCCTTTTTGCAGATAATCCACTAAAATAATCCCTCGAGCATCCTAAAAACAGTCGCCATCACTTTGCCGGCCGACAAAACCGTTTTTGGTTTCTTTGGCGCAGGTTTTCCGCTCTCAGTCCACTGCTCAGATTGTTCTATTGTTTCAAGAGTATAATGATGTATCCAGGTTTCATCTACTGTAACATAATGTAAATAGCACTAAGCATCAACAGTGAGCAAACGCGGCACCCATCGCGCGCAAAGCTTTTTCATTCCCAAATGTTGGTGTAAAATATAAAAACGCATTCAGACGAAATACTCACCATCTCTGCTATCTCTCGCAACTTCAAATTAAGAAGTAAAAAAAAGAGGCAGTCATGGGATTGCCGACAGAAGTGCAAACTTAAACGATACCACGAACTTCACTCACTCGCTCACTCGCCCACTCCCACTCTGCCCACTCTTCCCACTCGCCCAGTCTGCCCACTCTGCCCACTCTTCCCACTCTGCCCACTCTTCCCACTCTGCCCACTCTTCCCACTCTGCCCACTCGCCCACTTTCCCTTCTCGCCCACTCTGCCCACTCTGCCCACTCTGCCTACTCTGCCCACTCTTCCCACTCTGCCGACTTTGCCCACTCGCCCACTCTACCCCCTCTGCCCACTCTTTCCACTCTGCCCTCTCTGCCTACTTTTCCCACTCTGCCCACTCTTCCCACTCTGCCCACTCGCTCACTCGCCTACTCTACCCACTTTGCCCTCTCTGCCCACTCTGCCCACACTTCCCACTCTGCCCACTCTGTCCGCTCTTCCCACACTGCTCACTCTGCCCCCTCTACCCACGCTGCTTACTCTGCCCACTCTTCCAACTCTGCCAACTCTGCCCACTCTTCCCACTCTTCCCACTCTTCCCACTCTGCCCACTCTCCTCACTCTCCCCACTCTCCTCACTCTTCCCACTCTCCCTCCCTCCCTCTCCCACTCTCCCTCCCTCCCTCACCCTCTCCCACTATCCCACTCTCCCTTCCTAGATTCCCTCCCTACCTCCATCTCTCTCACTCCCTCCCTCCCTCTCCATGTCTCTCTGACGCTGTACATGTATATATAAGAAACACCTCCGTCTTAAGAGTTTTCGATCTCGTCTTAAAAATATTTTTTTTTAAATATTACACTCGGACACATTTTCGATCAGTTTTACCTCGGACACATTTTCCATACATTTTCGATCAGGGTCCACGTGACCCTGAATTCTAACAAAAGTTTAACATTTTTTACCCATCTCAAAAAGTGCCCAACGCCGCTAAAGAAGTTTTCACTTCAAAAACCGAGCAAGTGCGAGTTTGACTCGCGCACCGAGGGTTTTGTAAGCAAATATACTTGTATGTTAGAAATAGTAGGTCCATCTCGGGCATCAATTTTAGAAGATTTTTGCCCGCTTTTTCCGAAAGACAAACTTAATTTAGCAATTCTAAAAATACTTTACCATACATCGATTTACGACAATGTCAACTTTCCAGCTGCAAAATATAAGTTAGAAATCAAAAACCTATTTTGTTATGTGAAATAATAAAAAATTCATGACTTTCAGATTTTTTCCTTCACTTGTTGTCCTTTACTCCACGGGTTCTTGAGGAAAAAGGTCTTGACAGACAGACCGACGTACAACAAAGTGATTCTATATGAGTTTCTATTTTTTGTTTTGAGGAACGGAACCCTTAACAAGTGACTCCAGTAATATCTACCCAGTGACAACATAGTGTATTTATAGCGAAGATCAAACCAGACAATATGACAAATATGAATAGCATCTTCTACATACCCCTAAGAATGCCAACAAGCTACCAGAACGTAATGTTCTCTATGAGATACGAGTGTCGACAGAGCGCTCTTTCAGAGGCATTTTTTTTTCAAAGGAATTTTAGTTTATCTACATTATACTAAAATTACTTGTATTCAAGTAGTCAATTGTATGTTGGCTTATCTATAGACATATTCTGATACCACAAGAAAATGTTACTTAAAGTATTTTCTGTTCTGATGTATTATAAATCATCAATCAGCGATTTCACACTGCTTTCACAGCTAGTGAATAAAACTAATGGTTTAGATTTAGACTATAAGAAAGAGAACAATGATAAAGTAATTAATAGGTATTTTCCTAATATGGTAATTGAAAAATAGAAATATTATATTGTTATTATTTACTAATATTATTATGTAAAGAGGTGTATAGTTTACATAAATTACAATGATGGCAAATGGACCAAAACTATTGACACTAGGCATGAACCTTTTTAAGACGCTTCTATTAGCTTTGTATGTATGTATGAAACGGAATCTTTGAACGTTATTTTCATCACCTTCAAAACATCAGATTAATTTTAAACTTTGCACACTTACCAAGGACCGATAACATTGCAACAATTTAAATAGTTCTTTCCATTATCCTGATCAAGATCGTAAGGATTAGCGATTTTTTATATCTGAAGAGACGGTAGTGTCTTGCGCCAAGTACGCGTTTAAAATAAATATTCCTGAGTGGGAGCCTGAAAAACGGCGACAAAATCCGAAGAAGGCAGCAGGCGCGTAAATTACCCACTCCCATCACAGGTAGTTACAAATCTGAAAAAATTATCGTTCAAAAATTAAAAACTACGCATTAATGATAAAAGTATGTGGTTTTTTTTTAGTTAGTTTAAAGTAGTTTATTTAAATAATAAATTATTTTTTACTTTTTAGTTGGGTTTTCTATAAAAGAGTGTTTTTTTCGTTTTTTTTTCAACCATTATTTATTTGTTTACATCATAGTTGTCAATAGGACCTAAAGCCGCCTGATGGTAAGCTAGATTAAGCTCCAAAGATTGATGACCACCATTCTTTAATTGTGGTTTTCAATCTTTGAGCACCATTTTAATTCACTATGACCATCATATTAAAATGGTGGTCTTCAAATTGACGGCCCCTAGAGATGTCTTTTCACGCCCGGCTTAAAGGACCCGGGGTTGTTAGTCGAAGTGAACACAAATTTTAATGATTTGGTTCTTGTTTGAACTGTATAAGGGCGATACCGCAGCCCGCCACGTGTTGTTCTGGATAGGAAATCAGAGGATGGGATCAATTGGAGGAGCTCATCAGCACACTCGCCATTGCAGCGGCGACAGAATACTGCTAAGAGGGCTACGTTTCCACGCAACTGTCAGGGTTCAAGGGCTGTGGTAACCTCAGGACCCTCAATAATGAGGATAGCATGTCGCTTCAAACTGTCGAAAGCGTCAAGTAGGTATTGTATTGGTTGTTGGTGAAAAAATGATTATTTGTCCTGGGCAGAAAATTATATGTTCTTGGTGACTTTGCCCACTTAATATATCTTCGTTACTATGAACTTTATCATCTGTTGTCAAATATTTAATTATGATATTAAATAACCTATTAGTAGTCCTTCAGAATTGAGTGAGCAAAGTTAAAAAGCCACCTAGAACAATTTTCTTACCACAATGACCAATGTTCAAGGGCTGCGACCATTCAATAAGTATACACAACTAACATTTAAATTAAATTGAAAATCTTTTTAATGGGGAACATTTTATTACAATTCACATACGGACAGTTTAATAACAAAACGTTAGTTTTAAATTATTACCCATAATTGTAAAAGTTGCGCGGGACAGCTAGTTTTGAAAAAAATCAGAAACAATTATTATATAGTATTCGTAGGTCAACCTTAGGTTGACCTATGAATACAATTGAGATCAAAGTACACTTAAGCATAGGGTAGTAACTAAATACACACACATACTTAAAAAAATACTTGTACTTAATTTTTTACCTAAATTTTCATCAGGTTTACAATAGAATTATGAGAATAGATTATTTCTATCGGTTGTGTAACTGATGATTAAATTGCCCATACTCACCTACCTACACAACTTTATCACATATTCGAATAAAAACCCGTTGGGTCCGAAATTAGTTGGACATCCCCGAAATACACGCGTGAGTAAAACCACCCTTAATAATATCTTTATCATAACAAAAATTTAATAAACTATAAAGTACAGGTGACAACATAATATATATAGATCGGCACGGATTGAGGTATTTATTTGAGTAGGTAGTTTTTATTATTAAATACTTTTGTATAACATATGGAGTGCATATATCATAAAACAAGTTGCAGAATGAAGGGATGGGGGGACGTGCGGTAACGCTCTCATACAATACAAATAGTGGCAGGTAGCAGGCAGATGATTAAATAGGTACCTATTGTCTTTAATGCTCCTGCTTACGCAAATTTGTTTGGTATTTTCAAATTGTCAGTCAGTCAGTATAAGTAGGTCGTGAAGCTAGTTGCCTGTTCCAAAACGTAGATCCTATGGAAAAGAACAGGCAAGAAACTCCAAGGACACTCTTTTCCAACATGTTTTTTTTTTTACAAAGTTATTTGTTACATTGCTTAAGCGCAATTTAATGTGAGGACAATGTGACATAAATTAATATTGTTCTAAAATGGAAAAGAAAATCACAGAGCTGCTAGGCAACATAGAAAATTAACATAATACTACACAGTAACACTACTGACTACACAGTTCTCACATGTACAATTATTATTTTTTTTAAATAACAAAACGTAAAAAGCGTATTATAACTACAATGTCAACAGTGTATAAAATAACACTAATGTTCTATAAAATTTGCAATGTCAATAATATAAATAATCAAAATATCAATAAATCTCATTGACAGTGTGACTGTGGAGCAGGACCGGTATTTTGCCAAGCATTTTTATCATCTAAATAATGATCTAGTTTATAATATACTCGTTTACATAGCGTGCGTTTTATACAAGTTATAAATTTCTTTTCACTTAGTTGAAGAATATTATCAGGTATTTTATGAATTTAATGCAGTAAGTACCCTATAAAAGATGTTTGCACTTTTGCTAACCTAAATTTTGGTTGAACTAGTTTGTGTCCATCTCTAGTAACATAATTAAGTCTTTCACGCCGTTTTGTAAAGAGATGAAGATTTTTTCTAACATACATGATGTTTTCATAAATATATTGACAAGGCACCGTCAGGATATTAATTTCCTTAAATAGATCCTTAAGGGATTCGCGACTACCTAGATTATAAATGGCTCTGATAACTCTTTTTTGCAGAATTAATATCGATTCTATATCTGCAGCACGCCCCCATAATAATATACCATAAGATATGACACTGTGGAAATAACTAAAGTATGCTAGTCGCGCAGTATCTATGTCTGTGAATTGGCGGACTTTCCTTACAGCATATGCTGCAGAACTTAGCCGCTTCAAAAGAGTTGTTAAGTGAGGGTCCCATTGTAATCTCGAATCTAGCGATATCCCTAAGAAAACAGTTTCATTTACAAAATCTAACTTTTGCTTATTTAATAAGATGTCACATTCACTATGTTTAACGTTAGGCAAAAATAATCTTATACATTTAGTTTTATTCCCATTTAGCACTAAATTGTTGGCAGTAAACCAATCATGTACTCGATGAATAATATTATTTACATCGTCAAAGCTATTGGCTCGTCTATCTACTTTAAAAATTAATGATGTGTCATCAGCAAATAATACTATTTTGGGTTTACTATCTAGTAAATGGGGAAGATCATTAACATAGACGAGAAAGAGAAACGGGCCCAGTATCGATCCTTGCGGGACGCCCATTTTCAATTTTGCCTCTAATGAATTGACACCATTTATCTGAACCTGCTGTTTTCTATCACTCAGGTAGGATTTTAGCAAGCGGAGGGCTTGTTTACAAAGTCCGTAATGCTCAAGTTTTAGTAGCAACGTTTCATGATTTACGCAGTCAAATGCTTTTGAGAGGTCGCAAAAGATACCGAGAGCATCCTTAGCTTCCTCCCAGGCTAGGCTATAACGTAGATATTTACGCTTTTGTATAGGAGTGATGTATCTGTTACGAAGTAACTAATATCTTATCTGTGCTATGGTGTGCTCCTTTCGTAAAATGAACAAACGTTATAAAAAAGTGAACATTCATAGCGTGACCAAAAAAAAGTGCCGCTCAGAAAAGATAATACTATTACGCGATATCTGTTACTAAAGCTGAATTTAACAGATTAATAAACACAACTAGTAATAACTTAATATAACATAATAAATCATTTAGTAATAACTTACATGCCTTTTTCTGCCGGCAATTTAAAAATGCCAAATTGTCATTGGTTCTCTTTCTCTTCCACCCCCCTACTGTACAATAATTATGTTATTTGAGCATTTTCTAAAGTGGCTCAGGTAAATACCAGCCACTTATAATCACGGCGGAACGCTAACCGGTAGTTGTATAAAACGTGACCTCGAGCGCGCGATGTAACCCTGACAATTATCCCAGCGTCCCAAAAGCTCTGACGACCCACTTATAGTTCTTACGTAAACAATTAACCCGCCGTCAATACAGAGGTCATAGTCGCAATATTCTATATAATAAACATCTCGTCATGACTCCACACTTGTATTGTATGCTAATAGGGTATAATAGCTGGCAGACGTCATCATAACTATACCCAAGTATTATGATGCTTAATCATAATCTCAACAAGAAATCTGTTTAATTGGCGTAGACAATTATATAACTTACGTCTGTAAACAGATACCACAAAAACTGTGACACCACAAAGTCGTCAAAGTAGTAAACTCTTGAAAAATAGACTATACCTATTTCTCCGTTTTTAATTTTTATTTTATAAAATTTATACTTATGTCAGCGGTCCCTTGATGCTGTGAAAAAATCAAGCTTCTAAGTCTACGCAATCAAAAGATACGGCCATTAAGCCTTAGATTTTAACAAATACAATACAAAACTACAATTTATTGTGTTATTGTTTTTTTGTAAGGCATGCCAAACATCAATAGAATATGCAGAAATGAAAGTTCTTGCACCAATTAGTATATATACACAGTGGGGTAACTATACCATCTGAGGCCCGTGGCTAGGCCGTTGCCTCGTGTGCTTAAGGCCTTTGGGTCGGGGGCCCCCTAGGGCCGAGGACCCATGGCATTTTGCCCGCTCTGCCACTCTATTGTTAGTACCACTGTAGTACCACTGTATATACAACTTCGTTCGTTGGGCCGCGGTCCGCCAGGCATGATTACTTAGCCTGGTAACACCGTTCCTCCACAACGTTAATACCCTTTGCATTCATTTCTCTGAGGGTTGTTGCTGTAGGTGTATTGTCAAAAGACTCCTCAATGTCAAGGAAAGCACATAGAGCAGTTTACTTATCCTCTAGAGCCTTTTCCACTTTGTCAATCAGATCTAACAAAGCTGTTTCCGTGGATTAACCCTTTCTGTAAGCATGTTGGGAGAAACTTTAGTGGTCTTTCCACAAAGTACTTTTCTCTGGTGTACTGGTCTATAATTCTTTCCATAATTTTTAGAAGAAAAAGTTAAGGCTTATAGGTCTAAAGGATTTCGGAATGGTGTAGCCCCTTTTACGTACTTTCGGTATGAGCCATACCGTGACCTGTGACCGTTGATCTACCATGCGCGTTGCCAACCATTTAAAAACATACATAATATTTTCTTGAAAAACCCCGAACTGTAGTCGCTCGGAACAGCCTCGGCACTCAGAATCGGTTCATAAATAACGGAGTGAGGGCTAAACATACATAAAAATATATATATATACGGTCGAACTGAGAACCTCCTTTTTTTCGTCTGTTAAAACCTCCTTGTTTTTTCGTCGGTTAAAAATATGAAGCTATCGAAATGAACTGGATTCATTTAAGTAATTAGAATAAAAACGTTTGTGAGGGATATTCATCAAACTCAAACTATCTATTCATTAAACTAGTCGGGCATCCCCCAAATAAACACCTGAGTAAAACCATTTATCTTTAATAAATAGACGTTTGCAACAGTAAAGGTTGGGGTAGACAGCGGGCGAGGCACGGAGCGGTGGAACGGTGACGCAAATTATAGTAAAATGCTTATGGGGCTTATAAACCCCCTAAATACATAGTTAGCTCTGGACTCAAGAAACTTAACTACTGAACAGCTGTCAACCATTAAACAAGTTATTTCTTGTTGCTTACGTTGTATCTCTTATCTCTATGATATAGGGTTTAACTTCTAACAATACATTCTTCAGTTAATAGATTCAATGAATTTTTGTCTAGCTCGTATATAAAACAAAAGAAATAAGAGCACAGTTTATAAAGAGTCATCCTCCTACATCAGGAGCAAGGCTCACAGAATTTTTGACTGTTTGTGTAAATTGTCAAACAGATATTCAACACATTTCTTCAAATAAAAAAAATAAAAAATAGTACTAGTATTGCGCAGATATGAGATAGCAACATTAGCACGTTTTGTTTAATTATGCATAATATTGTTTAAAATATTCATTTTGTTAGAAAGCGCGATGAGAGAAAGTCTATCCAAGTCGGATTTTGTACTGCGAATATTCAAGAATATGAGCTATTAATTATTCGTGATATAAACTGTACCTGCAGTCATATATATCCCCATAAATCGTCTTCATGCATCGAAAAAGACGTGAAAGAAAAAATCCATGTAAAATAATGTAAGTATGTTTTCCCTTTATACAGTTCTACACCATTAATCGATTGTGATGAAAGGATCTTGACCAAAAATGGGCTAGCAATGTTTCATGTCGCAAAATGAAAATAATTTAAAAAATATTTTCTTATTTTTTACAACCTTTTCACTTCACGAATTTTATTTTCGTATCCGGAGTTATGATTTAAATTAAAAGAGTAAAATAACAATTGCTACTCATTATTTCCGTATAATGTAATGATTTTGACGTTTTGTTCTCTTCATTTGTACGAGCTATGTAAGTATGAGTTTTTAAACAAAAGCATCACAAAAATGATATCAAATTCATATTATCATAAAATAGCTAAACAATTAGTAATATTATTACGTTTTACAATGTATTTAATTAATATTTTATGGTTCTGTTATAATAATCATTATTTTTGTGTTCCGTCTAACACAACTGTCAAGCCAGATGCCAGATGAGTCGGATCGGAACCATTACTCTTTATGTGTCGATCGACAATAGTCACTGTGATAATCTTTCAAGTTAAATATTAAAACTACTTACGGAACTCCGTTTGATCAGCTGGTGACTTGTTTTGTTTTAACTAGCATTGTTTTTTTTTGTACATGAGTGATCTGTGGTTATTTTATAAATTGCGAGTAGGTTAAATATAATTTGTAGGTCCTTGTTTGTAGGAGATATTTAATCTCCGTTTAATTACTTAAAAACTCGGGTATTTGTGGAAAAACGAACACTTTTATTTGATAATATATAAAGCGTAGTCTATAATAAATAAAGATTTATTGTGTAACAACTCAAGACAGAATTCCATATACAGATGGGCATTGTCTTTTGGCAGTCCAGTTTGGGTTTATGGCCCAAAAAATAGTTGAAAAAAATAGCATAACAACGCATGCCGGGTAAGCTAAATTGGACTTGATGGCAGGTTATTAAAGTTAGTATATATAGTTTAGTATATAAAATAATAAAGAAATAGTTGTAATTATATTTCATAGAAATTTGTTATAAAACAGCTATTTTAAATCTAGAACGAAACAAAGATCACTATAAGTCTACAAAAGAAAAAACACTTCCAAGTTAACGAAAGGTTTTTAAATGTCGTACTTACAGGTTTGACACTGATAATGGTATTTGCTCAAGTCATGTAAGGTACTCGTAACTTCGATGGTAATCCCCCTATCATCCCCATTGTAGTTAGGGGTGCTTTTGCTTGAACTTCCCCTGAGGGCAAGCCAGTTGGTTTCATCTACAAATCGGGATAACGACCATCTGTAAGTTAAAAAATCAAAATGATTATTTATTTATATAACGTGGATCACACAGAATAGACCAGTAAGAAAAGCAACCGATGCAAAATTTATTTAAATTTTGAATTAGCATCTCTTTGGGAATCTGTAGATGTTTAATGATTTCATATGTCATTTGTTTTCACAAATTGGCGGCAATTTAAAAAGTGTCTGTCGCGCATCGAAATGGATTTGTAATATAATATTTATTTTTGTTGATTTTAAACTTGTATTTATTTTCTATGTATTTACATGAATGGCTCTTTTATTCATGCTTAATTATGCCTGTAAAAGTTTACAATTCACGATTATTTATAGTCTCTACATCTCTACAATTATTTTTTTTTTTTGCTCTACCACAGCTCTACATAAAATCCTTTGATAGTTTTTCCTCTGTATACCTACATGACATTGGCAAAATTGTGGTAACTCCACAAAGCCACAAACCTTAAGTTGAAGTTGAAATGGATTTGACTACAGAAAATTTTCCCTTAATGATTTATTACGACTTTCGTTGCGGTATTACTCAATAACTATGTTACGATAGACTTCGATTGGCATTTCATGACGAAGCCATGTCTTGTGCTACTGTTTACAACTAGTTTAATGAATTTAAGCTTGGTCGAAGCAAACTCACTGATGATTCTCGGACGTACTTCTACGGCGACTACTGAAGTAACATGAGTGCTGTGCGGCTAATGATAGAAGCTGATAGGAGGGTGACATATCGACAGATTCGGCCAGTTTTAGGCATTAGTATGAATCAAGTGCAAAAAGTCTTACATGAACATTTAGACTCATGGCATCATCATAATTTGACGGAAGATCAAAAATACCGTTGTTTGGATTGGGCACCAATCCAAACGATGCTCAATGCTTGAAAAGTATGACGGAGGTGACTCGAATGCTGTATATGACATCGTCACAAGTCATGAAAGCTGGATATATTATTACGAACCAAAAGAGTTTTCCCGAAACCAAGAGATTCCATTCGAAGATTTGCCGACAAAAGTAAAGAAGGGCAGAAGTCAAGGGAAAAAGATGATTGCCTCATTCTTTGGACGGACGGGCCATTTCGCAACAATTGTTCTAGAAGACAAAAGGACTGGTACTGTAAATTAGTATGTTAGTTATTGTCTACCAGTTGTCTTGGAAAATGTTAGACAAGCAGGATCGATCGTTTTGATCGAATTGCACCGATCGAAACCCGAGTTACACATTTATCGTCCGGATGTCTTAATGAAAGCTGTTCCCGGATCCCTCCTACTTAAGGCGCAGTACGGCACACTGTGTGGTTTTAGTCGGTTCGATTCCGACACACCGCCCCACCGAAAATCTAGGTGGGGTGACGGCCCGATGAGGTTTCCACACGTACAAAAAAAAGGGGTGTGTGGTATAAATCAATACATCATAAATTTAACTCACTTTTATTCTATTGAATAACAACGTATTACAATGTGCATACGAATTTTGTACACAGGCTTATAAAGCACTTTTTATCAATTATTTAAGAAAAGAGGTGAACCCGTTATCCGATAAAGTGGCAGGTTTATGGAAGTCAGAATACTTTTTATAAAGATTTTAATTTACAGAGAGGGTGTGAAAATTTGTTATCATTTTATGTTAGTAGGTAGAATTTTTTTAGAAGTAATGCACCTGAAAAGATAGTGGAAATGACCTCTTTGTCATCTAGCAGTAGGCATACCCACTTTGTAGTGCTTTCCGCGTTCTAATTTTTTTAAAGTTAACTTAAGGTTTCCTTATCTTCAACCTGTTTATATCTGAGTACGTGTTATACATATTGATCATGTTCCTAGTGTATTATAGTTCACATATTGTAATTGTTTCCTTATTGCAATAATTTATTTTATTGCAATATTTAATATTAACCATAAACCTATCACTTATACAGAAACGAGCCCTAGCCTCATTATTATACTCATAATAAATAAAATCTATATAACTGTATCCTCCTAGAGGTATGTATAGCTGTACTCGCGAAATATAAAAACAAATGTAACTTATTTTCATAATTTGTTTATTTAGTCATTTATGATTAGTTGTATTGTTCTTTTTGTATAACACGGTAGTAAAAGGCGTCCAGGCGGCCGGCTTGCAAACAAGTTCTTGTGAGTTAAAATCCCCACCCACTTATGAAGCAAGGCCTTGGAAGGTCATGTTAAAGCAATAGCCGTATCCCTAGACATCTCTAAGGCTTTTGACCGACCTTTTGAAGTCTGGCATGAGGCCCTTTTAAGTAAACTTCTAGCGTACGGCATACCAACTGAACTCTGCGACTGGATATCTGATTTCCTGAAGGAATGGTCGATCCAAGTCGTCTTAGATGGCTGTTCTTCCGACCTAATGGCAATTAATGCTGGGATACCTCGGGGATCTCTCTGCAACTTTATTCCTGCTCCATATAAGCGACCTTTTAACACCTAATATTAATGGCTACGCCAATGACAGCACCGTTGTAGAGCGATATATGTTCACGTGAAATCCAGTCTTTGAGTGTCCATAATTGAACGGGTTAATTTGACATTGCAGCAGATGGGCGAAAAAGGGTGCTTTCAAAATTTCACCCACTTTCCAAGGTACTTTTAACCAGGTTTCCTTACCGATTACTGACCATCTAGGGCTTCTGGGCATTACAATCACGTCCAAACTTAACTTCGGTCAACAAACAAAAAAAAAAACAAACTGTGGTTCGCTCAATTGGAGGGGCAGTTCATTTTATCAAACATAAGTGCCGATGCCACCAAGTTCTACTACGTGCTGGCACAGCTGGAACCACAACATTCAGCAGAGGTTCGAGATCTGATAGTGTCTCCACCTGCAGCAGACAAGTACCAGACGCTAAAGGCCGAGCTCATACGTCGACTCTCGGCTTCTCAAGAGCGAAAGATAAAGCAGCTATTGGTGCACGAGGAGATAGGGGACCGAAAACCGACTCAATTTCTTCGACACCTGCAACACCTGGCTGGAGAAAATGTACCATCTGACTTCATCCGGACAATCTGGGCCAGTCGATTACCACCCCATCTGCAGACCTGCATAGCTGCTCAACAGACGAAGATGACCCTGGAGGACCTAGCTGAGCTTGCAGACCGAGTCAACGACGTCGTTCCCTCAACCATGCTGGTTACAGGTTCAAGGCCAGGGCACGTAGCTAGTACAACAACACCTGCAGCAGAACCAAGCGCAATTGAGATGTTGACAAGGCAAGTTGCAGAACTCAGCCGGAAACTGGAAGCTATGAGTATGGACACACATCGATGTTCACGCTCCAGAGGTAGGAGAACTCCAAGTGGTAGATCCCGTTCAGGCTCGCGTCCGCATGACCACCCACATTGTTGGTACCACTACCGATTCGGCGAGCGTGCACGCAAATGTAACCAACCCTGTACCTACGGGAAGACGGAAAACTCCACAGGCAGTCATTAGTAGCGGGGAACGACTGCCTAGCAATTTCAAGCCGCCTGTTCATAACGGACCGCAAAACGAAGGTGCAATATCTAGTAGATACGGGTTCAGACCTGTGCGTCTTTCCGCGATCCGCTGTTCGGGAGCAACGCAAGAGATCGAAATATGAGTTGTTTGCAGCCAATGGTACAATAATATCCACCTATGGGGACCTGCTGGTCACATTAAACCTGGGACTTCGACGCGCGTTTACCTGGCGATTCACAGTAGCAGATGTCTCGAAGCCTATCATCGGTGTCGACTTTTTAGGTCACTACAACCTGCTAGTCGATTGCCGTAACCAGCGATTGATTGACGGCACTACAGCACTCACAGTCTACGCACCACATCAGACGTCGACAGATGCAATTTTATCTGTCCGCACAACCACCGACTCAGTTTACCACAGCTTGCTAAGAGAGTACCCTGATGTCACTCGTCCAGCTGGTAAACCTGCAGTTACCAAGCACTCAACAGTGCACCATATACGCACCACCCCAGGCCCACCAGTATTCAGTCGTCCGCGTCGTTTAGACCCTGTACGCTTAAAAGCTGCAAAGCAAGAGTTCGAAGAGATGCTGCAGAATGGCACAGCACGAAGATCAGACAGTCCATGGTCTTCACCACTCCATCTAGCCCGCAAGAAAGACGATAGTTGGCGTCCATGTGGGGATTATAGAGCTTTAAACGCGAGAACAATCCCCGATAGATACCCAGTTAAGCACTTGCAAGATTTTACTCACCAACTGGCAGGTAGCGCCATCTACTCCACTATCGATTTAATAAAGGCATACAACCAAATACCGGTATTCGAAGCAGACATACCGAAGACAGCAATCACGACACCATTTGGTCTTTACGAATTCCCGTTCATGACGTTCGGACTTCGTAACGCTGCTCAAACCTTTCAACGCTTCATGGACGAGGTTCTCCGTGGTTTAGACTTTTGCTACGGATACACGGATGACATTTTGGTATTCAGCCCTGACAGTACCAACCACCAGGAGCATCTGAAACTTGTGTTCAAACGACTTTCTGAATATGGCGTTCTAATAAACACGAACAAATGTGTATTTGGTCAAACAGAAGTCAATTTCCTGGGATTCAAAGTTTCAGCAGCTGGTATACAACCTTTGGACATGAAAGTGCAGGCAATTCAAGACTTTCCTTCACCGAAGACTATCAAGGAACTCAGACGCTTCCTCGGAATGCTGAACTTTTACAGACGTTTGATTCCGAACGCAGCTACTTGCCAAGCGCCTCTCAACGAATTACTCGCTGGCCCCAAGACAAAAGGCTCACAAGCCATAGTTATGACACCTGCACTGTTAGACACCTTCAACCGCTGCAAGAAAAGTCTTTCGGAAGCCACACTTCTAGTACATCCTGACTCACAAGCAGAGTTAACCATTCATACCGACGCTTCAGAAACAGCTATAGGTGCAGTCATACAACAACGACATGACGGTGCGTGGAACCCACTAGCATTCTTCTCCAGGAAGCTCAGTCCAAGCCAAAAGAAGTACAGTCCTTACGACCGCGAATTATTAGCCATCTACGAGGCTATAAAGTACTTTCGCTTCATGGTAGAAGCACGCACTTTCGCAGTAATAACCAACCACAAACCGTTGACATTTGCCTACTCTGGACGACGCGAAAACTGCTCACCACGTCAGTTTCGTTACCTAGACTTCATCAGTCAGTTCACGACGGATATTAGGTACATTGCGGGAACAGAGAACGTGGTTGCTGACGCACTCTCACGAGTTGACGAAATCGTCATGCCCCTCGATTACCAATCCCTAGCCCGTGAACAAGAAACGGATGATGAGCTGCAAGACCTGTTGAAGAATGGTTCCACCCTCAAACTGAAAAAGTGTAGAATACCAGACAGCGACTTCAACGTTTATTGTGACGTATCCACCTCAAGTCCACGACCCTATGTTTCTCCGTCCTTACGCAAGCAGGTATTTAATACGCTGCACAACCTCAGTCATCCAGGAACAAAGGGCACTGTCAAACTGGTGACACAAAGATTTGTCTGGCCAGGTATCAGGCGTGATTGTAGACAGTGGGCAAAAGAATGTCTGCAGTGCCAACGCTCTAAAATATCACGGCACACATCGGCGCCACTTCAAAGATTCGAGCTGCCATCAGCTCGATTTCGCCACATACACCTGGACTTAATTGGACCACTTCCACTTTGTTCTGGGAATAGATACTGCCTCACGATCGTCGACCGCTTCACTCGTTGGCCTGAGGCGTATCCACTACAGGACATGACATCGGAATCTTGTGCAGTCGCTTTGATAAATGGTTGGATTTCACGCTTTGGCTGCCCCGAACACATCACCACTGACCGTGGAAGGCAGTTCCTATCGCACACCTTTAAAGAACTAGCCGCGATCGTCAGTGCGACACATCACACCACTACATCATACCATCCAGCTGCCAATGGCCTTGTGGAGAGGTTTCACGGCCAACTCAAGTCCGCCATCACTTGCCATGCTTCATCAAACTGGGTTGAGGTCTTACCTTGGGTCCTACTTGGAATCCGCAGCGCCTGGAAGGAAGACCTGCAACTATCTTCAGCAGAACTGGTCTACGGCGAACCACTCCGTTTACCTGGACAGTTCTTATCCTATAAGGCCAATGAAGACATTGATATGACTTCGCTCACTGCCCGACTTCGTGCTCACATCAGCAGACTAGCCCCACAACCAACATCTTGGCACGGAAGTTCCAACAGAACCTTCTACATACCCAAAGACTTAAGCACTGCATCCCACGTCTTTGTTCGCCAAGGTCCTGCACGAAGACCGCTACAAGCACCATACCTAGGTCCTCACAAGGTGCTCCAGCGAGGCCAGAAAACCTATGATGTAGACATTCAGGGAACATCACAGCGAATCTCAATTGACCGATTGAAGCCGGCGTACGTTAGTAAGGAAACACCACAGCCTAATCCTGAACCTCAAGCCACTGTCAAGAAGACAAGAAGTGGACGAACGGTCAGATTTCCTGATCACTATCGCCCGTAGTCACGGTCTCACCGGGGGAGTGGTGTAGCAAGTAGGCGAGTAACTGTACGTTACAACGATCCAGCAAAACATCCGATACTACGTCACATATGGCGTGATCTCTTACACGCGTAAGGAATTAGTGCACTAAGCTCCGCCTACTGCAGTATGGCCGCCTACTCCCCATTGTCCTACCAGCGCGGGCGCAATATGGTCGCCGCGCATCTATTATTCTATGGTCTACGCCCACATTTAGAAAGTGCCAGGACCGAACCTTTATTTAGAAAGTGCCAGGACCGAACCTTTATTACTATTAATTATTTTTGTGTATAAATACTGTGTCGCATCATATGTAAAACCATTCCGACTTTAGTTATCGTCCTGGTACATAAATAAAGAATTACTTACCTTGTTGCTCAGAGTTTTTAATTGCTGATGCTGATCAAGCAAGTAGTCGCTGCTGCACTCCGTTCACGCATACTATCATAATATTGTATGTATTAAAAGCAAGTGGTTTAGGATAACCTAATACCACTTCAATACTTACCTGCCCATCGAAGCATTTTCACATTGCTGGTATGCAGTTGTTGGTCATGTACTATTTTGATGGCCCGGCACTTTGCTCCATAAATCACTGCTGGGCGTACAATCGTTTTGTACAGTTTCCCTTTTACTTGAATGGACATTCTAAGGTCACAGAGACCACCCGACAGCGATCTCCACTAAAACCAAGAAGTTTTGAGGCGGTGGTCTCCGTTCTTGTTGACCTTGGCATCAGGGGTAAGCACTGAATTAAGGCATATGAATTAGTTCACTTTGGGTGAAAAATGGTTGCCTATGTAAATATTTCCATGGCGTGTCTGCTGTTTCTCCGTACTTACAGTCCAAATATTTGGTCTTACTCCGACTTATAATAATAATTATTTTTTTTCAGACAAAGTCCATACTTTACAATGGTTTTAGAATTAAGTTTTATATAGGCATTTTAATTCTAATTCAGGAAGACTCGCAGGAACCTTTTCATAATTTTGGAGTCATGTTATGTCTTAAGAATACTCTATTAGTGCTGTCTCGCACTCGTCTTAGCAGAGAGGCATGGAAAACGTCCACTCTAGCTTGCGTAAATACGCCAGAAGCACTACAAAAGCGGGGCAACCCTCATAGCATTCTAAAGGCATTATTATATTGAACACGCAGCACCTCACGTGACCTCTAAGAATAACCGACACAAAGCCTGATCCTGTAGAAACAGACAGTACACAGACAGACAGTAAGCTTTATACAGAATTATTTTGACTTCCTTACTACAGCGAGCAAACCTACAGGCCAACATGTTTCCCCTCATAGCTATTGCCCTACGTTTCCTCTCTATATCAGCCCGGTCATCAAGACTGTCGGTAATACAGTGTCCAAGATGATTAAACTGTTGCACTCCCTTTAGCTCAACTCCATTTAATGTTATTAGTGGTACAATCGAGGGACATTTACCGCTAGCCTTGAAAAACAAGTGCTCGCTTTATATACAACTTATAACTAAATGCATCTGAATGTTTATAAGGTACATATACCAAAAAATCCATTTTCAAAATTGTTGCCTGTGTGTCTGGTTGTTCCGTCTAATCTCCGGAACGGGTAGACCGCTTTCCATGAGACTTTCACTGGCAGATAGCTGATTTTATAAGTAGTTAAGCCACAGACAAATTAATAGTTACTTCGTACTACAGATACATCACTGGCATAGAAAAGCAAAAATATATACGCTTAAATAGTATAGAAAATTTAAATAATAATACCTGGCGTAATTTGCAACCAAAAATGTATCTTGTGCACACTTTTAATTTAAATTGCCTTGCCCACCGCGCGAACAGTGTGTATGTGTGTGTGTGTGTGTGTGCGTCTCGCGCTGTAGCCGACGCCCTAGGTTTGTACAAAGATAATGATTATGAAGGGGAAAAACTAGACATAATGACATTTATTTATTTCATAATCAAGTATACGTAAAGTGTTAAGTACGTTAAGTAGTTGAGTAGTTTGATGTGTACTTACAGTATCAAAATTTAACTCTGGTGTGTTCCCTATCACAGATTTGTCAACACATTACGGACACATCTGAAAAGAGCTTACTATTACGCGAAATCTATTACTTAAGCTCAATTTATTAATATTAGTAAGTATATAAAAAATATTTATTTATTAAGTGGATAAGTATTATCAAAGCCGCGGCTATGGCGAGTAAAGAATAAAGACATAAACTATTTTAATTATTTTATTAAAATTAGTAATAACTAAAATCATTTATGTGACTAATTTTAAAAGGATTTAACAGATTAATAACATATATCTAATAATAACATGTGTCCTCTTACCATTCTCAGCTTAAGTGGTTGCCTATTCGTCAGCGCCGTATGTTGCGAGCCCTCACTGCCCTGTTTACCATCCTTAATTAACCATTTTCCCCAACGTATTTAACTTCAAATTCGTTCCTTAAATAGTCTTCTGCTTCTTTGTCCCTCTCACACCACAGAGTTTGTGGGCTCTTCTCTCTTCGTTCAGTCAGTTCTTCTTTGGAATGCGCTTCCCCTCGAAATCAGGATGGCCACCAATCGTTACTCATTCAAAGTGAAAGTAAAGGAGTACTTTTTCGAACAACTATCAGATTCAACTTGCCCATAGTTTATCATCTAAATCGTTATTATGTTTTTATTTGTATGTATGTATGTATATATTATGTTTGTGTACATACTTGTATGTATGTTTATGATATGTATTTTATCCTATATACTTTGTTTAAGTATTTTTGTCTGATATTTAGTTTGCAAATTTAGCTAATAAACTATAATATTTTTAATGCACCTACTTCCTGTTTTCTCTGCGTCACCCGAAGGTTGACTGGCAGAGAATGCCTATGGCATTAAGTCCGCCTCTGCACTCTATGTGCATAAAGTTTTAAATAAATAAATAAATAACGTAATATAAAATAATAAATTATTACTTAAAGTATTTAGTAATAATTAATGTTTCTTTTTTATATCCTATCATGTACATATATTTATTTATGTCACCGTATGACTGTGTACATCGTTAGTTTTTTTTTTTTTATACCATAAAAACAGTAATAGGAGAATTATATAAATTACAGTTCTATATTATATCATAATTATAAATCATACTCGCGCAATTATAAACTGACGAAAAAATGTGAACAAGGGTTGCCAACTTTTGTATGAGAAATAAAGTACCTAGATACCTATATTAAAGTCGGATAGTTAAAAAAACAGTATTTTAGAAAAACACAACAAAACGACAACATATGTGATATGTAAGTTGCAATGAGTTGCGACGCTGCGATCTGTTGCTATATTCTATCACTGGATTGTTTTTTTCGTTTGATTTTTTTTGCAAATTTATGTTATGGTTAATTAAAGTGACTAATACTTGGTCCAAAGAAAAAAATATTGACTCTATTCACAGAACTAAGAATATGTATTTAGAAATGCCATCAGCTATATTCTGTTCTAAATCATGTGTCGCCAGTTAGCCACACTTAGACGATAATCATTATTTTACACATATACAGAACCCTACACTATTTCGCCACAGAGAATTGATTAAATATGAATTCTAAACGCCATTTATAATTATACTAAATACATACTCCTGATATGCTGCTGATCAGTATAAGGTAACGTTTAGCGTACATACCTGCCAGCCGTTACGTCTGAAACAGCGGTACATCAATAGAGAGCTAACGAGTGTGCATTTTAATATGTGTGTAACGTATAAAGTCTATTAAAGAAAGGTCGAATCCACAATTTGGTTTTTTCTTTAGTTTTGCATTTTTTTTCAAACGATTTCGTCAACCGATCCGATTTATTCGTTGAAGAGCCATGCTTCAACACGTATGGGCCGGCTCGACCGGAGTGATACCACGGCCTCACAACAACCGGCAGTGAAGCAATGGTTACCGGAGATCTTAACCCTTCCCTCTCCCCCTCTTCGCAACTTCGGCAACGCACTTGTGACTCTTGAGTAGCAGGTACCCGTGGGCGGCAGTAGTCACTTACCATCAGGTGACCCGTCTGCTCGTTTGCCCCCATTCCATGAAAAAACCGTTTTATAATTGTAGCCCATTTAGGAACAAACATATTGAGTAATACTGGTTCAGACACATTGCCTGTAAATAACATGCAGGAGCGCTCGCATTTGCCATTTATTAATGTACTTGAATGTGAATTCTCTATTACAATAATTTTCACACCTCGCTGGTAGACTCTTACCTCCACTTAAACTCGCACTTAATCACTCTTGTTTGAAGTCATTACATAATGCTTAACTTCAGTGAGTTTTTATTTAATACTAGCTACCCGGCGACGCGTTGTTATGGCTAAGTAATTTGCAATAAAAAATATTGTGACTATAAATTGAGACCAAAACTATCCTATCTTTTAAGTTGGATCAAACTGCACACAGTGAGCAAATTTTCAAGAAAATCGGTTCATTAGTTCTAGCTAATGAAACGATTTTAATGAAAAGTTCATCGCGTACTAACAAGATAGGAAATTTTTAAATAAATAATAGATAGATGTATGTTGGTAATGTAATGATTTGATCAGTAGGTAAAAAAAATACTAACATGAAGTAAAAAAAGTATAGTTTTAATTTATTAAAATCACTTAGTTTATTTTATATATACAATTTCATGTAGTATTTAGAAGTTTGTTAAGGTCTTCCGAACCAGCAGAAGTGAATTCAGAATACGAAATTTAGTAGTACCAGAGCAAATAATATATTATCCTTCCATACAAATTTTGTAATACCAAATTGTCGTACTACATAAATAAAACAAAATCTGTATAATTTCCATTATTGTTGTTATCGTGGAAGAACTTTTTCTCTTTTCTCCAAAGCGACTCGATACCCTTCGACTGCCTTCATCATGATATCGAGTGTAACTCTGATTTTAGGTACTGGTCCATTTTCTCTATCTCCAACAATTTTAAATTCTCGCAGAATCGTTGATAAGGCTGTTTTTATTGACATCAAGGCATACTGGTATCCTGGAAAAAAAATATAATTTCAAAAGAATCATTTAGAATGTCATGGTGGATAGCCACGAGGACCCCTGTTAAAGTGGTGATACTCGGGATTACGGCGCGGCCTAAGATGTATGTCATTGGGCGCGGCCATATTTTTAAACGCATATTTGAAAATTTAGCATCAGTGTGTGAAATGGTAAATTATTCATTTTTTTCCACTTCGGTATTTTATTTTATGACATGTTTCAGTGATTTAATTAGAACAGTGATTATAAAATTAGTTGTTGACACGAAAGTGGGAAAATTGCAAATGGACAAAAATATATGTGCAAATGTTTAGTCGACAAGGAAAATGGTCTACTAGTTTTCACAAAAGCTTCTGTGTAATCATAATAGCAATAAGGTTGAACCTATCTAACAATTAAAGAAATGTACCATTATGACATATTTATTACCTACTGACATCTGAAGTCATCAGATGTTATTGTGACCTTTGTTATCAGGGTATTAGAATATTATTTCCATCAGCAATATTCAACGGAAACCGTTTTAATGTTTTATGAGATTAAAAACTCTTTTTCACTAAAAAAGAAAACATTGACAACTGTCAAACAATTATGTCATCTTATTATTTACGCTAAAATAAGATTGTTGGAATCAAGATAGGTTTTTTTCAAGGTGAACGAATAGACGTCCATTTTTTACGTTTTTGTTATTTAACTTGTATAATTAAAACACTTGACATTGGCGGAATTCCTGCGCTGATTCTTCGCGCGAGATAGAGTCCATAATAAAATAATATATATAAGATTATTGCGATTTATTAATTTCTCAACAATGCCTCGCAATGTATCAATTACTGAAAGAGCTAATATAGTTGCGTTACATAACGATGGCATCAATAATAGTGAAATTTCTAGACGGTTAAATGTGTCGCGACAACCCGTTCGCCTTTGGATTACAACGTGAAGAAGATGAGGAAAATTTAAATGATCGTCGTTGAAGTAGTCGTCGGTCTGAAATCTCAGAATATGAAAGAGCAATTATGAGACGTGAATATTTAAATTACGGTTTTACACCGACTAAACATTTTGCCGAAATGTTTCATGTGTCTACTTATACAATCAGAAAACACATGGGTTTACATTACAGTCATTATATATAGGCATATTTTGTAGAAACTGTTACACTTTAAATTGGTATATACTCTGTGGTGGAAAATAAAATAAATAAATATAAAAAATATAAATAAATTATGCAAAGAAAACACATATGACTGATGCTCATAGAACTGCACGACTGAATTTTGCCAGGCACTACTTGAATTTGTGAAACACTGTGTTCTGTGATGAGAAGGCCTTTAAATCTATCCAGCATGGTTGTTTAAAATAACGTCATCTTAGTTCGTTTTGAACAAGTTTTTATACGGTAATTATACGGCATTTGAATAAATGGGGACTCTCGCTGCGTGGAAATAAAGTTGAGTATACGTTGAAGAAGACAGAGTTGATTTCATATGAAGAAATTAAGTCAAGTTTTGGTTTGGTTAGTGTTACAATAGAGTCGGCACCATTATCCAAGTTTATAAATAAGTTGGATTGAAAGACAAACTTAACTTAGCCGTTCTGAAAACCGATACATCGCAGTCCGTTTTTCAAGTGCTAAATATAAGTTTGTAATCGTAAAAAAATTATGTGATGTTACAACAAAATAGCAACATTCGGATTTTTTTATTTACTTGTGCTGTGAGACATTGCTTCTTGCCAAATTTCATGATTCTAGATCAATGGGAGGTATGCTATAGGTTTTGAAGTGTTAAAATTGGATAAAATATAAGGCTTCAATTGCCAAATCTTTTAAATGCGTTGACTTAGAAGCTATATTTTATATTTGAATTACATTTATACTTATAAAAGTATGTATAAGAAAGTCCTACACATATTCCCCTATTTATAGTAAATATACGATAAATAAAAATATAGATACGAAATCTTTTACCCAGAAAGTGAAATGCCACAATTTAATTATTTACAAGATTTCAATTGTCCTTGACAAACAGCAAGGGTGACGCGTGCCTGGTTCGATACACATCCAGAAATATGTTTAATACCTTGGCCTGCAAAATCACCAGACATAACCAAATAGAACATCTTAAGGCTGTTATGGCTAAAAGATGGCCAAACCGCAACGAAAGAACTCGGGATGCTCTGGAACGGCAATGTAACAAAATATGGGAGGAAACCCGCACATCTGAATTTGTTCAACACTTGTGAATTGACATCGATTTATATGGGACGCTAAAGGTGTTCGTTGATTTACTATAAATAGGGGAATATGTGTAGGACTTTCTTATACATACTTTTATAAGTATAAATGTAATTCAAATATAAAATATAGCTTCTAAGTCAACGCATTTAAAAGATTTGGCAATTGAAGCCTTATATTTTATCCAATTTTAACACTTCAAAACCTATAGCATACCTCCCATTGATCTAGAATCATGAAATTTGGCAAGAAGCAATGTCTCACAGCACAAGTAAATAAAAAAATCCGAATGTTGCTATTTTGTTGTAACATCACATAATTTTTTTACGATTACAAACTTACTCGTATATTTAGCACTTGAAAAACGGACTGCGATGTATCGGTTTTCAGAACGGCTAAGTTAAGTTTGTCTTTCAATCCAACTTATTTATAAACTTGGATAATGGTGCCGACTCTATTGTAACACTAACCAAACCAAAACTTGACTTAATTTCTTCATATGAAATCAACTCTGTCTTCTTCAACGTATACTCAACTTTATTTCCACGCAGCGAGAGTCCCCATTTATTCAAATGCCGTATAATTACCGTATAAAAACTTGTTCAAAACGAACTAAGATGACGTTATTTTAATCGACACCTACGAAGACGCTTACTAAAAACACAGAGCAAAAGAGATGGCATTCAACGGATAGCGGCTCTCGCTACTTGGTATTAAAGTTTATTTAACCGTGTCAAACTTTAGTCGATAAATAAATAGCTTATTTCGATATCGACATAATTATGTTACCTACTTGTTTAAATTTGAAATAAGACCTTGTTTCAAAGTGAACAAGGTTTACATCTTGTATGAAGAAAATTTGGTCAATTATAGCGAAGAGAGTAATACAACGGATGTAAATTACCAATGTAAATTATTTTTAACAGAATTGAAGCAGTTTTTAGTTTCATATATATCTAGTCTCCTTAGAGCAAAATACTTCTTAGAGTACTACTTAGAGCAAAATACCACATAGTAAAGAGAAAATACCGTTACGAGCTGAGGTTGGGGATTAGAAAGTTACACCAATTTATTACCAACATAGACACAATTTATTTAAATAATTCGCAATTAACACAATTAAAATTAATTCTCAATATTTAAATAATTACTTGTAATTCGAACTTATATTTCCACTAGCCCAGTCAAGGAACTAAAATATCAAAATTCTGGATTACCACGCGTTTTTATTTTTGGATGAATAGTAAAAAAATGCGCTGATTAAGAATTTCGATACCCGCAGTCTGGACAAGTGGGGCGTCTTTTTTTTTAAACAATTTAATAGAAAAAACAGACTTTTTTACATTTCGTGTGATATCTCGTTTCTAGTAGGTACATTTTTCATCACATGTGCCCAAAGCATTTTTGTTCTCCATTAAATTACTTACAAAATAAGATCCGTTCGAAGTTCAAATAAAGGTTAAAGGTAAAAAAGAGCGTTTTTTTCAACATTTAATACCCTTGAAAGGAACGTCGAAGTCTGAAACTTCTTGAAATTGTAGCTCGTGATGATACTAAAAGTGCTATAAATTTCAGCTAGATCGGTTTTAAACTTTTAAATTATTAACGATCATTTAATTTTTTTAGCCTTAATTGCAAAATGCGCCATTTTTTTCTAAACCACTAAAAGTAGTCGGAGCAGCTTAGAAAATTCAAGAAACCATTGAGATTTTTTTAGAAATATCGATTTTAACCATTTTCATAACCGCATTTTGAGGTACACCTTTTTTACGCAAGACGTATAAAACATACATAATTATCTTTTTTTTTTAAATAAATGCTTTTTAATATCTTATTAAATATAATAGATATTAAAAAGCGGTTATTTGAAAAATTAAAAAAAAGATATAAATTTTTAATACGTCGCGTAAAATCTATACGGCGCCCTTGGGTTAGACTTTCGTAATAATACATTATTATTTTTACTATATAGCAGTGGCGAGGGGTGGATATCTAAATTAAATTGTATGGTCAATGTAGCCGGTATCTATATCTTCGAGAATTAATTCCCAAAATGGATGAATTTTCGGTGCGCGTTGTCCAATTATTTTTATGGTTCCGTTCCTTAAAAGGAAAAAAAGGAAGCCTTATAGCATCACTTTGTTGTCCGTCTATCTGTCTGTCTGTCTGTCAAGACCTTTTTTCTCAGGATCCGGTGAAGGCATCAAGTTGAAATTAACATCAAATACCTGTGGTCCCTTGAAGCTGTAAAAAAATCAAGCTTCTATGTCAACATTTAACCAAATTTCAACATTTCGCAGGTAAATCAAAACCTATAGGGTACTTCCATTGACCTAGAATCATGAAATTTGGTAAGAAGCAAGGTCTCATAGTACAAGTAAAGTAAAAAATCTGAAAGTCGTTAATTTCTTGTTGTAACAAAAAAAAATCTGATTACAAACTTATATTTTGCGGTTGGAAAGTTGACTGTCGTATATCGATGAATGGGAGAGTATTTATAGAACTGCAAAGTCTGGTTTGTCTTTCGGAAAAAACTGCCAAAAATCTTCGAGAATTGATTGCCGAGACAAGTTTGTTTGCTTACAGAACCATGAGTGCGCGAGTCTGGTTTTTTATTTTAAATTAATGCGTATAGCGTATCGCAGTTAACGTAGGTACAACGTTAAAAAAATACTGTCAAACAATGACAAAACTGTCAAGTATTATAAAGCAGAAACTTGTATCAGATAAACATCGCGGACAAACTCCGAGCACGCCCTTTTACAAAACGTTTAGAAACACGTGGCGTATGTAATTACTAATATTACTTAATTAGACTTAATCGAGGTTTAATTGCGCATAGTCGATGTGGCCTCCAGAAGTAATCAATTACTGGTAAAATTAATATGTTTGTTTGATATCACTTTTCATGTTAATATTGTCGCATAAACAGATGAACAGGCACTTTCTTTATTCATGAAACATTTTTTATCACAAGTTGAAGTTCATCGTCCTCAGCAAAAATGGAATTAACGTGAAAACATTTTAGGGGGATGATTTTTTATGATTTTAAAAGTTCACTGACTCCTCAAGACTGAACTGCTCATCTTCAAAATGCTTTTGGGAAGGAAGCACCTTATTTGAACATCGTAAAACGTTGGTACAAAGAATTTGATCGAAATTCATGAAGGTCGGCCCTTAACTGCGATCACTGATTAAAATATGGCTACTGTCAGGCAACTAATTGAAAAAAACCGGTGTATCACCTATGAGGAGATTCGAGGACAGTTGGGGATTGGTATGAGCCAAATTCAAAAAATGGATTCCTTATGAACTCACCCAGAACAAAACCGGACTCATGTTGATTAGTGTAAAAATGTTTTGTTAAAGTACGATCACGGACGTTCAAATGCTGTGTATGTCATTGTGACAGGAGATGAAACATGGATATATTATTATATGCCGGAAAGAAAGCAACAGTGTTCTGTATCGGTGTTCGAAGATGACAGCAAACCAACAAAATTGAGGCAGGCGAGAAACGTGGGCCAAAAAAGTTATTTCGTTTTTTTTCTCCCGGACGGGTCCTGTCTGCACGATTCCACTTGAAGAACAAAAGACAGTTAATGCAGTATCTGGTAGTGTAGTAGTGGTAGTGGCTTAGATTATATATAGGTCCAGATACCGTGATTAGTACAAAAGTCACCGTTTTCTTTGAAGCCACTTTTTGGCGCTGTGTGAGTGAACCCCGCCCAACGCGAGTGTCTACGTACAATGTTTGTGCTTGTGGGCATTGACGGTTTTACTACCAGTGCATGGAGGTTACCCTAAAATTCAGGGACTTTTTTATTAAACATATTTTTTTTTTTGATGTAAGTTATATTAAATAAATACATTTTGAATGTATTTAAATCAGTTACAAATATTCGTTTATTTCATTTTTTCGTTTTTTCATTTAATTCGTTTAGTTAAAAAGACAAATGTAAAATAAAACTACTTAGTAGGAACTATTTATTTATAACAATTTTTTTGGTTTGTTTTCAAGACGTTTTTTTTTAGAGTTTCCTCCTTAAGAATCGATTTTCATATAAGGCCGTATGAAAAAAATATGAGAATAAGAGTAAAATTTTTTTATGGTAAATGTAACATAAAAGCACTTTTGAGTAATAAAATGAAATGCAACTTTATTCACAGGAACAGAGTAACAAAAGGTATTTTGATAAAATAAAGTAAATGTTTTGCCTTGGTTTGTAGGACGAGACGATAAATAAAAAAATATGAATTTTTAAATCATCGTATTAGTTTGTTTTGGGATTAACTAAAAAACCAGTTGGTTTGTAGGTACTTGCAACGCCGGCAGGCAAATATAAAAAATAACATATATTATTTTTGCTAACATTTTGTAGATACTTACTACATAACATAACACTCCTTAAACAATATTATTTTTGAACACGATACAATTAAGATGCAATAGAAAAATCAAGATAAATACCATGAAAAATTATGTCAATAATGTAATTTTTTTTAGAATATAGCACAATGTCAATGTACTTACTAAAATTTAAATCTTGAATAGATTCATAGAACCATGAGAGTTTAGGTGAGAATATATTTTATTATTTACAATCCCTGAAATTGTAAAATTTTTCTAAATACTTGTCTTTTAGATGGTAAACTTTGTAACATATTTTCAATTTTCGCTACATGAAAAAGTCTAATTTTAATGTATCCCTCCACTATTAGTTTCACGATATTATTTTCATAGAGGTGCCCAAACGCATGTTCAGATTGATGAAATTTGAATGGAGTTTTGCCCATAAATCTTGTAATTATTTTTATTATTAGACATTTATAATCAGTTGCTGTAATTATTTGCTTTTCTTTTAAATATTTACAACAATACTTGGATATATATATATATATATATATATATATATATATATATATTTATAAAGTATCAAGAAACTAGCAAAATTTTACAAGTCCTAAGTGCTCTATAGCTGTGTTCGTTAGGAGTAGTTATAATACGAGTACAATCATGCAGCTAAAGTATCGTTTGACGGACACATTGAACTCCGGGTGCTAGAGTTTAGAAATTAAGAATATTTGAAGGATTCAAGTTTCGCGAACATTAACATGAAGCATATTTCTCGTCTTTCTATAAATAACAAGTTTGGCAAAGAAAAATATATATACTGCTAGAATGCGTTATGGATAAATGAAATTCACGTCCTGGCAACATCTCTAGTAATGGCGTCGTAATTTTATTAATTTGAAATTTTGTTCTATTGTTTATAAATACATTAGGAAATAGAATACTTACATATGAAATGTGATGTTCGGACACTTAAGATTTTTTTTGTATAATTTTTACAGAGTTTGACAGCACAAGCAGGCTTTTTTAAATATTATAAGTAGCGACTCGAGACGTACTTCAGCGGCGAACGTTCGCTCGTGTGTGACGAGTGAGACGCTTATATTTATATGAGACGCTTGTATTTATATTAGACGCTTGTATTTTTTGGCTTCAGTTTTGAGGCACGGATTAGGCATCTGGACCTATATATAATCTAAGGGTAGTGGTTAATGCTGGTGGAAAAATCTGCTAGATGTACTAATGTAAAACACAAAAGCACACAAGTCTAAAGACATGGATTGTCAGATCTACTCTATTGACAGTCATAGATTTTTCATAGTCTAGATCAAGTAAGAAATTATAGACTATTTCCTTCTTACATTTTTTTTTTTTTGATAAATACTTAGTCGAACTTTTATTTAAATCTATTACATAAGTAACCACCCAAAAAAGAAAAAGATCTGTGAGAGAAATTAGAACATGGTGAGGTTGATCATCTTTACATAGTATAAAACAAAGTAGCTTCCGACGTTTGTACGCTTAGATCTTTTAAACTACGCAACGGATTTTAATTTGATTTACACCAATAGATGGAGCAATTCAAGTGGAATGTTTATACGTATAGTTTAATATTGTTTTGTGTTAATTATTGTTCACCACATTAGTATCTACATGACACCCGTGCGAAGCTGGGGCTGGTTGCTAATACGTTATATTTCCGTCTCTTAGACAGTACATAGGTGTCGAAATAACAATGAATGTTGTCTAATAATAATAATATATCTCTTTATTGTACACCAAAATAATTTTAAAGAGTAGGAGCACAGCAATGTTGGGTGTTAGATACAATTGGCGGCCTTATCGCACTGAGGCAAGTTGTCTAAGAACACTATACAGAACTACTACTACTCTCTTCGATAATACTTGGATGACGAGAACATCACAATTGATGATCTAGTTTTAGTCAAGCATTCGTATCACACTGAATTATTATTTCTTTTGGATATTTTTATTTTATTTACATTTTATTATCATACGACATAACATTTATATTTTAGTATTTTAAGACTATCTCATTTTAATTGTATGGATTGACTAAATTCTTAATTAGTGTTTCTCTAAAATATTCGCACTTTTGAAATGATATTAATATTATATTTTTTATTTAACATAATATAACATAATGAATATACAAGTGGAAAACCTTAGACTCTTTAATGTAAGTTTTTATAAATTTACATATACCATTTTTATAACATCAGCAATGCCACACAAACTTTTAAATATGTACCTACGTTAGCTTTTGCAAAGGTCCAGATAGCAGCTCGATGTTGCCATCGAAGTCCAAGACACATTATACTGTTGACATTCTGAAGTCTAGAGCAGGTACACGAGCAGTTTACGGTTCGAGGATGATGACAGCAATAGGTCACGGTAGACCAGAAATGATGTGGTGGAGATCTTCGATTTGAAAATGTCATATATTTTGTTTTTTCTGAATTTAATATTAAGATGTTTCCGCTAAGCCAATCAGTGACAGTATTTAGACCAGTTTGAGCGTGAGCGAAAGCCTCTTGCTATGTCAGTGCATTCAATATTAACGCAGTGTCATTCGCAAAGGGAACAATGGAACCATTTGTTAGTTTTAGGTTGCACAGCTGAATTATGTACACAAGGAAGAAGTTAGGACACAAAATGCTGCCCTGTTTTTGAGTCTGTTTTTGAGCAGAGACCGTGTCAAAAGCCCTAACTAAATCTATGCATTTCATGTTCTTATCTAGGTTTTTAAAAATATGGTCGGTAAGGGCATGAACAGCATCTCCAGTGGATCTTCCTGAACGGAAACCATATTGAGAAGTAGACAATATTCTATTTACCTCCAAGTACTTCACGAGCCTGTCATTCATTATTCTTTCCAAGACCTTGGACATAACAGGTAAGATGGATATTGGCCGGTAACTATTGACACGGTCTCTAGGGAGACCCCCTTCAGGCACTGGGAATATTAAAGCTTTTTTAAAGCTGATGGAAACGTGCAATTACTTACAGCCAGGTTACATATGTGGTGAATTTATCCACCTCACCTTCATCAGTGAATAAGAGGACGAAGGAATTGTGTCTATTATTGGCGACAAGTTTAGAGTCAACAACGGTTTTTTACCATTATTATTGACATTGTTAACTTTACAAAACATTGACATTATCTTATATCAATTTGAAATCAATTTTTATGTTACATTTAGGAAATTTTGAATTGTACATGTGAGAACTGTGTAGTCAATAACATATTAAGTTAATTTGCTATATTGCCTAGCAATTCTGAGGTATGTCATGCTCGCCTAGATGTCCTGCCTATGGTGGCATATGTATTGGATCGTTCGGCTCCCTTTGATATGGTTGAAGTGGACCATGGCTGGCGCGTGCGTCATGCTCGTGAATGAGTGCCGTTGGTTGTGGCTGGTCATCTCCGAACTGCTATTACTTACATATAGTAGTAGTTTTGCGCGATTGTTTCTAGTTTAAAACAATACGTTACATTGTCCTCATTTTTAATTTGCGCATATAAGCAATGTAACCAAAGACTTGTAAAAAACATGTTGAAAAAGAGTGTCCTTGGAGTTTCTTGCCTGTTCTTCTCCACAGGATCTACGTATTGGAACAGGCAACTAGCTTCACAACTGACTTAGTCTGACTGACAATTCAAAAATAACTACCTACAATAGGTTTAATTGAAATAAATGATTTTGATTTGATTTGAACTTATACAGGTATTCTTTAATATATTCTCCGCCAGATGTTTGATAACATCAACATAACAGAACTCCTTGACACCGTTAATGACGCCATTATGTAAATTGGGGTTCCCAACATTGCAATGCTCTTAAAAATACATACATTATTTATTTTTTAAATTCACCTTCGTCGGGTGGGGAATGGTTCGTACCTACACGAATATTATTTTTTATTTTTTAAAACAGATACCAATAATATGTTTGAGGCATAACCCGAATTAGAACCATGTCCTAATTTTATAAAAAAACTCGTAAAGTATTAGTATAGTAAAACTACAAATACTACATTCCACAGCCAGAGTGGTCGCGGGAGGAATTAAGCTAACAAGTAAGATGGCCTTGACTAAAGACGTTATACGATATTTTTAAGATCAAAAGCATCATAAGCTGCAGTTGTAGAAAGCATATTGCTAGTTTGGGTAAGTTATAAATAATAACTTTAAGGACACTTAACTTTGATGCACGCGGAAATAAGCTACTAATAGACTCGTACAAAACTTGACAATAAAGAAACAAAATACATACCGACGCAATTTCTGGGTCCGTTACTAAACGGCATGAAAGAACATGCGTGTTTTAAATTTAATCGTTCTGGCAGGAATCTGTCAGGGTCAAATTCCTCCGCGTTAGGGCCCCAGTATTTCGGGTCTCGATGGATCCCCCATATTGAGCACACTACACCTGATCCAGCAGGTAACACTCGGCCGGATGCTGGAAAATATTTAAAAATGTTTAAATCGATATAGCATTTTTAGACATTATAAAGTGTTGTCATAACAGCTTCTAAACTAATATCAATAATATATATTTATATATCAAGCATTGCTGCTTCCTACGAGCTCTAAGAGTATATGTATCATAAACTTAGTACCTATACTAAGTTTATGATATTTATTTACATTGAGGTAAATGGAATATAATGGTGACTTACGTAGTTTAGTATCCTCTAAGACTTTTCTGATGATAAGAGGGACCGGAGGAAACAACCTTAATGACTCTTTGACCACTCGTTCCAAATACTTTAATTTCATAAGGTCTTCTTTTACCAAAGGACGATCCGAATCACCGAATATATCGTATAACCTGTAAAAATACCTTACATAAATGAAAGTACGTGGGTCACACTGAAAGTTTTTAGAATAGGCCAGTGAGAAAAACAGCCAATGCAAAATTTATTTAAATTTTGAATTAGGAACTCTTTGGGAATCTGTAGATGTTTAATGATTTCATATATCATTTGTTTTTACAAATTGGCAACAATTTAAAAAGTGTCTATCGTTCATCGAAATGTATTTGATTAAAGAAAATTTTCGCTCAATGATTTATAACGACTGTCGTTACGGTATAGATTTCGATTGGCAATTCATTACGAAGCCACAATCTCGTGCCACTGTTTGTAACTGGTTAAATAAGTTTAAACGTGGTCGAAGCAAACTCAACGAAGATTCTCGAGAAGGACGTCCTTATATGGCGACTACTGAAGACGACGTGAGTGCTGTGTGAAATCAATTCTCCTTAAGAAAAATAACACTCCCACCACCAACCTTTACTATAAAGGCACACTCAGTCTCTGCCTCACAGACATTGTGCTCCTGTACTACACTTAAAGTGTTGATACCTGGGTGTCTTAATCGATAGCGGATAGCGCTTAAATGGGACAGACAGATCAACGCGATAACTACTGGCTACTGAAACAGGACTACGATAAAACAGAAACACTTTTGACCTACGTAGTATAACTTTGCGACATATACACACACACACGCGCACACGCACACTCGCACACGCACGCACATACACACACACAGCCCCCTACCCCCACCATACACACACACACACACAAACGCACACACGTATCACTCCATTTCATTATTTCATAATTTATTATCACCATATTTCAATTATCGAGTCAAAACACTTCCACTAACAGCAACTGTATTATAATATAAGACAAATAAGCAAGTAAATAAAATCTTGGCCGAATAATGCCTCTTAAGATACAGGCTTTGCCTAGTTTAAGAGGCAGGGTTCACAATCTCTCTTTGAGACCTATATATAACTAATGTGTAGGAATAATGTAGAACCTTTGTAACTACTGTTATTAGTTGTGATAATAAATAAATGAAAATAAAATAATAATAATAAAATCAACATATTCGGGCAGCGTTAGGCATTGGTATAAGTCAAGTACAAAAATTCTTACATGAACATTTAGGCGTCAGAAAGCTTTGTACTAAATGGATTCCTCATAATTTGACGGAAGATCAAAAAAGCCGTGGTTTGGATTGGTGTCGCTCAATGCTTGAAACCTATGACGGAAGTGACTCGAATGCTGTATAAGACATCGTCACGGGTGATGAAAGCTGGATATATTGTTACGAACCCGAAACCAAAAGACAATCTGTGCAATAGATGTTTTCATTGGAAGATTTGCCGACAAAACTTAAGAAGAACGGAAGTCAAGGGAAAAAGACGATTGCCTCATTCTTTGGACAGACGGGTCATTTTGCAACAATCATTCTAGAAGATAAAAGGACTGTTTCTGCAGATTGGTATGCCAGTCATTGTCTACCAGTTGTCTTTGAAAATGTTAGACAGTAGCGTCCAAGAAGCAGGATCCACCTCCATCACGACAACGGCAGCTCACTCTGCCAGACGGACTATCGAATATTTGTCAATCGAAGATGTGGAGCTAGTGAGTCATCCTTCTTACATTCCCGACCTGCCACGTTGTGACTTTTATTTATTTCCAAAAATAAAAGATAAACTTAGAGTAATTCGTTTTATGAAGCCTGAAGGTGCCGTGGCTGCGTTTGAAAAAGGTGTAGAAGAAATCCCTAAACGGCGTCAGTCAATGGTTCCATCGTATGCGACGGTGATTGAAAAAGAATAGAGACTACTTCAAAAAGCAATAAAAATATCAACAGGCTTTTACATCCATTCCGTTTTTATTTTCTACAAACTTTCAGTGTGACCCCCGTATTACAGAACATTATTATTGTTTTATTTGTTGTTTTTATTACAATCTTCAACTTTCTTGCATTGAATACTTTTGTAAGAGTTTTTGGCTATTGTTTTAAAAAATATAAGAACAAATGTAAAAGTTGCCATGATAATAAAAATTTAGTTTGATTAAGAATGTCTCTAGTCAAAACTTGATAAGTCAAGATCTAAAGAAGCAGATTAAAAATCGCTCAGGTCCAGCCATAAGATATTGCGTAGACAAACATAATTTCCGTTGACTATTTGCGATCTGTGGCCAAACACCATTACTCTTATTCCACTAGAAAAGCGTATGCTCATCCAACTGCCATGTTAAAATCATTTCTTAAAAGTAGGCTTTAAAAATAGTTAACGGAAATTATGTTTAAATTTATGACTTACTAAGTTTTGACTACGGACGTACTTAGTCAAACAGATTTATTTATCATCATGATGACTTTTACATTTATGTATATATTTTATTATTTTTTTTAAAGTAATTTTCTGTATGAAGCAGTAACCCAAAAACACACAAAACAGTATTCAGTGCAAGAACGTTGAAGAACTAGTAATACAAATACATATTTTGTTATAACTGTTATAAGTTAGGATAGGATACTAAAAGGCCATCGTGTTGCTGGACGAGGCGGGTAAATTGTTTGAGAGAGTCCTCTCTGCCCGCATCGTCCGGCACCTTTCCGAGGTTGGCCCTGATCTGTCGGACGCTCAATTCGGTTTTCGAGCAGGGCGTTCGACGATCGGTGCTGTGTTGCGCCTGAGGGCCGTGACCGAAGAGGTAGTGAGCTGTGGCGGTGTGCTGTTGGCGGTGTCGTTGGACATCGCCAACGCATTCAATAGTCTGCCATTCAGCTGCATCAGGGAAGCACTCCATTATCACGGGGTGCCAGGGTACCTGAGGCGGCTAGTGGCAGACTATCTAGAGGAGCGTACCGTCATGTACGAGGACCGAGATGAAAATTTGAGACGTCGGCCCATGTCGTGCGGTGTTCCACAGGGGTCTGTTCTTGGACCACTCCTGTGGAACATGGGGTACGACTGGGCCCTTCGCGGTGACTTCCCCCCCGGGCTGGGCGTAATCTGTTACGCTGACGACACTTTGTAACCAAAGTGTCGTCAGCGTAACCCGGGGGGTGAACTTTCAGGAGGCGGCGCTCTTGGCCACCAGGGGAGTCTCTCTGGTGGTCGATCGCATTGAGGCGCTGGGCTTGCCACGCCAGGGCCACCCGCCCTGGATAAGACGGAGGCCCTTTTATTTCATGGGCCCCGTCGTGGTCCACCCCCTGGCGCCTCTATCGTTGTCAACTCGGTCCTCGTACCGGTTCAGGCCCATATTAAATATCTGGGCCTGATCCTCGACGGGAGGTGGCGCTTCGACGAGCACTTCCGGCAGCTTGCTCCAAGACTGGTTGGCGCTGCGTCCGCCCTGGGACGA
Organism: Euplagia quadripunctaria; assembly: GCA_963859945.1. Lineage (NCBI taxonomy): Eukaryota > Metazoa > Arthropoda > Insecta > Lepidoptera > Erebidae > Euplagia > Euplagia quadripunctaria. Next base: position 8,622,829 of record OY982562.1, on the reverse strand, counting down.
CTTTTGCCCAACTTGGGTGGACCCAGCGTTGCAACGAGACGGCTGTACACGGGGGTTGTCCGGTCAATGGCACTGTACGGTGCACCGGTGTGGGCGGAGGCTCTGACCGCCCAGAATAGGGCGCGCCTCTGGCGCCCTCAGAGGGTTATGGCGGTTAGAGCCATACGCGGATACCGTACCGTGTCGACGGAGGCGGCGTGCGCGTTGGCCGGGACTCCCCCGTGGGATTTGGAGGCGGAAGTGCTCGCCGAAGTTTATCGGCGGGCGGCTGAGTCCGGGCGGGAAGCGGCAGTCGGCCCCCGCCCGAAGAGATAAACGAATGGCGTGAAGCCGCTCGCCGAGCCACGATGGCTCGTTGGTCGTCCCGGCTGGAGGCTCCACGTGCTGGCTTTGCCGCCGTGGAGGCGCTCCAGCCGGTCATCGTCGAGTGGGCAGGGCGGCAGCACGGGACCCTTTCCTTCCGACTGACGCAGGTTCTTTCCGGGCACGGCTGCTTCGGGAAGTACCTGCACTCGGTCGCTAGGAGGGAATTGAGTCCCGCCTGTCACCACTGCGACTGCAGTGAGGACTCGGCTCAGCATACGCTGGCGGCTTGCCCCAGTTGGGCGGTGCAACGTCGGGCCCTCATTGCAGTCATCGGAGAGGATCTGTCGCTACCGGCCGTCATACGCTCCATGGCCGGTAGCGACAGGAATTTTACCGCGGTCGCAACCTTCTGTGAGGACGTCATCTCGCAGAAGGAGGCGGCGGAACGGGTCCGGGAGGACGATCTCCACTCGGACCGAATTCGCCGCCGGCGAACCGGGCGGCGGAGGCACGCTTTCCAGCGCCTCATGCCGCCCTGAGTGTGGCCGCGGGTGGACGGGACGGGTTTTCCCCTTCACCCGCTACAGTGGCCATCCGCGAGGAGGCGTCGTTCACGTGTGCCTGGACGTCGCCTAAGCGAGAGTTTATAACCGAAGGTGGTGCCCGCGCTTTTGCGGGCAGGCGCTAGGAGGGGTCCGGATGTCTTAATAAAGCTGTTCCCGGATTCCTCCTATTTTAGGCGCAGTACGGTACACCGTGTGGTTTTAGTCGGTTCGATTCCGACACACCGCCCCACCGAAAACCCCGGTGGGGTGACGGCCCGAGGGGGTTTCCACACGCACAAAAAATACTAAAAGGAGATTTTTCTACAACTTCTCGATGAGGCCAGACTGTGGCAACCTGTGTAGATGCCGATGTCTCACCGAGAAATAACTGGCAGATCGTCGAAAGCATATAAGGACCCTTATAGAAAATCTAATGACAATTAATCTAAAGATTACATGTCGTATACTAATACGTAGTAGTATTAGTCTGTAAACTAGCCTTTAATCCTTTTGTAGTATATGTATTTGCAATGCTTTATGTTACTTTTATGGAATGGAATTTAATGTTTTTTTTTTGTTGAATCTCTAATGCCATAAACTTAAAAGTTTACCCAGTAAAATCTGCATGATTTTTTTTTACCTTATACAGAGGTATATAGTATATATATAACATGTATCCCTTCATTTAAAATGGATGTTACTTGCCTCAAGTACACTTAAGGACACCAAACAACAGGTATAGTGGAGATTATGAGTAGCAGCTTTTTGTCCACTTCGAAAAAAGTTTAGTATTGTGTTTGTGTCCACGTGGAACTTTTTAGTATATGATATTAGAAATTCCATTCACTATAGCTGGGTTCGGAGGTAGAAGTGTAATTGCACTCGACTATTTATATGGTATAAAGATCTCGTAATATAAAGTAACATAAATAAACCGAGAAATATTAAGTTATTACAAAGTGGTACTCTAACAGGAGGGGTTACTTGAGGTCAAGATCAATAATCATTATTTTATAGCAAAAACCAATTATATCGAAAACAATTCCGACCAAATTACTATTATGTGGCAATACAAATTATTCATGACAATTGTATTGCTAAATAGTTTAATATTGTAGAAATCATATATGAGTACCTGGGAGACCGAGCTTTGCTCGGCTTTTTGTAAAATCGTATTTAATTTTTTCTAAAATTGCATTTTAAAGGAAATACAACTATGCAGTTGAACTTAAAATGCAGAACTGTATCTGTATACAAAATTTAATGAAAATCGTTTGAGCCGTTTCGTAGATTCAGATTATATATATATACATATATACAAGAATCGCTCGTTTAAAGGTATTAGATATGCTTACTAACAGCCAACGTCAACACCTTAATGTACCTATATATATATATATATTTACTATCGCACCTCTTGCTACCAGCAGAGATATTATCCTTACACTTTAAAGAGAGTGTTCCTATTTATTTATAAGACCTACTTTTTGCCGGGCAATTTTTTTTTATGAAAATATTGATAATACTAAACCTCTCCAAAATCCGTTAAAAAAAGAAGAAAAGGTTATGGTGTGTGCACGTTTAAATATAGATTTAAGTACGATTGTAAAAGAATGGTATATTTCGAACTTACTCTTGATACAACTTCTCCTGTACCTCAGGGTACTTGGCCAGAAGCTGGATGGTGTACCCTATCGCGATAGCAGAGGTGTCTGTGCCAGCTATCGTCAATGTTAACGTTTCTTCTCTTAGCTCTACGTTGGTGAAACCATTTTCTCCGCCAGATAATTTTATCAATAAATCCAGAAAAGTCGCATTTCTATAAAATCCTAAATCTAAAAAAAAAAATAACTATTATTTAGTCACAGATTTTTTTTTTATTAAAATAATTTTATATATATAAATATAAAATTAAGCAGTTAAAATAAATACCGTAAATTTAAACTAACCGAATTCATGGTCAAGCTCTGTGTTAGAAGAATTCTCATTTTTTAGTTCTTCTCTCTTTTTTCTTATGACCTTATAAAGGAGTAAATAAAAAGTTTATATCATACATATACAATCACAAATATATGTAAACAGTAGGTAGAATTGAGATACAAACAAGAAATACTCAAAAAAAACTATTAATAAAAAAATATAATTTAGAACCATCATATTATTTCCATAGATTATGGGTTGCAGAATTAATCACAAAAACTTCTTTCGGCTGCACACTTACTGCAACTATATATATATATAATATGTTTATAGTAAGCATGATCTGTAGCCGTTGTGAGATAGAAACTGAACGTTTACACCTGTTATTGAAATTGAAATTCAACGGCACGGGAGTAGCCAAGTCGTAAGACCTCTCATTAGTTCTAATATCTATGTAGCTCAAAAGATAGAGCCCGATTTCAATGAAAAATACATAAAAAAATAAATTACCTCGTCCGTGAAATCGTGCAGTAAGGCTATACATTTCTGATGTGTCTTGTATTGAGGAAACAACCTGTAAAGCCAATCGGGCTGAAGCCACAGATGGAATATTCTCTGACAGATTAATTTCAGCATGTTACACATAGCATTCAGGAAGGGAGAATCCGAATTTTCTTGGGCGTTTATTTTCACTCCTATTGTTGTTTCTGTACAATAAGTCACATGTCTTAGAATCATGATCATAATGCCACCAAGTTTAACAGATACATTATTGGTGATTAGTGTAACAGTGTCAAGTGCCAGCGATGTGACATATCACTTTACAACGTGCCCATAAATATGTTCTATTTAAAATATGTTGTGATAATGATGTGATCCATCTAGACTCTTTCGGATACTAACCCGCGTGGTTATTGTCGGTTTAACTATCTAGAAGTTTTAAGTTTATCTTCGAGAGATTCTATCTCTTCGTCGTGTCCTAGTCAATATAGTACGCAGAGGTTTCAACGGGCTCAAAACAAAACGGGTATTTTCCTATGCTCAAAATAAATAATTTTATCTAAATTAGTCAATATAATATCTTCAAATACTCTGAAAATTTCTATTGGTTTTTTTTATTTCATTATCACCAAATCACCATGAAATTACAACTATAACGATGACGTGCTGTCATGCCTTGCTATTTCTACAAAATTGTACGGTACCTCACGTTTTGCATTTGAATATAGTCAACTGTCAACTAAAAACAAACAAACAAAACAACTGTCAACAAACAGTCAACTAATACATGGCGGTTTCATGCGTAGATTTTCCCCAATCTTTTACTAAAGATTATAAATTGATTACTATGTCTAGAAACTTTCTGCAAAATCATCCTAAATTATTTATTGAAATAATAAATAATAATGAGAAATGGAAAGACCCAGACGTCGTAAGCTAAGCTGCTGTAAGAAATATTTTAACTCTCATAAGGCTTCCACAAAACGTATCATATGAAAGTATGAGCAATCAATGTATGTCAGTATATTTTGTTCTGAAACTCGTTCTATACTATACGCTCTAGAGTATTATATATTACTAATTTGACTGTCCAACTTACCGCAGACAGAATCCAACGTATAACTACTTAAGAAAGGCCACATATTAACTTTTCCCTTATTGGTGTAACTAGATAGTATTTTAACAAGCTTTTGACTCTGTTCTGCAAACACTTCAACAAAATTCTCCACTATTCTAGGGCTGAAAACTGGTATCAGGATCTTTCTTCGTCGTCTCCAAATTGAAACTGTTCAAAATACATTTTTGTTAATCATTTATTAAAATATAAATACATAATTTATAAAAAAATGTTTTAAAAATAATTCATTAAGAGTTAATTTCTTAGCTGTATAAAATGTATTAGACTTAAATAAATAAAATTGCAAACAAGAACATAAATGTTCTCTTTATATATTTCGATTAATTTGTAACAGAACCATGGCTATAGTTTCTGTTACAAATGATATGGACTATGAATATAATGTTAATGGAATGAAAGTGACAACACTCATAAAAGGGGGTAAAAATAGCTACTTATCAATATTTCATTTTACAAAATGATATTGATTTATGACTCCGTTTTTTTTTTTTTTTTTCTGGTATAGGGGGCAAACGAGCAGACGGGTCACCTGATGGTAAATGATTACCGCCGCCCATGGGCACCTGCAACTCGAGAATCACAAGTGCGTTGCCGCCCTTTAAGGTGGGAATAGGAGAAGAGGGGGAGGGGGGGGAAGAGTGGGAAGAGGGGGGAGAGTGGAAGGACGGGAATAAGGGAGAGGGAAGCGTTAGGGCCTCCGGTAACCTCACTCGAGCGGCGAAATGGAATGCAAGCATTGCTTCACGGCCGGTTTTCTGTGAGGCCGTGGTAACGAGTGGAGTCGAGCCGGCCCATACGTGCCGAAGCATGGCTCTCCCACATAAGCACATCTTCAATCTTGAATATATACCCGTACACTATCTATACACAAATTCCATTTCATTTAAAAATCCGTTAAGAAATTACTTTTTTATATTATTTACATCTTGAACGCACGTGATACGTATAAAGAAATTACCATTGTGACATATTACATTTCTGTTTGCAAAGGACTTTACCTCACTTTGTTTTTTTTATATCAGTCCTCGCCCGAATGTTACGAAACATTCCACTGTTACATATAGTATGCCTGATACAGTTTTTTCCTTATTGTTGAACCTCCAAATTACTCACAATTCGCTCACATTTATTCTTAAACACACTTTTATACATAAATGTAGACGTGAGATGCATCTACATTGGTATATTTACATTGAACATATTCTTATTTCACACTTAGCAAATAACAATGTTGTCGCTCGCGTTAGATGAATGTATCATGCAATGTAACCATATTACGGCATATCAAGGCATTTTCTTAATTTCGAAAGGAACTAGCAATGAAAACTATTTTAGTCCGTAGACTTATTATAAGATGGATATAGGACAGTATTTTGTGGTGTATCCTATAACTTATAGAAATAATCGCAATTTTGAACTTCGAGGTTGTTCGTATTTCCGTGCTAAAATTTGACGGCTGACTTATTTCTGGCAATTGGTGTACGTGATTGGTAGACGTCCAAGGACTTTAGAGAAAAAAGGAAGAATAGATACGGAACGGTAACCTGAGAAAGAGGAGGGATTAGGTTTCTTAGGGAGGAGATTGATTTCTGCCATTTTCCAGGCAGATGGAAAAACATTAGTGGATACAGAATAGTTAAGGATATGGCAAATCAAAGGTAGAATTTCATTTGTGATAAGAAGTAGCATATTACAGCCGATGTTATCGCTTCCTACTATATTATAAGTTATTGACAGTATGCTCTTCCTAAAACCACAAGCAGAAAATTGACAGAGAAGAAGGATAATTCAGTGTTGCAGTTTTAGTACTCACTCCAAAATTGGAGGAAGCAGACAAATATGGATTTAAGGAATAGATATCAACATCTCTTGTCTCTTGCAGAGTTACCGACCCCTAATGACTTCTAAAATTTTCGGACCTTAACTGGATCACCAATTTTTAACGGATTTGTGGATATATGTTGAGCATTCCTACACATCTTATTGCAGTGATTTCTAATAAGAACAAATTTTTCCCAATTTGAAGTGGTGGGGTACTAGGCTTGTACTTTGCATGTACCCGCGCTTTCTTTTTCTGTACCGCCTTAATTTCTTCTATTAGGCAAGGTGCGGGCAGATGTCGTACCTTTATTTGACGAACTGGCGCATGCTTAATGCATTTATATGACATAAATGCATTATTTTTTTTTTGAAAAAGGAATTTTTTTCATCAACACTTTGTGAGTTGCAATCATCATCATCACTGCAAAGATCCTCAAGATTCATATCATGAAAATTACGGTGTAAAAGTATCTGATTGGGTTTAGAAATATGGAGTTGATAGGAAAGACAGAGGAGATCGTGATAGGAAAACGAATCTGCAGAGCACTGCCCATGTTTGGCGACATGTTCTATAGGGGAAATAAGCATGAGATCAAGGAGAGATGAATTACGGTTAGGCATATTGGGGTGTGTGATTAAGTGAAAGAATAGAAAGATTTTAAGATTCAAGAACAGATCGAAGGGAGGAAGAATGAGAATCGTTTTTAAGTAAACAGGCGTTGAAATCACCCGTGACTATGGTATGACTGTAGGAAGTGGTTACATTTTCTAAGATTACTTCGAGTGAAGAGAAATAGTCTACTCGTAAGGAGAGACTATAATAGACACCGAGAAGTATTTTTCAGTGTTGGAGTTAGACTTCTATCAATGATAAATATACTTCTAACAATGGAGAAAGAAATGTCAGTTCGGATATATATTTCGACACCACCGCCTCGTCCACATATGCGATCGTTTCGTATCAGCTGAAAGCCTAGTAACGAGTACGATATGGTAGAAAAGCATGGCTTTAGCCAAAATTCTGATACCAAAATTACATGGATATTCGTACAGTAAAACTTGTCAGCATATCATGGAAATGTGCCGGTATGCTTTGGGCATTTATGTGAACGACATTAAAGTTCCTGGGAACATCAGAAAACTGAACCGAGATTGTTTCTGTTAGTGAAAGAATACTAATAAAGCTATCACTGGATGAAAAGTTTGTGAAATAGTCGACCCCAACTTAGTTGGGAAAAGACGCGGCTGCTGAAAAGTTTGTGAAATTAGTTAAAACAAGGTAATCTACTAATATTTACGTTAGTATAGCAAGCATGTAATGTTATGTTAAAGTAATCTGCAGTGAAAGTGAAATTAGGATGATAAACTAAGATTATGAACTAAGATAGACCTCCATACATACTTCGATAATTGTAAACAAGTACGAAACAAGAACAAAAGCCTATTCAGCATTTATAACATGAGTTAGGATATTGGCAGCCTTCCCTGTCCCAGTTAGGTAATAATTTGGCCCAAAAATCACAAATGTTGTAATTATTTGCCCCGGCTATAACGATATTATATAAACTTACCCGGTGCAAATATGCCTCCATTACCAACAACTTTTCTGATAAATCTGTGAAGGTCATCCTTCTCTAGGCAAGTCTTCAGAACATGTTCTATATCCACAGGATTGACGGCAACTATATTAAACAAACAACAACCATTAGATACTGACAAAAAAGCAGCATATTTTATATTTTTATTAATGAAAATCGTCTGTTCGGTCGTTACAGATAGATCTATAACTTTTTTCTAATCGTTGAATGAATTTTAGAGTCGAGGATATTTTAATTTTTTAGTTTTTATTCGTATTTATCTATCCAGGTGAACAAAAGCAACAACATCAAAGATTTAGAACACGGCTATTAGAAGATAAGATAACTTTATTTGTCTAAACATGCGTTCAGTTGATGTTACAGTAGGTATAAAATTAGTTGCAACATGTACAAATGATGTCCTTAGTTTGGACACACTGCAGTCCTAACTTCTTTTTCTACACATACGAGTAATTACGTAGAAGAGAGTAAGAAAATCATTTATTTCGGCACGACGAGACAAACTTAAATATTTCTTATGAGTCACATTATATAAATTCAATGCACACTGAAGTATATTATATGTTTTATACCTCTGCAAATAACTGGCAATCAACGGAGCTATTATATTGAATTCAATCTGCATAAGAATGAAGTCTTTAACGAGACTTAACACCATCAAGAATGTTAATATGCAGTCTCTTAAAACACAGCACGATAGTAGGTAATTATTACATACTAAGCCACCAAGACATTGGTAATAAAAGTATTATAGAAATTAAATTCAATCGAAATCATCAAATAGTTAATTGCAAATAAAACAAGTAATGCCTTCCTCTGTAATGACCATTGAATATCAATTTATCTCTACAATATGCAAATCATCGCCTATTAGATAGGAATAGGTATGGAATATGGCAAAAAAACACTTTTACACACTATGCAATTATTTGTATAAACTATAATTATTGGTATTATAGCAACTTACTGAAGTAAAGTATGTGTCCCAACCATGCTGTTACAACGCCATCGTGTTTCATACTTGAATAACTAAATTGCTGTAGTGATGTCATGATAGCTGTAAATTATTTAGAGCCGTATAGAAACACATCAATTAAATAGCCAACTAGTCTAATTACTCCTTCTTAGGAACTAACACAAAAGGGCCGTCTTTCAAGACCAGATGGTCTAGGCTTCAACAAACGCAATTGGAAAAGATTTAACTATTTTACAATAATGTTAATTGATTTTGATATTTGTTTTGACAGTATAAGAGACTATCGATTCGTTCTTGTTTTACAAAAAATATTTTTTTCCTATTAAACGAACGCGGAAGTCTAATGAAGCATCTCCATTTCAGATTTGTTTGACTTGGTTTTCGTCTGTTTGTAGATAAGCATGTCTTTATATTGTGTATTATAGTTAGATTTTTTTTAATCGGTGGTGAGTTTGCATTATCAATCTCATTTACGGAGATATATACCATAATTGGTTATTAAAATAAATTCTAAAATCTAATTTGGTTATTTTTAACCCCCGACACAAAAAGAGGGGTCTATGGTATAAACGAATGGACTGATTTAAGTACGTTTTTTTTTTGTTTGAAAGGTGACTTGATCGAGAGTGTTCTTAGATATAACTTAAGAAAATCTGTTAAGCCGTTCGAAGATCATGAGCTCTTTTCTAATCGTTGAAGGGATTTTCGAGTTGGGGATATTTTAAGTTTTAAATTACGTACTCAATCCTCACAAGGCTATGTGAAAAAATGCAAAAGGAACATAGGAGGATCTGATTCAATTAGGTATGGGTATTTCATTCGTATGTTATATAAGATTCTCTTTAGAATATATATTCCACAATAAGATTAAAGGCTAGTTTACAGACTAATACTACTACTAATACGACACATTTTGTTTGTCAGAAAACAAGTAAGGTTTGGCGGCCCTGGGACCTGCTTCAATCTCAGAAGATCCGTTCCGCGCCGCGTCTATAGCCCACTTTAAAACTTTACGAGGAAACCCAGTGCTGCCTGTACGCCAGCTATACATAAGGCTAACTGTCCTTCTTAAGCACTCCAGTTTACCAGAGGAAAAGAAAAGAGATATAGCCCTCACTAAAAGGTACTACGCCATATGTGAGGCCGTTACGGTCGGTACTAATTTTGCACAGAGATTCTTCATGTTTCGAGGAGGAATGTTATATAAATAAAGAATTGCGAATTACAATAAAATAGAATATAAGCATAAGGTGAATAAACTATTATAAAATCTTGGTTACTTTGGAACCGAAAATATGTATATATATATATATATAAATAAACAAAAAATATTACTTAAAATATATATTATACTATGTACTTGTTAATTATGTATTGATCGTTCACACACACAACATACACACACACACACACGCACTCGCACACGTACACGCGCACGCGCTCGCGCACTCGCACACGCACACGCACACACACTCACACACACACACACACACACACACACACACACACACACACACACACACACACACACACACACACACACACATAATTGCTTGCCACTGGATATAAATTTAACGGGAGCCTGGAGTTCTAACATACAGGTCTAGGCTTAGTTTAGACTCCAGATCTCCCACATACTACAATATTGTCAACTGTATCATTTCACGGTGTATCTTCTAACCATTTTTTTTATTATTACAAGCAACCCGCCCCGGCTTCGCACGCTTAGCAGACAGATCTTCAACAATCATCATCATATTTCAACCTCTATCTATTGATAAAAACCTCATGAAAATCCGTTCAGTAGTTTTTGAGTTTATTGCGAACAGACAGACGTGGCGGGGGACTTTGTTTTATAATATCGACGCTTGAAAGGCAAAAGTTACAAGCGACACTTTGAGCCAAATTGAGTTATTTATATCATTGAAATCAGCAGAAAATTCTGCGTCGATTGATCCTACTCTTGTGCTTCTAAAATGACTTTGGTTGTCGGTTGGTAATTGGAAAATAATCACATTTTTACTGTTTTCGGGGCCTTAAGCGACTGATATTTTACCGATTTATTAATAATTGTCACTTGGTAGAATTTTCATTTTTAGCTTTGTCATTTAGTAATTTTTGCTTTGTCTGAAATTACCGCTTTTGAGCATTAGGTATTTTTTGCCTTACTGTATTTAGGATATGAATATTGCTTAAGAAATTTTACCTGCATTTTTTTTTCATGTTATCCGTCATTTAAGACTTTTTGACTTACCTTAATTATGTTTTCATTTTCATTTAGTAATTTTTACCTAAATGCAATGTACTCAAAAACGTAATATAGTACTAAATGTCTAATAATTTTGTCTTTTGGTAATATTTTACCAGCCGTTTTTTTACTTTTTATGTGACTTGGATAACTTTTTCTGATATAGAATTTGTATAAAAGTGAGCCTATCCCGGTTGCATTTATTTTGTTTCGTCGCTTACGCGCGCTGTAAGAAGTGTTTTAGTGGCCGGTGGTAACAAAAATATCGATTAGTGTCCATCGGACTGTCGCCTCGGAAGCACGCGTGTTCCCGCGCATGGCGTAAAGTAATCGCGCAGTGGTTTGTAGATGAGTTAAGTAGTAGTAGAGTTTGCTTAAATATTTTCAATTATGTTGTTATGTTTGTGAAACATTTTTGTTATTTTTGATTATATTTTGAGTATTGTATCTCAAATTTCTTATCTTTTTATGGTTTATATTAGATTCGTAAGATAATGTAAGACTGCTAAAAAGTCTGATGAAAAAAGTATTAAAGAAATATTTTTAATTATAAAATGTATTTATTATTTCTATATCCTAAGTGGATAGACAAACCCGCACTAGATCAGATTGGTGAAGTATGCTCACATTCGGCCCCTTATCAAATAATGGCTTGTACTCGGTAGAGGGTGATTGTAAATGACAATGACTGTAATGATTACGGTAATTATCATGTATCGGTCGAAACCCTTTGTCCAAAACTCTTTGATGTTGTACACCTAAACCTAAATTCTTTGTTGCTTAGTCATAAAAAGCTTACACTAACCGTATTTAGTTTGTAGTATAACTACAATTGCCTGGAAGAAAAATGTTTCCGTTTCCTATTTATATAATTTTACCTAAATGACAAACGTGCATTATTTCTGGATACGTCATTTTTCCTGAAACACAATTATGAAATAATCGGATTTCACTAATTTTACTTGTTTCATTTTAACAATTTATTGTCGGTAAGTAACTTTTACATGGTTGTGCTTTTGATGTAATTATTACCAACCGACACTATTTCTTAAAATATTGAGCAAATTCATAATCTTTAAATGCCAGTTTATGAAGCCTTTAAACTGCATTTAAAATTCATTCGAATCAAGTATTTATGATTAATAGGTGATTGTTTACGATAAAAACAAAACTTTAAACTACTCTGGTGTAAAGTTGCCAATATGTCGCTTGGTAACTTTTGCCTTTCAAGCGTCGATATGTAGTGATTGGCCAAATCTATGATGGATCTAGTGACGATTTTCTTTTTCTATAGGTCTATTTACATTAAAAAAAAATAAGTAAGATGGATCTAATGAAAATTTTTTAATGTAATAAAAAAGAATGCTACTAAAACAAATGAATATCACTACCTAATTTAAACAAATAACTATCCTGACACTTGTCCTGGTCAGAAAGATTCTTGAGATGCAAAAAAGGGAAGATGCAGCAATGAATGAGGAGATGAGGGGGGGAGGTAAGGAAAAATCGAAAACATTTAATCACAAGCAAAAATAAGTTTATTTTATAGAGTAATTTTCACTTATTTTAAAAAATATATAAAAACCCAAATATTCCTTACTGAAAGATAAAAAACTAACAAAATTATTTGACAAACAGTCAGAAGAGGGAAACTCATTTAAAAAAATTTCGATAAGTATTTGGTGTACGTGCTTATCGTAATTTTTTTAAGAAGTCAATTTCGCCATTTGCGAGCTGCATTTGTGCGAATCAAATGCAATTTAGGTGATGAGATGACCTTTTTTAAATCTTTCTAAACGGTCTCCATTGAGTGAAGTAAGTGATGACTATTAATATATAATGTGCAGAATCTGTAAACGCTGCACTTAAATTTCATTAATGTATTGAAAATGAAATTTAAGTAAATTTTACTGATGGATAGTAACCAGGTTTAATTTTTTATCGCGTTATTTACGAATACGAGTTCCGCCGTGGTACGAGCGCTGCCGAAAAATTCGAAGGATTAATTATGTGCATGGGGAAGCTACTGTAAAAGAAATCGGAACTAAATTCAATCGTAAATCTAATAATAATACTAATATCGTAATCGCAACCAAAAACGCCCCTAGTTGACAATAAAGAACTGAAATGGGGCGTAGAAGCGGATCCGTCGCAAACCACATAAGAATTAGTGGCAGGCTCCGGTGTAAGTGAAAAAGCTAAATAGTTGGATACTGTATGAATTGAGAGAAGCACACTAACTAACACGCGGTGAGTGTTGCGTTGCATTACTTAACCATCACAATAAAGAAGGAATTTTAAATTTTATTGTTACATGTGATGAAAAATGGATCCCGTATGATATTTGAAAACGCTCACCACAATGGTTGACTCAGGAGAACCGGTTAAATCTTGCACCAGGCGAAAGTTGCCTCAAAGATACTGGTGAGTGTTTTTGTGGACCAATGCTAGTATTGTTCACTACAGCTTTCTGAAATCTGGCCTGGCAATTACGGTAGAACTGTATTGTCAACAACTACAAATAATAATGGAAAAGCTAGCCGTTAAACAACCAACACTAGTCAATTGCTCTAGCCCATTGCTACTTCAGGGCAACGCTAGATTCAGTTCAATTCCGATGAGGTAATTCAAACCGCCTTCAAAGATCTTTGAAGGCTCATTCAGCAAGGGAATTAATGAACTTCCTATAAAATGGTGAAAGTGCATAGATAACAATGGTACATACTTTGGTTAATTAAATATATCACTACATATTATAAAACAAAGTCCCCCGCCGCGTCTGTCTGTTCGCAATAAACTGAAAAACTACTGAACGGATTTTCATGCGGTTTTCACTAATAGACAGAGTGATTCATGAGGAAGGTTTTGTGTAAATTGATTAAAATATGTTGATAATTGTTGAAGATGTCTCTGCCACCCGTGCGAAACCGGGACAGGTTGCTAGTAACTTCATAAAAAAAAGTTTTACTTTTCCCATATAAAACGCTAATTTTATACGTAAAGACCTAATATAAATTTATTACTCATATTTGCTCATACCAAAAAGACTCATCATATACATAACAAACAAAACATTGTTAATCCATTTTTATAGACCCACTGAGAACGAAATTTCTCAGTGGATCCACAACTTTAAAAGAGTACCTATCTAATGAGAGATACCTACATATCTCATTAGATCCATCATGGGTCTGGCATAGCCATAGTAGCCGTGTGTGAGATGACAAATTATTATTATTATTATGTTGATAAATAATTGAAACGTAGTGGATTATGAATAGTAGATCTAGACTACCATTTCTAGCCAACTTCTTGATTTCAACCCTTCTTCTCTATATGCCTAACCAACTCATTATCGCCTGGGATAGAAGCTCGGAAACGGTAAAAATATTTATTTATTTAGTTTATAATTCTTTATAACAAACTTTATAATTATTTTACATTACCTAATTCAAATAAACTTACACTCATTATCTCCTACTAGTCGGTGTGCTATACCAACGATTGATGAGGATCCGTCAATCGCTGGAATTTTCGCCGCCAATCGGTACATATTTCTTCTCTTGTACCAGAAATACAAGGTCCACACAATAGGTGTGATAAGTAACAACCACAAAAGCATTTTAACACTACACTGAAGAAAGATTTGGAATAAATAAGTTCGTAATTTAATATGTAGGTAAGTTAATGTCGACTCAGAAACTAAGATGCATGTTTAGTACGCGCGACTATATATTATGAGTGTCATGTTTAAAGGAAATGTGCTGCAATTTATATTGTAATTTTTCTCAGGTCGACCGTCAGACACCGCACTAATTCCACTCTATTAAATACCGGGTCGCAGAGTTCATGGTGTGGGTTACACACAACCTTCTCATTATGAGGAAGCGACAAACATTGTTATAATATTGAAAGCTGATGCGTTGACAGCGTGTTTAGAATGTTTGTTAGTTATAATTTTATTGGAGTACGGGCTTAACCTCGGTAATCGGTGACATAGATTAGAATTGTCCTTTTATATATCGTTATCTACAAAATATTTCCTTAAAATACCTTCTAAAATTATTCTTGTTAGAATACAAGACGTGCTCAAGATGCGAAGTTACCCTAACCCCTTTTCAAAAACGAATGAATGACAGTATTTGCATAAGGGCGTCAGACACAACAGCTATCATAATAGCGTGTTTACTAGAGGCACAACGACTGGAGAGGAGACATCGCTGCCTCTTCTACCGGCTATCGCAGGTGCTTTTAAACACGCCTGCTTCGCGATAGACCAGGAATCAATACGCGCGTGTCACAACTACAACTACAGACGATAATTTTAAAGTAGTACGGGCGCAGTAGGTTACTTGGGGACGTGAATCCCCCTCTCTCCCTTCCCCGAGAAGTCCTCAACTCAATCTGTTTGCTGGCTTACTGGTATAAAAAGTTTTACAGTTGTAATTCATCAGTTAGAACTACGTATTGCCTCTTTCTAAATAGAACTGTAGGTTTAATGTCACAATCGTGTACTTCTACGCCTTTGACATCCCTCATACTTTGGAATAATTGCCAGGCCACAATTAATGACTACACGCTGTATAATTTTACTCTGTTTTCCATAATAAGTATGACTCTAATGATATAATAAATTATTTAATAGATACTACCTACAAATATCTACCTACTTACTACATACATAGTATCTAGTAGTAGGTAGTAGATCTACCTACTTGGCGTGGCTAACACCGACTTCAAATAGATCAGTGGGTAGCGCTTATAATAATTATAGTAATTTATTTTTCGCTTTTGAGTGCCTATTGTGGTTTAAGTCGGTTTCATTTTATTTTTTTAATAATTTATTTTACCCTTTTTAGTGCAAAACAAGTTTTAATTAAATAAATCCGTTTCCAAAATTTCGTGTCTTTGCTGTTCGCCGTTGAGGAGTTCCACTATCCATCTCCTGACTCCATCATCAGATCAGCTTAATAGTACCAGATTATTGCATTATTACTAAACTTACATAAGTATGCAAAATTTCAGCTCAATCGGAAACCGGGAAGTGGGTCAAAATTGACTTCTAAGATTTTATTACATTGTTAGTAGTTAGTTTTTCCTCGATTTCCTTGAGATTCCATCATCAGATCCTGACTTAATGATAATGGGTCCACCTCGGAAGTATACCCTTTCGAACTACAAAAGATTTTTTTAATCGGTTCACAATTGGCGAAAATATCGATGAACATACACAAAAAAAAAATACATACAGACGAACCTATGTTCGGTTCTATAACCTCCTCCTTTTTGGAAATCGGTTAAAAATATATACGCCAGCGTCCTTTAGCGCGTTTTACATGTCTTTCGGTCCTAGTCATTCGCAAAAACTAAAATCTGTGTTGTCCGCACATATTATCGATTATATCTCGTTAGCCCTGTCCTTCAACCACACACTAATGACAATATGAACGACATTTATGGACCACCAGTTCAAATGAACGCACAGTTCACTTTAAGTTTGTTCTTTTCCAGAGAGGGAACAATAGGTGTAAAGGAAAACTATAGCACACGGCCTCCTTGTTCTAGTTAATAAAAAAAGTAAAAAGTATGTGTATTTTCTAATGCTATCAACGGCAAATCACCGACCAAATTCAATTTGAAAAGAGGGAATGATTTGTAAATTGTTTGTAAAGGGGACACAGATATAGTGGAGATTACTGGTGCCAGCTCTTTCTCAGCTTCGAAAACAGTCTAGTATCGTGTTAGTGTCCAAGTAGAATGTTATTTTAAATATTTTTGGCAGAATTTGTTGAAATTCTAGATTAAATACGCCGACAGCAACGTATGTATAGTGTGTCTCTACAAATTTGTATTTTTGTATTTTTCATTCCTAAGCGGATTATTTATTCACATTTTTTCTAAGATCTATTTAAAAAAATAATTATTAATTATGGATAGCTAATGAGAACATTAATCCAAATTTTGATAAAAAAATTGCTACGCTTTCCAGGAGAGAAACGATGGATTATTATAATACGCGTGAAGTTATACTTACATCGTTTCAGCAGAAATATATTTAATTAACCTTATAAAGATATTCAAAGTTTTCATCATGTCATTTTTCATTTATAATTCCTAACTGCATTTGACTGTAAGGGGACTGTAAGGCTTATACCTCGGAACCCTACCATACCTCCTACGTATACTGAAGTACTATTGTCTCTCTAAACATCGCCGCAGTTTCAGCCCGCTATTCCCTACAACAGTAGGCAATGTATTTCAAATATCTTAGGTTGAAATATTTAAATCTACTAATCCCTCAAATGTGTTTGTTGGTTTTGACCTTCTTCCACACCGGAATAGTGGTGCACGTTACATAAATGTGATTCATTTTGCATAGGAATACCTTATGAGCCTGAAAGATTCATAGGTTTCCTGATAGTCGTGTTTAAACGCACGATTCTTCAACTAAAGCTATTTAGAACAGAAAGGCTGATCCGATTTGAATGACATGTTATATGAAGAATCGTATTTGATGTAATGACGATATTACATAAAAAAATACTGTATGTTGTTCAACATTAAGGATTTTTTTACCACGGAAACCACACAGTTGCTTTATTTCTCCATATAATCGGGCGACGACGCAGTCAAACGATTATGTGTTGCCATCTTAAACAAAGCTTCAAACTTTAACTCGCCAATGTAATACATTGCTTATCGGTGATGAAATCCAATATCTACGTAATGCGTTACATAAGTTTTGACGTATGCAAACTAGACATCATAATATTGTGATTTGAAGTCATATCCATAAACTAATTTTAAAGTAATTTAAAAAATAACAAATAAATTTGGAGGCAAGTAATCGTTAATTAGATTTTTAAATTAATTTTCTAAATGAAAATGGCAAGCTTATCTCATTATAACATTCATGTAATTATTTTGTATAACTTTAAGTGCGGCTTAACTAACAAAAATGTTTCGAGGAAATGAGTAGTGCACTGAGGAAAACTGATCCATCTCTGAAGGATAATAGAACGGTGGTATATTTAATTCAATCGCGGCAATTTTGCCACGATTCAAGATCCGGCAGGCCCATAGAAGTGGCTATCGATAAGAACATTGAGGCTGTACGAAAATTATTGGAGGAAGACTGACATGTAACATATCGACAGATTGAGCAAATCCTCAAGTTAACTGCACCAACCGTTCATCGGATTCTTCACGACCATTTGAAAGTACGGAAACTTTGTTCACTCTTTCTACCGCACTTGATGACTCATCAATCACCAAATGCGGTACCCTACCAAGTCACAAGCGCATCCGCTGAGGGAACAGCGTGTTACTTGGTCTCGTGATATGTTAAAAAAATTGAAGACGACCGATCTAACTACGTGGATTCGATTGTTGCGTATAATACGATACTTGGCTTTTGCATAAAGATAACGCACCTTTTTTTTTTTTTTTTTGCACGTGTGGAAACCCCCTCGGGCCGTCACCCCGCACCTGCATCAAGCTGGAATGTAATTGCTAGTCACCCTTCTTAGTGACCCGTTATAGTCCGGATTTAGCGCCATACGACTTTACACTATTCCCGTATTTAAAAAAACAACTGATAGGAAATCCATCAAGGTTGTCTCCATAAATCATCATAAAACGTCCATTACACGCTTCTACAAGCGTCAATCAATATCAAAAGTCATGATTGATGAATGATTGTTAGTGATTGACGTCAATCATACCAAAGATCTTGCAGAGAATACAGGTGTTCACTCAAGATAATATGGATATTCATAAAAGAATCTTGTATTGCAATTTTGATTGTAATTATGAGTGAAAAACTTAAAAAAAGGGATCACTATAGCCATATTTTAGCTAACATAATTATTTTCAGCCCCTCCGATACTATAATCGAATTGTATTTATTTTTCTTTTTAACATCCTCTAATGAAGCGTTTGATTGGTGGTCTGTAAATTAGTAACAATTTTGCTAAATTTTCATTCCTAAAATCAAATTAAGAACATTTAATGTCAATGAAAGTAGTATACCATACTTAATATAACTTTTAACTTAAAAACAAACACTAAAACAGTCACGTCGTCAAAGTAATTTAAACATTGTTAGCGAGTCCGCAAAGGTTACTGAAAAAGACAGTAGGTTCCCAAAAAAAAACGTACCGTGCCATTACACGTTCCCCCAAAAGTCATGATCTAGATTTTGGGCAATCAATATCATGCAACCATCAGTCACTGTATTAGACTCTTGATTGTGGTAAAACTGACAGCAATAAATACCGTGTAATGTACGTCTTAGAGCATACCTTAGACACAGATCCGTAGGCCTCAATGCTCTAGATGCAGTGTTTGTATACTCTTTGCTGGATGCTAAAGATAGTAGCGAGCCTTTTGCTTTATAATTCATTATTATTCTAATCTATTAACAGTAAATAAACTGAGCTTTGTAATTTGAACAGAAAAAATTAAACCATTCAGGGTTTAATTACAATTAAACTTGAAATTATTTTTGTTTTACATACTTTGTATTTGGATATACTGTAGTTATCAAATACTATCTATTTCCGAATGACTTGTTTAATTCTTTTAGAAATTACATACATACAAGCAAACTTTACTTCTTTATAATAATAATATATTTGTATTTTTTGTATTGTGGATGTGTTTAAAAATGTAATTTATATGTATATTAAATAAATAAAGAGAATAATAGAAGAGAGAATAACTCTACACATCTCACACACGGCTGTTTGATCACAAACTAGGCAGAGCCTGTACTATGGTAACCAGACTGCTGATAAACATACTTATATATTTGTAAATATCGTATTATAGATAAATTACACACAGACACAGAACAAATTATCGTGCTCTTCACACAATTATTTATCCTGGGTGGGAATCGAACCCACGATCTCTGGCTTAGCAGTCAGGTTCACTAACCACTAGACCAACAGGCTAGTCATGTATACATATATATTGATATGGGATCATTTAATTTCAAATACGTAAGTCCCCAAAATATTTATATTGTTAAAATCATTTGTTGTCGCAACAACAAAAAATTTTTTCAAAGCATTAATATAATTAGCAAACTGGTTATTAATATCTGCCCGGCAGTGGTTGCTTAGCAACGGTTTGCGAGTAAACATTCCATATCGGATTTGGCTGAAACATAGTTGAATTTATTGTAATAGCGACATGCAATTTTCTAAAGGACGCCATGATGAAAAAACAAATGACAGTCTCGCTAATTAAAAACTAAAAGGTCCCAGATAGTTCAAGTATCGAATTTCGTTATTGCATTTTTATTGAAAGCGGATAGTTCCAGAAACTTTCAGTATATCCACATAGGTATGTCGGTAATACGAAGTAAATAAAAAGCATAATTTTAATTTATTATAATAACTTAGTTTATTTTTATCCTTATGAACTTTGTGAACTGAAGAGCAAAAGTGTATTTGGCACACAAAATTGAGTTGTACCAGAGCAAATAATATATTTTCGCTCCATGAATATTTTCTGATACCAAATTCCCCTACTTAGGAAGATAAATAACTGCACAATTTCCATTATCGTTGTTGTTGTGAAGGAACCTTTTCTCTTTTTTCCAAAGCGACTCGATACCCTTCGACTGGCTTCATCATGATATCGAGTCTAACTCTCATTTTAGGTATTGGTCCATTTTCTCTATCTTCAACAATTTTAAATTCTCGCAAAATCGTTGATAAGGCTGTTTTTATTGACGTCAATGCATACTGGTATCCTGTAAAACAAATTTAATTTCAGAAGAATTACATAATTGAATGTCATGGTGGAGTGCCACAAGGACCTATGTTAAAGTGGTGATAAACGGGACTACGATGGCCGCATGTTTAAACGCAGTGAAATTTGAAAATAACGGTGTGTGAAATGGTCCTTGAGTCATTTATTTGTCCAATATTTTATATGTAGGACATAGATTTGCAGTCTTGCTTAGTTACTTGTTTACCGTTGGTACCTTGTCGTGCCTACTGTTTATTTTATATTATTATACTTACTTCTTACACTTCTACACTGTTATTATTTCGCCCTATAAATAAACCCTGGGTTTAGGGCCTCAGAGCAGAAAAAGAGGTAAAAGTTGTAAATATAATGCACTAGCTGCATACGACATGCGTTGCAATGCCATTTTTTCTTTTATATATATATATAATAACGGACCCGACAGATGTTGTCCTGCCGGAACGTAATAAATATTATTCCTGGAACCCTATTGCAGCGATATATATATATTTTTTTTGCTCCATTTCATCCCAATCTAATCAATGGTTTTGGGACGCATAGGAACATATATACAACCATTGATTTTTATTTATATAGAAGATAGATAGGAGTACAAAATTTCAAACGTACGAATCGAATATATTGAAAAACTTGTATGGAGAACTGTAAATCCGTCAAGACTCCTATGGACAAGTAGCAAAGAGGATTCTTCGTTACTTTAAAGGTACTAAGAGTTGCAGTAACCGACTGGGTTATGCATTCAAGGCTATGCGGATGCAGATTGAGGTAGCTTCATTTCCAGGATATGTTTTCCTTTTGACTGAAGCTATCTCTTGGACTTTACAAAAACATCGCATCGTCGTAACTTTACTTGTAAGGCCAAGGTCGAGAGTGAAAAAAACTATGTGCTTAAATAGTCTATTCAAGGATTCAAGGAACTAGGTCTACACAACTTCTAGAAGGTAAAAATGCATACTTATCAGTATGCTTAAATGCCATTTCCATAGCCGGGGATAACGGTATTTGTCGCGTAAAAATTAAGCACGTTGATATTCGTAATTTTTTCATTAGAGATGCGATGCATGATAATAAATCCATAGCTCTGGAACATTTGGCAACTGATAAGATGATGGCTTAACTTAAAGGTTTTAGCAACCCATGAGAACGAACTAATAAAAAATTAAAAAGTACTTTTAACTTTGTAGCACTTGGGAAAAAAACGTGGGACAGGTAGAAATAAGCTACTAATAGACTCATTCAAAATTCAACTTAACAATAACATAACCAAATACGTACCAATGCAATTTCTGGGTCCGTTACTGAACGGCATGAAAGAACATGCGTGTTTTAAATTTAATCGTTCTGGCAGGAACCGGTCAGGATCAAATTCCTCCGCGTTAGGGCCCCAGTATTTCGGGTCTCGATGGATCCCCCATATTGAGCACACTACACCTGATCCAGCAGGTAACACCCGGCCGGATGCTGGAGAATATTTAAAAAAAATATATCGATCAGGTAAAATAAAGTGTTGTCATGACAGTTTGTAAACTGTGCTATAATTACACATTTTATTATTCAATTACCGCAGTGATAAAACCATTTAGTTTGTTGATAATTGCCGACTATCAAAAATAATTACTAGTATTAGATACGATATATTTTAAACTCTTGAAAAATAGAGTATACATACATTTAAATAAAATTGTGTTATTAGCTTTTTGTGAAAGGCATACCAAAGATATATTATAGAATATCAATGGAATATATTTATATGAAGGTATACCAAGCATTGCTACTTCATATGAGTTCTACGAGTTCTCTTCTATGTATTTATAGATGGAATATAATGGTGACTCACGTAGTTTAGTATCTTCTAAGACTTTTCTAATGATAAAAGGAACCGGAGGAAACAATCTTAATGATTCTTTGATCACTCGCTCCAAATACTTTAATTTCATGAGGTCTTCTTTTACCAAAGGACGATCCGAATCACCAAATATTTCGTATAACCTGTAAAAATATTTTACTTACATAATTGAAAATTTACTTTACGAACCGATATCAACATTGTCAGTTGGATGAGCGAACGCTTTTCTAGAATAAAAGTAAATTATGTTTGCTCTCTCTCTCTAACTCAGGTCCTGAGTGATTTTTAATTTGCTTCTTTAGATCTTGACTTATCAAGTTTTGACTAGAGACATTCTTAATCAAACTAAATTTTTATTATCATGGTAACTTTTCCATTTATTCTTATTTTTTTTAAAACAATAACCCAAAAACACTTACAAAGATTCCTTTGAAAAACAATGCAAGAACGTTGAAGAAGTAGTCCTTGTAATAAAAACAACAAATAAAACACTTTTCTCGTTGTTTGTTATACGTTAGAAATTAGGATACAAAAAAGGCTATTTTTCAACAACTTCTCGATGTGGTCAAACTGAGGCAATCTCCGTAGATGCCGTATCGTCTCACCGAGAAATAAATGACCAATCGTCGAACAAAGCGTGTAAGGACCCTTATAGGAAATCTTATGACAATTACTCTAAAGGTTACATATAATTTATATGTAACGTTTTATGTTACTCGTGCGTTATCAGTCAAGTCGAGCGCAATTAGTGTGTGCTTTATAAAAAATGACGGAACAAAGCCATAATTAATGGATTTTTATTATTCTATTTTGTTGAATTTCTAATGTCACAAACTGAAAAGTTTACTCATTGAAACTTTTAGCTAATAATTTTTTACCACCTAATATCCCTTTTGAATCTTGAGATAATAATACTTTAACATTTTATAAAGTAGTTAACAAGAGGACAATAAACAACCTTAAAAAGTAGAAATTGCAGGTACAGGTAAATCTAATGGGAATTATGGAGGAGAGACGGGTACAGTGGAGGTCATGAGTAGCAGCTGTTTCTACGCTTCAGAAACAGTTTAGTATCGTGTTTGTGTCCACGTAGAACGATATTTTGAACATTTTGAAACTTTTTAGTATGTTATGGCTTTAGAAATTCAATAAAAAAATCATCAATATTCACTGCAGCTGGTTCCCAAGATATAAACCTAATTGAACTTTAAATAAATTCAAAGTTTTTAAATAAATCGAGATAGGTATATTAAGTTTTTACAAAGTGGTACTTTAAGGATAAGAGAAGGATGTCGATCTCAAGATCAATCATGGTATTTTATAGCTATCTTAGATTATATTACGTGCTGGGTGACTTCCTATCTCATTAAAATAGTTACTGACCTTGTTTCCAGACATTTGTGGACTTGGGTTTATTTGTAAAAGTTTTATGGGTTAGTAATGGTTTTGACGGCCTTCCACAAGGCTTTTATGTCACTGCTTGCTGTATCAATCAAGATTCTCCCGTTCTCTGTTTTCAATTTGCGAAGTAATACATGACAGAAATTCTATAACGCGTGTAAGTTATTTTTAAAGTCATATTTTCTGGCAATTTGTTGGATTTTGAGTGAAGTCTGTCACGGTTTCTTATACAGCAGAGTGGGCCTAAAGATATCCATGGCTTAAGAATCATTTTTTTTTTTGGCTTCGTGATTGTATTTGTGCATCTAGATATTATACCCGATTGGTAGTATTGATATAAGGTTGTCCGCTGCTTAATTTTGCATTGTCCACTTTTAGTACTGGAAAAAGTCAGTATATTCTAACACTACCTTTATATTTAAATAGGCCACAATAGACTTGGTCAAGGAGTGTTGATAGTTATTTGAATCTGTGTTAGTAACTAATACTATAGGAATGTGGTCTATAATAAAATATTCCAGTATAGGAGTAGCAAAGTATAGTTAGTAAGTAAATGATCTAGACATGAGCTGATTCTTGTGGGGTGGTAATGATTAGGATAAAAACCATGAGAAGCGTTGAATGTGAGGTATTCGTCACCAAACGGAAGGCTACTGTTTGGACTTATATCCTTATACACCTAATAGAAATAGATACCTACTAGAATTGTTAGTATAAACACGGTTTAAGCTGTTCATGAAATTGTTAAAATGATTTCTTGTATTTAATGATGGAGACCGATAAATAGCCACAATCCTAATGTTGCGTATTGAACAGGTGAGACAACTTGCATCTTGAAAAGCTGGTACCCGTATTTACTGTATGGTTCCCGCATGCATTTTGTTGCCAGCCTCAGCCGAAAAAGGTCAATACACTCTGGAAATTATCCGACTAATATTATAAATGTGAAAGTTTGGATGGATGGATGGATGGATGTTTGTTACTCTTTCACGCAGAAACCACTGAACCGATTGTGATGAGACTTGGTATGTAGATAGCTGGAGATCTGGATAAACGCATAGACTTTTATCCCAATATTCCCACGGGACCGGGACCTACATGGGTGAAACCACGGGGCGCTGCTAGTATTTAGTAAGTAAATTTCGCATATAAAGTAGAATAATAATAATACCGCATAAATCGACAGTGATAAAGTTATTTATTGAAAGAAGTGAATAATTTCAAATTAATTGTGATGTTAGTGGACACGATAAACAATATCTAGCAAACTGTTTAACAAAGCGATATTGTTTTCTTTCTGGAAACAGAGCATTGATTGAACATAGTATTAAAAATTAAACCAAAATATATAGTGATCAAACGTGCAAGTTCTAAAAGATTTTATAAAAGGGACAGTGCAATCGGTTTAAATAATTTTTTGCAGCATTAGTCATCACAACGGACATTATTATTTTTAATTATTTTTATTTCGGTATATCTACTACCAATTGTTTAGGTACATCGAGACTAGTAATGTACACATACTACAAGAAATCTATTGAGATTGTAACAATTACTTATAGGTAAACACCGCTTTTGTTAAAATATATCCCATCAAGAACATAAATGTGAAAATGGGAGCCAAGTTCAATATTAAGAATATACATGGTTGTCGACTTTGCCGACAAAAGAATTGAGATCTAAATGGGTGCAAAGTTCTTTAGAGAATCCTGAAATTTATGTATAAGAATATTCAACATTCTAAAATAAATTTAAAACACACATTCTTGATATTCTCTGCTACAAGCATGTTTGCTATATAACTTCTTAAATCTGAACACTCGATTTTTTTACACAAATCAGATAACTTGCGATAAATTGAAGCTCAAGATTTGACTTAGCTAGTTTTCGCATACAAGTTATCTTATGTTTCGCGAATCAACTTATCTTCCTTATTTTACGTGCAAGTTATGGTTTTTATATTGTGACGTCAACATATCTTACTCTTCTAAAAGTTTGGTTTGCTGGTAAACACTAGCCAAGTCAAATCTTGAGCTTCAATTTATTTACTTATTTCAATTTATCGTAATATAATAGATATTTCTGTAACAAGCTTATAAAAAAACTAAAAGTAATCCATGACTAACCTAATAATAATAGCACCCAATAACAATAAAAGACTATGACACGCAATTAAGAGCATCACCAACACATCCAAATTAGGATTCTATGCCTAAATACCTGCTAAAATAAAATATTCCGGTGCTAGTTCCAATTATGACACACATTTTTTATCTCTGTCTAAACGAGAGTATTTTTCTTACTGTATTGAAAAAATCTGTGGTCCTTTTTATATATAAATCTGGCCATAAGACTTTGTTACAAATTTCTGTATACGCTAATTTCTGTTCTTCCTTCGGTTTCCAAGCTATTATAACACATTATAAATAGTAGACTGATAAAATATTTGAAAAATAAAACTTACTTTCAAATAATCTATTTGGTTTCAGATCAGGTAAATCAACTTGTGATTAAGTCAATGTGCTTCTAGACTTCGTGGTGGGAAATATTGATGTAGGCAAAAAAACGATAGGTATATTTTTGGATTTGGTCAAGGCCTTCGACACGATTTCATGCCACTTTTATTTGAGAAAACTTGGTAGGATACGAATCCAACGAAATCAATTAAAATTAATTGAAAGTTACCTCTCTAACCACTGTCAATGCACTAGTATTGAAGATTACGTTAGTAGTGAATTGCCCGTTACTCACGGTGTACCACAGGGTACCTAGGCCCAACCCTTTTTTCTAGTCTATCTAAATTATCTGTGTAACCTTAACTTAATTGGTGGAAAATCATATCATATGCAGATTACACTGTGCTCTTGTACACAGCCGATAATTGAAAAGAAGTAAATGACATGAAAGAAGTAATGACATGACACAGCTGGCTTTAATACAGTATGCCATTAGCTAAAGAGAAATAGCCTGACTTTAAATGCAGAAAAAACTTTCTGTATACCATTCTATCTGATCGCTCACGTCTGTTGTAACAATCAAATCTGCCCGTTTCCGTTTCCCGACTGCCAACAACGTGGTTAAGTACCTAGGTATAATGATAGATAATAATCTTTTGATATATTTGTTAATTTTGTTTTTTAACTATGTGTGATTTTGCTGAATTTGTATGTTATGTTCTTAAAACGATAACACAAAAGAAATGTACACTAATTTTGAAAACGGCCCTTTTTTTTATTTTAAAAATAGTATTCACCCTAAAATCGGAATTCGACCATAACTACAATGTAATTCATAAAACTATTAATAATACTAAAGCTTGTTAATTGCTACTAAACCAAAGATAAATAAAAGTTTAAGAAAACTAAAAAAACATGCTTTAATAGCGAAGCGAATTAAAAAGTAAAAAAGCGTTCCACTATCCATCTCCTTGCTCCATCATCAGACCATCGTTACTAAACCACTTTGATGGATTAGTCAAAACGAATCTTATCTTATTAGCCCAAACTTAGGGGTTTACTAGTAGCCACTGAAGAGTTCAACTATACACCTCCCGAATGCATCAACAGATCAGCTCCAAGATGCCAAGTTATAGTATTATCATCCAAACTACATATACATACAACGTTTCATTTTGATACGATAATTAGAAGTTGGTTAAAATTGACTTCCAAGATTCGAACATAGTTAGTTGGTTAAAAGTGAAGTTAATAAAAGCGTGTTTAAAAAGAAAATCTGTTAACAAAGAAAATAATAATAATTATAATATATCTCTTTATTGTACACCAAAATAATTTTGGGCACAGCAATGTTGGGTGACTTATACAATTGGTGGCCTTATCGCCCTTTTTTTTTTTTTTTTTTTTTTTTGTACGTGTGGAAACCCCCTCGGGCCGTCACCCCACCGGGGTTTTCGGCGGGGCGGTGTGTCAGAATCGAACCGACTAAAACCACACGGTGTGCCGTACTGCGCCTTAAGTAGGAGGGATCCGGGAACAGCTTTTATTAAGACATCCGGAGCCCTCCTAGCGCCTGCCCGCAAAGGGCGGGCACCACCTTCGGGTAAAAAACCTCTCAATTAGGCGACGTCCAGGCACACGCGGACGCCGCCTCCTCGCGGGGGGCCACTATAGCGGGTGGAGGGGAAAACCCGTCCCTTCCACCCGCGGCCACACTCAGGGCGGCATGAGGCGCTGGTAAGCGCGCCTCCGCCAACCGGTTCGCCGGCGGCGAATTAGGTCCGAGTGGAGATCGTCCTCCCGGACCCTTTCCGCCGCCTCCTTCTGCGAGATGACGTCCTCACAGAAGGTCGCGACCGCGGTAAAATTCCTGTCGCTACCGGCCATGGAGCGTATGACGGCCGGTAGCGAGAGATCCCCTCCGATGACTGCAGTGAGGGCCCGACGCTGCGTCGCCGGTGCACACCGGTGCACCGTACAGTGCCATTGACCGGACAACCCCCGTGTACAGCCGTCTTGTAGCGACACTGGGTCCGCCCAAATTGGGCAAGAGTCGCTCAAGGGCGGACGCAGCGCCGACCAGCTTCGGAGCAAGCTGTCGGAAGTGCTCGTCGAAGAGCCACCTACCGTCGAGGATCAGGCCCAGATACCTTATGTGGGCCTGAACCGGTACGAGGACCGAGTTAACCTCGATAGAGGCGCCAGGGGGTGGACCACGACGGGGCCCATGGAATAAAAGGGCCTCCGTCTTATCCAGGGCCACCCGCAAGCCCAGCGCCTCGATGCGCCCGACCACCAGGGAGACTCCCCTGGTGACCAAACGCGCCGCCTCTTGAAAGTTCACCCCCCGGGTGGCCTTATCGCCCTGAGGCAATCTCTTGCAAGATACAAGATAAGAAAAGGTTAGTGTGTTTTGCGAACTTACTCTTGATACAACTTCTTGTGTACCTCAGGGTACTTGGCCAGAAGTTGGATGGTGTACCCCATGGCGACAGCTGAGGTGTCTGTGCCAGCTATCGTCAATGTCAACGTTTCTTCTCTTAGCTCTACGTTGGTGAAACCATTTTCTCCTCCAGATAATTTTATCAATAGATCCAGAAACGTCGTATTTCTATACAATCCTAAATCTAAAAAAAAAATATTGAAATAACTATTATTTACATCAATATACAAGGTAGCGCACAAGAAATCACATAAAACCATATACAGAATTATAATTCTGTAAACCGGTTAACGTAAAAAAAAACTTTTAACACACATCTGTAATTTATCCAAGAATGGCATTTACTATATTGGGTACGATGTATAGCTGCAACTCACAGAACTTACAAAATTATTTAGTTATTTTATATGCTGTTAGGTTAAAAAAATAAGCAGTTAAATAACATAAATATAAACTAACCGAACTCATGGTCAACCTCTGTTTTAGAGGATTTCTCATGTTTTAGTTCTTCTCTCTTTTTTCTTATGACCTAATAAAAGAAATAAATAAAACAGTAACCAGTACAATGGAGATACAGACAAAAAATAATAAAAAGAAATAATATAATTTAGTAATATCAAGACCTATGGCTATTAAAAATTAGACAATATGATGGGACGGTTGTACGTTGTTTTGTAGATAATAGTTTTATAGAATTTCGTTTCACATAAAATTTTTCAAATTATCATTTCATAGAATAATCAATACGCATAATACTCATATTGAAAAATATTAAATCATGAATTTTTGTTACAAATAAAATTGAATGTTTCGATATTCATATCATAGAATAACAAACCAAATATTCTTTATCCTCATATTGTTTAGTTAATTTAAAACTTATTACCAAGAAAAACATTTTATCGAGTTATAGTTTTTTAACCGTTTCAATTCATACTTTGACTCTGAGGTAATTTCTGTTGAGATCGCAGTTTTTTTTTTGTGCGTTTGGCAACCGCCTCGGGTCGTCACCCCACGTCTGCCCGCAAAAAAACCTGCGGGAAAAAACTCTCAATTAGGCAACGTCCAGGCACACGCGGACGCCGCGCGCCGCCTCCTCGCATGGGAGCCACTAAAGCCGGTAGAGGTGAAAACCCGTCCCGTCCAACCACGGCCAGACAGGGCGGCATGAGGCGCTGCAAAGCGAGCCTCCACCGCGCAGTTTGCCGGCGAAAAATGAAGTCCGAGTGGGGGTCGTCCTCCCGGACCCATTCCGCCGCCTCCTTCTGCGAGATGACTTCCTCACAGAAGGTTGCGACCGCGGTAAAATTCCTTTCACTACCGGCCATGGAGCGTATGACGGCCCGGTAGCGACAGATCCTTTCCGATGACTGCAGTGAGGGCTCGACGCTGCGCCGCCCAAATGGGGCAAAGCGCCAGTGTATGTTGAGCCGAGTCCTCACTGCAGTCGCAGTGATGACAAGCGGGACTCAATTCCCTCCTAGCGACCGAGTGCAGGTACTTCCCGAAGCAACCGTGCCCGGAAAGATCCTGCATCAGTCGGAAGGGAAGGGTCCCGTGCTATCGCCCTGCCCACTCGACGATGCCTCCTAGTGACTGCCCGCAAGTCGCAGTTCTAACCTAACCTTCCCTACTTTTCTTGTCGCACCTCGTTTCTGATGGCAATTCATTTTAAATATTTATAATATATTTATTTATACAACTATGAAAGCATAACGTCCATTTTTACATTTTCGTTGAACAAAATACCATAGAAAGTAAACCTAACCTAACCATGGAAATAAAAATACAAGGACCAAATATTATATGAAACATGCTGCGAAACGAAATTCTATGAAATTTCTATCTGGAAACAAGGGAACACCATAATGGGACACTCACATTACATCACACACGAATATACACACACACAATTAGGTTCTGTCTTCATAGCTCTGAAACCAATACCATTGTAATTAACTAGGTATCATTTTTTATGCCATAGTATATGGGGTGATTTGTAACCTAGTTCGGCTGGAAACACGCCTATTATTTTGTTAAAATTAAATGATGACCTTAAAATTTATTGTTAGAACATATTTATACAACTTGTGAAAGGCTTTGTCGATAAGTTATTATTATTAATAAAATTATCCATCACATTATTTAGATTTATGCGTTGCAAAATTATTCACATAAACGTCCTTCAGCTGCACACTTCCAGCAATGATTATAATAATAATATTTGTATATTGTATATTTGCTTTTTTAAATTTTAACTTCCATATGAAACCTTAAAATATATGAACATAGTATGGTCTATACCCGTTGTAAAATGCGCAAGAGAATTGGGATCGTGCACGACAGTAGCGCCACTTAGCATGCGCAACTATTCGGGATTATGTCAAATAATGACATACAAATGTTTTATTATTTTCTAATAAATAAAGTAAGTAAAGGTACATAGAAAGACGAGAAACAGTTTTTTAAAGGAATTTGTTAGAAACTGTATATGGAAAAATGGATATAATTATAAAAACCGGTTTTGAATGTATAAAACACAACGTAACTTTTCAACCTCAAACTGAACAGAGTTTAAAAGGAAATAAATTAGTTTTAGCTCAACATGTAAGAAATGTTGAAGAGTTACGAAATAATAGCCACAGTTATTTAATAGTTATTCCACGAATACAATTAAAACTTCACATTATTAAAATGAATTAAAGCTTGACATCATTAAATTGTATTAAAACTTTGACATTATTATAAATATCAGTATAGACATATTGAACATTATTGAATTTAAAATAATTTTATTGTGATTATTTGTATCAATAATTATAATACTAATTAGCATGTCAATAGTGTTGACTAAAGTCGCATGTGTTACAATATTCTGTACCTACTTTTCTGCAAATAAATAAATTTGATTTAATAGGAGTCCACATCATTCGTCAAACATAGGTGACATTAACACCATTTAAAACAAATTTAAAATTAAGTACTCTCATAATGCTTTAAACGTAGGCTACATTACGTTGTACATTATGTTACTAATAATAGTAATTAAATGTGCTATATTACCTGTGTAGCACACTTAATTTAGTATTTTACGGTAGATAACAAATTTTTGCAGTTCACAACACAACAACAATTATGACCCATTTCAAATTACAAACAAATTGTAGGAAATCTCAAAGTATTTTGTTTGACTGATATGATAGACTATCCCGAATTGTTGCAGATTTCTGCCACGGCATGCGCTGCGATCGCTTTGCATACCCCCACCATGCACTTCGCATGTAGCGACAGGTATATATATTTATTCAAACTGATCATTTGCACCTGTTACTGAAATGTTAGCAACGGCACGAAAACATCTAAATTGTTAGGGCTTCTATTAGTGCTAATATCTATATAGCACAAAATAAAGAATTTGATTTCAAATAAATAAAAAATAACTTACCTCGTCAGTGAAATCGTGCAGTAAGCCTATACATTTC
The DNA here is from genome assembly GCA_963859945.1 of Euplagia quadripunctaria. NCBI lineage: Eukaryota > Metazoa > Arthropoda > Insecta > Lepidoptera > Erebidae > Euplagia > Euplagia quadripunctaria. The sequence continues at coordinate 8,590,365 of OY982562.1, read as the reverse complement.
TGATGTGTCTTGTATTGAGGAAACAAACTGTAAAGCCAATCGGGCTGAAGCCACAGATGGAATATTCTTTGACAGGCTAATTTCAGAAAGTTACACATAGCATTCAAGAAGGGAGCATCCGGATTTTCTTGGGCGTTTATTTTCACTCCTATTGTTGTTTCTGTACAATAATTCATATGTCTTAGGACCGTTATCAAATTTAACACATACATTAATGGCGATTACCTTAAAAGTATCAACTGCCAGCGATTGTACAACATGCCTATAAATATTGTTTCGAATATCCCGCAGGTGCCATCTATTGTTAACTATAGTAAGTCATAGAGTCATAGAGGGTGACAATTACCTAAAGTGAGATGTACGCCATCTGTTGATAATACACGGAACTAATAGTCCGTGAATAGAATGTGCTACGAAAAAAATGTGAAAAGGTTACGGACCTTTTCGCATTTTTTTCTACAATTACACTTTCTACAAAACATTCTACAATACTCCATCTTTTATTAAGTTTATGCGCTGTTTAATACCCATCTATGATCATCGATCATATTCAAGAGTGGTAGAGCCGACTATAGTTCCAATAAGAAACGTATCTTATAAAAGTATGTACAATCGATGTATCTATGTATGTAAAGGCTATTAATTAAATATTTGAAGTGTCTGTTTGTAGTGCCATAACAACAGCATTTTACTAAATGCATCCGAATATTTACACAGTACATAGATATACCAAAAAATCTGACTTTTTTCTGTCTGTCTGTGTGTCGGTCTGTTTATTCCGGCTAATCTCCGATACGGGAGACCGCGTGTGTTCGTGAGGCCATTTATCAGACTTACACCAACTGAAACCACACGGTGTGCCTTACAGTGAATGTTATGAGTGGACCGTCGGCGTCGCTACGGCGACGTTTTGCCTCCAATGGTCCACCCAGCGCCAGCCCGCGGGTGGTTCCGCCTGGAAGTTTTCCTACCGGATCTACATAGCCACTTCCTTGCGCGAGATGTTCTTAGTCAGAGCCGCTTTCTAGAAATTAAAGGGCCCCCTCGGTATACCTAACAGATTACTCCCAGTCAGTACTAAGATCCACCTCCGCAACAAATAGATGTTTGGTTCTGAGCTTTGTTAAGTCACGGTGTAACATAAGATTTTACACTAATGTAACCGAACGGAGAATCAATGGTCTAAAAATGGTTATATTGACCTGCCATCATGCACTGGGTTACGTGCGTGTACTTTCAGACAATTAAACTCGCTTCGCGTTTCTCAACACTTTCTTGGGAGCGCAAAGTCACTATCCGAATACTTTATGTATATACTTAGGTGGGCCTTCCTTTCCGAAAGTCTCGATCTCTCGTGACAGTGACAGACGCTCACGGTCACCAGATACAGGCGTTCTGCACCTATGCTATCCTACTATTGAAACTGCCATAACGGAACGAATTTATTATTTTGTAACCCTATACAAACAATTGTATGATCGCATAGAGAAAACATAGGTACGTACATAATTTAAGTACCTATTTAAATAAATGCACCAGAGCAGACGGGTCACTTGATGGTAAATATCTACTGCCGCCCATGGGCACCTGCAACGAGGGGAGAAGAGCGGAAAAAGGGAAGGGGAGAGGGGGGGAAGAGGTTATTATTTAGCGGACAATCTTCACCGACACAGCACCATTTATAAAGCACACATACGCAACAAGATGATTTTTTTAACAAAATTAAGGAATATTTAAAATTATGTTTTAATGAAAAAAAGCAATCACTTGTATTCGTTAATATAAATTTGGGCGAATAACGGAATGTATCGATATCTATTGGTCTAAAGTAACAAACATATTATGTTCTTTCTGGAACATTTTAAATTGTTATATGTATGAATAGAGTGAAAACTACTTACAATATTTTTGAAGTAAAGGTTTCTACGTTTGTTTTTCTACTTTTTACGTGTTAAGTGCAGTGCAAGTTGCCGTATAACACTCCCACAATATCTTTTAAAATATAAATATAATATAATAAGTATACGTAGATTGTATTATTTTCTATTAAACTAATGATGAATATTGCACTACAAATATTTACATTTAGGTATTATGTAATGTTTATATTAAAAATTATTCTATTCTAATAATAAATACCATAAAAATAAATTATCACTTATCGTTTAGTTTTGTATAGTTAGTATTACTTATGGCCAATAGATATCGCTAGTTGTTCTTTTATAGATAATGATATATTTTTCTTGAAAATTTAAAATACTTTTTCATCCCGCTCTCAAGGGAACTGTCCTAAATTTCGGGATAAAAAGTATCCTATGGCCTACCTCGTAGTAAGAACTCAAATCGTGCTAAGTTTCATTTGAATGCATTCAGTAGTTTCGGTGTAATGCGCGGCCGTGATACAGACAGACAGACAGACAGACAAAAATAAAAAATAAAATGTTAGTTTTTGCTTCAGTATCGATTATAGTATGTCCCCCAAAAAAAAAAAAAAAATTTCTTCAATGTACTGAATTGTACCTGTTACAGTTTTATTATAAGTATAGATTTGATAGACCAACTTACCACAGACTGAATCCAATGTATAAGTACTTAAGAAAGGCCACATATTAACTTTTCCCTTATTGGTGTAACTTGACAGTATTTTAACAAGCTTTTGACTCTGTTCTGCAAACACTTCCACAAAATTCTCCACTATTTTAGGGCTGAAAACTGGTACCAGGATCTTCCTTCGTCGTTTCCAAATTGAAACTGGTCAAAATACATTTTTGTTAGTCATTTATTAAAATACAAATATATAATGAAGGAACTGAGAGAGAATACTCTTCTTTGCTGTATAAAAAGTTTGGACTTAAATAAATAAAATTTTGTACAAGTACTCTCTTTAAAATTTTAAATTAACTTGTAACAGAATCATGGCTATAGTTTCTGACAACATTTGACAGTACTCAAATTAGGGGTCAAAATAGCTAGTCTCTCATCAAAATTTCATTTTATAAAATGTTATATTCCATAGTTAATTTATGACTCCGAATTAAAATCTTGAACTCATACTCGTAGACCATCTATACACAAATTCCATTTCATTTTAAATTCAGTTAAGAAATTACTTTTTTATATTATTCATCTGGAACGCACGTGATACGCATAAAGAAATTACCATTGTAACAAATTGCGTTTCTGTTTGCAAAGGACTTTACCTCAATTTAGTTTTTTTACATCAGTCCTCGCGCGAATGCGTTACGAAATATTCCACTGTTACATATAATATGCGTGATACAGTTTTTTCCTTATTGTTGAACCTCCAAATTACTCACAATTCGCTCACAATTGTTTTTAAACGCACTTTTATACATAAACGTGAACGTGAGACGCATTTACATTGAACATACCTACTCTTATTTCGCACTTAGGAAACAAAAATGTTGTAGAAATATCTAAGACCAACTTTTGCCCGCGGCTTCGCTCGCGTTAGATAAATGTACCATATTACGGCATATTAAGGCATTTTCTTCATTTCGAAAGGAGCTAGCAATGGAAAATATTTTAGTTCGTAGACTGTTATTGTAAAATGAATGTAGGACATTATTTTGTGGCGTAGGCTTTAACTTATGGAAATAATCGCTATTTTGCTAAACTGCGCGGTTTGTTCGTAATTCCGTGCTATGTTCGAAGCATGTGTTTTTTTTATTTAAATGCTAAAAAGTGTGCAAGTAGATGCAAGATAATTATAAAAATTAAAATACAAGTTTGACTCAATTTTATTTATTTATTAAACTTATTTCCATACGCAGATATAGTCATTATTGATTTCTTTTAAAGCTTTTGAAAGAGTTCAGGCATTTATTTTCCTGAGGCCATTTTCTTCTGAAAAATTAAAAAAAAGGTACAGACTTAAAATCAAACTTAGCATAAATATTTCCTGATAAATACTTGATTCTAGGCCAATGGAAAGTATCCATTCATGCAGCCTGGTCAATTTATTTATTTCAATCGTTTTTTAGGGTTCCGTACCTCGAAAGGAAAAAACGGAACCCTTATAGGATCACTTTGTTGTCCGTTCGTCCGAGTGTCTGTCTGTCTGTCACGACCCTTTTTCTCAAAAACGCGTGGAGGTATCAAGCGGGAATTTATATCAAATACTCAGCTCCACTGTGAAAAAATCAAAATTCTAAACCAACGAAATCAAAAGATACAGCCGTTTATGCCGCAAATTTCCACAAATTTTCGACACTCGCAAGGGAATCAAAACCTACAGGGTACTTCCCGTGAACTCAGAATCTTGAAATTTGGTACGAAGCAACGTCTTATAGCACAAATAAAGGAAAAATTGTGAAAACCGTAAATTTTTATTTACATCATATAATATTTTTAATAATTTTAAACTTACTACCCCTTTCCTCATGAACGCGTAGAGGTATTAAATTGAAATTTATATCAAATACTCAAGTCTATAATACCTTTAAGCTGTAACAAAATCAAACTTCTATGTCAACGTAATCTAAAGAAACAGCAATTTAAGCCGCATATTTTCAAACTCGCAACTACTCGCAGGGGAATCAAAACCTGTAGAGTACTTAGTAGTTTTTGTGATTAGTTAACTTTGTCGGACATCGCAACCACAAAGTTAAGTTTGTCTTTCGAAAAAGACGGGCAAAAGTTTTTGAGTATCATCTCGGGTATCGATTACCCGAGATGGACATTCTATCTACATACAAGTTTACGGAACCCTCGGTGTGCGAGTCAGACTCGCACTTGTCCGGTTTTATTATATTGACTTCTCTAATATAATAATTTTTTTACGACTTTATACGATACTTTTTACGATTTCAGACTCGATTTTAAGAGTTAAAATTTACAAAAACAGACCGTAAATACCTCACAATAATCTGCAGTCGTTACTGAACATTTTTATCAATGATTTATCAATGAATTAAACCCCAGTTAGAAATAAAAGACAAAACATTTCAGGTTGATTTTTCATTATTTGCGTTATATGCACGCAATAATGTCGCGACTCCACCTCAGGTCTGTGAACATAATGACGGCAGCCCTAAAAGTGTCAATTTCTCTTGAAACTTTCTTTTATAACAACTGGAAATAACCTTTTAACCCTAATTGTTAACTACTAATTAATAATTTTACAAATTAGTTTACTTACCGGTATCACATGAAATCCTTCGGAAAACTTCGGAACTGCAGTGCGGTTGTGGCTGACCCGTTTGGAAGCTCGATACGAATTTTAGAACTTTTTCGAAAATTATGTTATTTTGATTATATTAACAACTATAGTTAGTTGTTGTTCAATTGTATAAAATCTTGATTTTACATACTGTTTTCTTTTTTATGACAAAAATCATAATGCCACGGCATATTGTACTAGACATAGTCTACCCTTACCTTAATGTAGATTTGTACAATCAGTTCACGATAATGCGCGATATATATGAGATATATGTACCCTATGTTCTTTTCTGAACCACTAGCAACGTGTATGCAAAATTTTGTGATAAGAGGTTGAGTAGTTAGAGCATGAAAGCAAAGTAGACAAACAAATTCGAATTTATAATATCTGTTATGAATGGCGGCCTTCCCTGACCCAGTAAGATAATATTTTGGCCCAAAACACACAAATGTTACCGTTATTTGCCCCGACTATAGTGATATATAAACTTACCTGGTGCAAATATGCCTCCATTACCAACAACATTTCTAATAAATCTGTGCAGGTCATCTTTCTCTAGGCAAGTCTTCAGAACATGTTCTATGTCCACAGGATTGACCGCAACTATGTTAAACAAATAACGATTAGATACTTACAATAAAATAGTTCCATTTTTATTAATGAAAATCTGTTCAGCTGTTCCAGCTTTATCAACAACTCTTTTCTAACCCTTGAAGGGATTTTCGAGTCGAAACTTTAAGTTTAAACTTGTACTTATTGATCAACCCAGGTGAACAAAAGCAATAACATCAAAGATTTAGAATAAGGCAATTCTTGCGGTCTCGTTAAATTTAGATTATATTATAAGGGTAATGTAAATAACGACAAGTATAATTCTTTAAAAAAAAACCGACTTCAAAACAAAAACAATTCCATAAAAGACTTATATGGTTTTCTCATGGATGCCATTGTCAGAACTGGACCAAATGGGACGACACGGGAAGCACCAGCTTTCAAATAAAAAAAGAATCATCAAAATCGGTTCACCCAGTCGAAAGTTCTGAGGTAACAAACATAAAAAAAAAAACGTACAGTCAAATTGAGAACCTGCTCCTTTTTTGAAGTCGGTTAAAAATTCGGCTCTGTGATTACCACTTATACAAACTTCGTTATTTATCACATTACCTGACCATTGTGAATATTGCTACATGACCTTTGCGCAAGTTGATAGTAAAGTCGAATAAGGTACATTAGGCAGGACGTTAAGACCAAGAACATACATGGAAATACAATGATTATTAGCAAATACACGCTGCTACAGAGTGCAGTTGTTTTCTATTCCATCTAGAAATAATAGTTTATATCTCGAATTGAAAACTAATACGAAACTTCGGTAAAGTGTGTCATAATTAGTAATTACTTTCGAGCACCGAGGGATCCGTGAGCAAACAAACTTGTATGTAGATAGTGCGCCCATCTCTGGAATCGGTTAGCGAAGATTTTGGTCCGTTTTTTTGCGAAAGACAAATTTAACTTTCTCTATATGACAAAGTCAACTTTATGATTCTAGGTCAATGGGAAGTATCCATTCATGCAGCCCGGTCGATTTACTTATTTCATACATTTTTATTATATTGACTTCTCAAATTGGGCATTTCTTAAACGATCTGGACATTATGAATAATATATTAATCACTTGGTCCATAACATATATATCACGTGTTCGTTTTTTTCGCACGTGTTTACTAGATTAGTTTACTATTTTACCTACTTACTGTTCCGCTCCTACATACGCTACGTGTGTTGTAATGTATTGTTATTTGTTATTGTAATCCAATCATTATATCACAATTATTCTACCAATTAAAGTACTGTAACGACGATATTAGTAAAAGAGTTGATTTCGTATGACTGCCACATCATTAATCACCGTTTCTTGCCATAAACATTAGAACCATCTGATCCATATTCTTCGCTTACGCACTGATGTCGCAGTCATAGGAATGAAATTAGACTTTGTTAGTGATGTCTGGTTTACGGGATTACAGAGTCCTAGTTCCGGGCCACGATCCTGCTGTAAAGCTTGGCTGCTACCCTTGCCCAAGCTACGTGTCTTACTTGAGTCCCCCTTTTTCTACCACTGAGTTACCCTACTTTACTACGACCGTTAACTGAACATGGGACAATACCACGTCTCCCCGTTGCATATGCATGCACGTGGTATACCTACAAAGGGATGTTGGTTCGTCTTTTTTTTTTAAACGAGCAGACGGGTCACCTGATGGTAAATGACTATCGCCGCCCACGGGCACCTGTAACTCGAGAGTCGCAAGTGCGTTGCCGCCCTTTAAGGTGGGAGTAGGAGAAGAGGGGGAGGGTGGGAAGAGGGGAGAGAGAGGAGAGGGGAAGGATGGGAATAGGGGAGAAGGAGGGTTAGGGCCTCCGGTAACCTCACTCACGCGGCGAAATGATCGAGCGGTCGAGCCGGCCCATACGTGCCGAAGCATGGCTCTCCCACATAATAAATTCATTTCATTTTATGTAGGTACTAGGTAAAGAAAAATCAGTTTTATAAAATTATAGGTATGCATAAGTACTTAACGTAAGAACTAAATTGGTAAGCTGAATTGCATAAGACTCGTAAATATGTAGGTTTTTTATTATAGCTTCTTAAATTTCTTAGCCCCACAATCAATGTTAGTCATTATATAGATTCAATGCACACTTATGTATATTACTTATATACATATTGAGTATGTTGTATAACTGTGCAAATGACGGGCAATCAATGGAGCTATTGCATGGAATTTAATCTGCATAATAATTAAGTCTTTGAAACGAGACTTTACACTTTCAAGAATGTTTACATGCAGTCCCTTAAAACTCAATACAGTAGGTACTTATTACACACCAGGCAAGGCATTGGTAATAAAAGAATTGTAGAAATTAAATTCATTCGAAATCAACGAAAAGTTAGTTGCATATGAAATAAGTTATGCCGTACTCAACAATGGCCATTTAATTTCAATTTATCACTAGAATACGCAAATCATCGTCTATTAGGTAGTAGTATGTATGGAATATAGCAAAAAACAGTTTTAAATACTATATAATTATTTACGTGTACTATAATTATTGATATTATCGCTAATAACTTAATGATAACTTACCGAAGTAAAGTATGTGTCCCAACCATCCTGTTACAACGCCATCGTGTTTCATGCTTGAATAACTAAATTGCTGTAGTGATGTCATGATAGCTGCAAATTACACAGAGATATGAATAGCTAACTAGTCTTATTACTCCATCATAGGTATTATAACAAAATAACTTTCAAGATGAGTGGGTTCAGGCTTCAACAAACGCAATTGGAGAAGATAGATTTAACTATTGTGCAATAATGTTAATTAATCTAGATGAAATTTGTACTGACAGTACATCAGGCCACTGAAAAAAATCAAGAATCAAATGATTATACAAATTGGTTCTTGTTTTACTTATACCAAATAAAATACAATTGTTTTTCTGTTGTACAACTGTTTTAGTCACTGGTGAGTTTACATTGTCGGTCTCATTTACTGACTGATATTATGTAAATACCATTATTGGTAATTACGATAAGTACTAAAATCTAATTTGGTCATAATTGCTAATAGCGATAAGTACTCAATCCTCACAACGCTATATGAAAAAAAAGCAAAAGGAACATAGGTGGAAAAGGGTTAGAGTTTGCTGGGGCGTATCCAATTATAACGCTAGTATCAATACTAGCGTTATAACTCAACGGTCACCACTCGCAACACAGACCCTGCGTCTTCGACCAATTCGTCTTAAGACACTGCGCTATTTTATTTATTAATCATATAATTTGACATCACCTAAAACTTATCTTTATAATATATCATACTTACTTTGAAATCTGGTCACCTCACTGACATGCAGATATTCTGTTCGCAGCACCGCTAGCTGTATACTTAAAAAGATAAGTTTTAGGTGTTGTTAAATTATATGATAAAAAATAAAATAGCGCAGTGTTTTAAGTCGAATTGGTCGAGGACGCAGGGTCTGTGTTGCCAGTGATGACCTATTACACTGAGACGTGGTCCTTGACAAAGCGTCTTATGACGAAGGTCACCGATACCCAGAGGACAATGGAAAGGGCTGTGCTCGGAGTGTCGTGTGCTCCGTGACTAAATCCGCAATGATGAGACCCGTAGGAGGACCAATTCTTTAGCCAATTCTTTAGGCTATGTCGGTGACCCGTCACCGACATAGCCTAAAGAATTGGCTGGCTTAAGTGACAGTGGACAGGGTACATTGCTCGCAGAACTAATGGGTGATGGGGCTGAAAAGTCCTGGAGTGGCGACCGCGTACCGGAATTTTTTGTCACTATAATGTTAGTTATTGCTGTTATTATGCATAGTAAAGGCAGCATTTTTGTTTTGTCTATGATTATCTAACTAATAAGCTTTATTATCTTCAGCTTAGCGTTCTTATAGTAGGCCTCTGAACCTTTCTTAATTTCCAATCTAAACAAACTTTTACATTACTTAGTTTAAATAAACTTACACTCATTATCTCCTACTAGTCGGTGTGCTACACCAACGATTGACGAGGATCCGTCAATCTCCGGAATTTTTGCCGCCAACCGGTACATATTTCTTCTCTTGTACCAGAAATACAGGGTCCACACAATAGATGTAATAAGTAACAACCACAAAAACATTTTAACATTAGCACTAAAGAAAGATTTGGAATAAATAAGTTCGTAATTTAATACGTAAGTTCATGTGAACTCACATAGTACGGTGCATGTTTAGTGTGCGCGACTGTATGCGTATCAGCTCAAAGGAAATATGCTGCAATTTATATGGTCATTTTCCTCAGGTCGACCGTCAGACACCGCACTAATTCCACTCTATTAAATACCGGGTCGCAGAGTTCATGGTGTGGTTTACACACAACCTTCTCACTATAAGGAAGCGATAATTATTGTTATAATATTTAAAGTTGATGCGTTCACAGCGTGTTTAGAATGTTTGTTAGTTATAATATTATTGGAGTAAGGACTTAACCTCGGTAATCGGTGACAATGAATTAGAATTGGCCTTTTAGCTACGAATCTACGAAATATTTCCTTAAAGTACCTTCTAAAACTATTCTTGTTAGTAATGCAAGATGTGCTCAAGATGCCAAGTTACCCTAACCTCTTTTCGAAAACGAATGGATGATAGTATTTGCATAAGGTCGTCCTCGTCAGAAACAAGCTATTATAATAGTAAATAAGATATCATCATAGCGGTTTATTGGTGGTTTACTAGAGCACGACGAGGAGCACATCGCTGTTGCTACCTGTCACATAGACCGGGAGAATGATTGATGACATCTACTTGACTAGGGTTCAGTCATGATTAACCTTTTAAAACCAGAGAGAATCGATAATTTTAATAACCGGCAATAACACATACTCATCAATCAATTACCCCTTACCTCTCCTCACAGAATATTAAAATGAGTAGAATATACCAATAAAAAATATATATCTTCACAAGGTCAACCATCGTGGAGGAAGATCGGCAAAGTACGTATTCAGGTGTGCTTGACAAACCATCAACGTAGAAATCATGTTTCATGATACTTGCAGTGACTGCATCATCATAGGAGTCGGCTAACTCGAATAAACACCTAGCACCCAGAACGTGTTCACCTTACACGAAAGCTCATATTATGTCACCGTGTTTAATTGTAAATATTTTAAGTTTTTATTTTCATTATCTCTCCATAGTATACATTGTAAATTTCTATCCGTTTCTGTAACTAAAATTTGACGATACAACTTCTCAATATCACTTATCACAACAAACATATGCTAACGAAAACGAATAGGTATTAAAAATATGTTGTCTTAAATAGTGGGCCCAACCATTATAATATCATTTAATGAACGGTTCGAAGATGTTTTTGCTGAACTGTCAAAAATTACACGACATGTAGTTGTCTCACTCTTATCACGCATTACAGGATGGTGAGGTAAATAATTCGTGAATACCGGTTTTTCAATCTGCAATAGGTGACCCAAGTCCTAGTATTCGTGAATAAATTCGGTATTTAATTTCTTAATATGAGGTTGACGTCGAAATCCCCTCTCTAATTGAAAAATCTTTTTAGTGCCATTGAATATGAGTCACCTAAGTCTTGTGGGTTACCTTTTAATGGTAAACTGACACAAAACGTACGTACCTATGAGTGTGTTCTATAAAATCGGACTCAGATTTCCTTTCTTTTTGTGTTTAAGGTACCTTACGCGGTACTTCTTCCAGTTCCTAAAACTGCCGTAATTCTCTTTTATTCTCTAGGCTAAAATTACAAGTAATGTTATTGTCACAATATTTTTTGCATGCTGTAGGCCCGACCACTAACCAACCAAAAGATGAATTTTGTAAAACTGGTTGGTTAGGCAATTGTGATAAGATCCCAAAAAATATCTGCCCCTAATAGTAGATCTATTGTAGAGGGATAATGAAAAGTAGGATCTGCTAACTGTATGTTTTTGGTGTATTTATTTTAGAGACATCTACTTCTTGTGTAGGTAAAACATAGAAATTTGATCTAAAATTAAACAATGTATTGTGTCTTATTTTCGTTTAATTGCAATGTGATTGCACAGTTTTCAATTGCATTAAAGCACATGTTATTAATTCCTGTAACATTAATCGATCGTACCCGTTGACTCGGTAGTCCTAACTTGGTTTTCAAGAAATTTTAACTATTGCTGTTGATAACAAGACCTGACTTGTTACACAGGATGATAGTGAAATAGAATGTGTGTTGTTAGCGTTACGGTTGCACTTGTTGGTGTTTGTATTGCAATATTAATTGTTGAAGATTGCGATAATGTGTTGTATTTACGGCCGCATTTACGACATGGACCCGAACGACATTGCCTTGTGAAATGATCACTCCTTAGACAATTCACGCATACCTTTAATCTTGTTATTTCATTATTTCGCGACTCATGTCATGTATCATATTAAGAAATTTGTTACATGAATAGATACGATGATCGATGTCACAGAGTAAACAATTAAATTTATTTATTTATTTGTGCGGAAGCTACAAATGGTTTTTGTGTTTCAGGTTTAGCAGTGCTATGGCTAGCTTAGTGCAAGGACTCCAAAACATCAGCGCGTTTACGTAAAAATATTTGAAATTCCTCTAAACCGGGCGAAAGACCGAGAGAGCTTTTGTATTCCTCCCACTTGAGTAATTAAATCTAATTTATAGGAAAATATAAAAATAATCAATGTGTCCCACTTTTCAGAAGGCTCACCTAATGTGTTAAGCGCTCGCAGATGTTTAGTAGTGTGATGATCCACTAAGTTTCTAATAGCCCTTTCCGATTCTTTAGGTATTAGTTCAATAAAGATTTTAAATGTTTTGTGGTTAACTGTTCTTTATTGTCGAACCTTTCACATATAAGCGTTCACGCAATGGGATAATTATTACTAGAAATTTCCAAGGACTTAATGGCAATTAAAGCACTACCCTCCAATGATGTGCACAAATAATGAAATTTGTTAATTTCAGTTAGTATTATCGTGAATTAATAATTTAAATGTATCGCGGAATTCGATCCACTTGCTATAATCTCCGTCAAAAACAGGTAGTTGAATTAAAGATAATTTAAATTCAAGTTATCCTGACAACTTTCTTTAATGTTAGTTAAATTAGGGTTAGGTTCACTAAACTGGTTCTGGTACTCTTGAACAGTTCCCTGACCTAAAGTTATTAAAAAAAAATTGGGTTTCTATTTCAGAACGCACCAAAAGTTGACTATCAGTATCCCCTGATAAAACTTTGAATAGTATCAAACTTCTCGAAAAAATTCTCGAATTTTGATAATCGTAACACTAATTCCTTTTCTTTAATGTCTGAAAGGTTTTTAAAATTCAAAAAATTATTAACGTAATTTCTAAAAAAAGTAATCCTTCCTTTAATAGTACTTCGTTTCTTAATAAACTCTTTTAACTCTGAATTGGGCAATCGGGTAACGGAGCTTACGGTTTGATCCGTCATAATTTACAAATAGTAAACTAGACTAGCAAAATGTAATATCAAATAAAATACCGTTATGTCTGGCAAACCTCAGATTCTCACTGGTAGGTACTCGTGCGCAGGTAGATCACGCGCTACCAGCGTTAAACCGCGTGTTTTATTGTCTTGGCCGCATGCACCGGGTGGAGTGGCAGGGCGAGACTCGCTCGGTTCTCGAAGATTCTGGAATGTGTTCGGCCGGCTAATGAATGACGATGTCCTATGATTTTATTATTACACAATTGTTAAATTGTTATAAAATGAACTTTGTTGAGGAAAAATAATTTCGCATATAGGTGCAAGCAAGCGAACGGTAATATTGAAAAAAATATTTAAATTTGCAAAGATTGTTACTAAATATTGAACAGTAATAGTAAGTACTATTGCGCTAGCTAAGCTTTAGGTAGGCGGCAGAGGCTTGCAATCATCACTAAGCTACCGCTACTACTAGGCTACATCAGTAAGCTAAGCGGTTTAAACCAGTTTCGCAGTTGCGTCAACAATAACCATAATGTTATATACAACTCTGTTTTGACTATGGTTTCTAGATATTAATGCATAATCTAAGCAATCAGTTAATTATGCCTAAATATTATATTCCAAAGTACCTACACTAAAATTTGGGATACAGGTCCAAAACTAAAAGATAGTTTTGTTGCATTGTAATACATAATCAAAATAGCCAACATTAAATCTAAAATGTATTATCCTTTATCATAGAATCACCGGCGCCATCGAATTACGACCAAATTCGATGAAATTCGTTTTTCGATGAAATTCAGAAGAATATTTTATTTAGCTAGATAATTTCGAATGCAAGTGACTTTAAAAATTCGGTAATGGAATTTTTGTTAGGGGTTTTTTAAGTAACTGTGGCATTTTTTAGGGGTTTTCGACTTACGTTTAGGGGTAAATAGTTTTAAGAGTTGATAACACAGATGTCATAACGTAACTACACTCCGTCCTATTAACTTAGTATGTATATTAGCTAGTATACTTAGTTTATGCACGATTTTGCAAGGATCCATCAGCTGGATTTCTAATTCCCCCGTCTTCACTCTACTAGTTGGCGTATCTTCACTGAACGATTCCCTAAAGCTGCCAAGGAGTTTTATTGTTTGCTTCATTAAAGTGGACTGCGGCTTTACCTATATCACAAATATTAACACGAGAAGACCTTTTAATTTTAGCAAATTTATCACTCCATAAACGATTGTGTACCGTAAACCCCAAAGCCAATATATCACGTCCGATCAGAATATCATTGCTCAGAAAATCATCAGGTATTGGTTAAGGGCGCGTTTCCGCATTTAGACTCAAAAACGGTCCATTATGCGTTCTGATATGGCTGGCTAGTTGAGCCATCCTAGCTCCTTCCAGAAGCACAAAAGCCTCCTGGGGCGTTCACAGGCTTCTAGGAGCGACCTCACATCCGTAAGGATATTTTCCCGTTGTGTGGCCACTCCTTCGCACTCCAGGATAACCGTTTCCACTGCGTGGAGACATCCTCTGCATAGAGGGCCGTCTGTCGCATTAATGGTGAATAGCGATCTTCATCGCCAATTATCCCGTTCCTACCACTATTCTGATATCGAGTCGGTTAAGACTCTGACGGTTAAGACGCAGTCTGCGGGTCAAACGCGGTGAGGTCTTTGACAGCACCAGTTTAGACTGCCTGCAGCCAGGTATGTAGACCCAGTGACCATTGTGTGCTCCACGAGTCCGTACCCGTAAGCGACATTGGTTGACAGGAAGTGGCTTCACTATAGTTGGACCTGCCACTGATATTGTAGATCCCTTCCTGGCCAGTCGTATTACGTAAAGTCACTTCGATAAAATTTACCCGTTACACAGCACGCTAGATTTTCCTAACCCCGTAGGAGTAACAATTACATGCTGTATTTCACCCACAAATTTACGTGTTATAATCTCTTTTACCAAGGAACAATCAGAACCAGAATCAAAACAAAATGAAAACTATTCACCAAGCTGAGTGATAAATCCGGTGACAGGCCTCAGACCCCAAATATCTACTCGTTTTATTACGCTGGATGTAAGGGCGGGCTGCGTGCTGCTACTTGCAACTGATCATATTTTTAGACATCGTGACGCCACATGACCAGCGGTTTGCGTAGCACCTTCAAAAGCAGCCGCATGCTGTTTTGTTGTGTTTCAAATAAAGCGCGCCAACAATCATTCCCATCAATCAGTTTGTCTTCATTTTGTGCCTGCACTGATCCCACTTCTAATGTCGGAGAAAGGATATTCAGTTCGAAATAGTAGATAGTCATCACGGGTCACAGATATAGTGGGCGTCGTGGTGGGTAAATGCGATCACAAAACATACTATAGTGCAATTTAATCAATTTATTGTTTAAATTATATTCGAGTAGCGGATTCGCGCGTTCTAGCGCCTCGACAACGCTCGAGGCATAACCTCTACTCGTAACAGGTGGTATAATAATAAACGAACTTTAAATAAAAATAAAAAGGATTGATACAATACGACACTGTCTTCGCATCGAAATCGATCTAAATCGAATTAAATCAAATTAAGATTGAACAAAATATAAAGGTATATATATATATATATATATATATATATATATATATATATATATATAAGAAACGGAGAGAAGCTTGTAAACTTTGCACATGAGAATGGCTTAAAAGTCTTAAACACAATGTTCAAGAAGAAAGTAAGTAAGAGGTGGACCTGGATATCACCAGACGGAAAAACAGAAAGCTAAATGGATTTCATAATGACTAGCAAAAGCAAATACTTCTCAAACATAAAAGTCATAAATAATTTCAACTTCAATACTAACCATCGAATAATTCAAGCAGAACTGATGACAACAACGCCAAAACACCCAAGACCAAGAAATAATATTATGATGAACACAAAACCTATCAAATACCAAACAGCCCAAATGGTCAATTTTATAACGACAAAACTTATGGATTACAATAAAGAGACAACAAATATGGAGGTGCAAGAAAAATATAACTAGTTAGAAGGAACAATTAAAACATCTATTCAACAAGGGACTAATAGCAAAGATTTACGTGGGAGAGCCATGCTTCGGTACGTATGGGCTACCACGGCCTCACAGAAAACCGGCCGTGAAACAATGCTTGCATTTCTTTTCGCCGCGTGAGTGAGGTTACCCTAACCCTGCCCTTTCCCCTATTCCCAGCCTTCCCCTCTCCCCCCTCTCTTTCCCTCTAATCCCCCTCTCCCGTCTTCCCGCTCTTCCCCTATTCCCACCGTAAAGGGCGGCAATGCACTTGTGACTCTCGAGTTACAGGTGCCCATAGGCGGCGGTAGTCATTTACCATCAGGTTACCCGTCGGCTCGTTTGCCCACTATACCATAAAAAAATGACTAATGGACATAAAAGCAACATAAATGTAGGCTAGTCACAAATTAGTTATGTTGAAGAACCTCGAACAGATCATATCATGGATTGGTTGGTCAGGTGTTCTTAATAAACTTGGTTTATATTTACATTCTAATGAAAATTATTCGGCAATGAAGTTTTGTGTGGATAAATCTTCTTTTTTTAATTGACGTGTGGAAATCTCCAAGGGTCATCACCTCACTGGGGCTAAATGCTAAGGTGGTATGTCGGACTAGAACCGACTAAAACCACAAAGTGTTCCGTCCCGAAGTCTTATTGCCAGGGCCCCAGGGGTTCCGAGACATCCCTGAAAACGCTGGCAGACTTGGTCGCCTCTTGAATGACAGGTGATCCCGCTATGGTCAGCTGAGGGTCTTTCCCCCTTCTAGTTCAGAGAGGCACACGTCGCGCTGCTGTCTCGAGCCTGCTTATGCTAGGGCGACGAATAAGCCTGTACGTTACCCTCAAACATGCGCTCGTGGAGGCTGGAGATCGTCTTGCTTTCTTCGGAACCTGGTGCGTCTTCTGTAGGACGGGAGAGTACTAGTTCTCTTCCGTTCCACTACACTGCTCGCAAGCGCCGCGAGGTCGGCCCGCTGCTGCGTCCACGCAGGACATTCCACCAGAGTGTGGAGTGCGGTATCCTTGCGGCAGCTTCCGCAGTGGTGGCACACAGGCGTTGGCTCCCGGCCTATCCGACACAGGTGCTTTTCAAAGCAGCGTCCGGTAAGTACCTGCGTCATCCGGTAAGACTGCGCCATGTCGCCTCTCCAGCCAATCGTCTATGGCTAGCCTTACAGCCACAGTTATGGCTTGCCCCGTGGATAAATTGCCTGCGAATGAATTATTCGTGATTTTATTCGTTATTTTAAATATTTTTTGAACATTCGTAAATTTATGTGCTAAGCAATTACCGTTCAAAGTTTACCATCAAGTCCGCTGTGCACTTAGTCGCCTTTGCCTTAGTAATATAAGCAAATAATTTATTATTTATTATCTACCTAAGCAAAATATTCATTGCAGCGATAAACAGATAGTTTTTTTTTTTTATTCTTATTGTAACTGCATGCTAAACTCACGCCCTTTCAGTCATTTGAGTGTTCTATTTTCAAATACAGCCTGTATAATAAACTACTTTAATTAGCATTAACAATGCTGCTGTTTCTCAAAGAACTGATGTAATGATTTTATCTTTAAATTACACATTTACATTGCTTGGTCTATGCTAATTATTTACCTTTTTAGCTATCAATCAGTACACAACAATTAATGTTACTACTTGTCAATTTGACTGATCATTAAATAGTGTAAGATTAAGTACTACAGTGGACCTTAAGATTAATAAGATAAATAAGTACTACACCAATATCAAGAACTGAATGACCTACTAAAAGCTCCATAAGCAAACATTTACTTGTTTCCAAGTGTTGCACTTGTCTGTGCAACTCTTCTAAGTCAACCCAGTCGAAAAATACGGCCATTTAAGCTTTAGATTGGACCAAATTTAACATTTCGCAGGTAATCATAACTTATAGGGTCCCATCAACCTAGAATCATGAAGTTTGCTAATAAGCAATCACTTACAGCTAGAGTTGGGCGACGGGAAAAAATTGGTAAGGAAATAAATGGGAATAAATGGAAATATTTCTAAACTTCCATTTTTTCCCATTTCTTACCGGTAATTTATTCAAATGGGTGGGAATTTCTTACAAATATCGAGAAAAATGTAAAAATATCATTATTAGGGCAAGTAAGACAGATTTTTTTGTATTTTTTTTTAATCCTATATCCTACTAATATTATAAATATGAAAGTTTGGATGGATGTTTCTTACTCTATCACGCAAAAACCACTGAACCGATTGCATTTGTTGCATTGCATTAATGGGTGGAATTTTATTTCGTTCAACTTTGGTTCTCGCACTTTTTTTACTCCACGATCAATTACGATTTTTTTTGATAAACTTGATAGTATAACTCTGCTAATATTGATCCTAGCGTAAAAATGAAAATGACCAAACTTTTGGGAAATTAAATTTCCAACAACTTTGGATACTACCATTTTTGCCCTAAAGTTACAAGTTAACGAGTTATTTCAGAAAAACGAAAAAGAATTACTTCAAATCAAGATGGCGACGAATCCAATGGCGGGCTTGCCCCGAAAATCGAAATGTAGACTTCCAACCACGTTCCCCGACGTTTAAAAAAAAATCGCGTCCCCTATTTTTTTCTATTTAAGGCTATTTTTATGTCTATCCCGACTGGACAACTAGATAAACGAGAATTTTGTAAAATAAAATCTTAAAATAATGTAGTATACGGTAAAAGGTTATTTTTGTTATATTCGGTTCATATTATATACTAGCAGTGCCCCGTGGTTTCACCGGCGTAAGTCCCGATCCCGTGGGTTTATAGGGATAAAAAGTAGCCTATGCTTTAATCCAGGTCTCCAGCTATCCAGCTATTTCATCGCAATCGGTTCAGTGGTTTTTTGCGTGAAAGAGTAGCAAACATCCATCCATCCATCCATCAAAACTTTCACATTTGTAATATTAGTGGTTTTAATTATTATAAAAACCAATTGTAAATCTTGTCCAGTTGATTGGTAATATTATAATACGACAATGAACATGTTATATGATTTATAATATTTCCTTTTTAGCATTATTTGTTTTATTTAAACCTGTAAACTCAAACGCCTGGATGCGTTGGTGTATGTATATACTTAATTCTAATTGAAAAGACTTATTAAAATCATGTAAATATACATTTTTGTCGAACTTAATTTCTTTCCGGTACGAAATATTTTTGCCTAGAAGTAAATGGGAAGAAATGGAAGTTTATTGCCATACCGGTAATTTACTGGTATGGCGCCCAACTCTACTCACAGCACAAGTAAAGGAAAAAATCTGAAAACCGTAATTTTTTGTTGTTATATCTGTCTGTATCTGTGTCTGTATTTCAAGTGGAGGAGATGTTGCGACTTGGGAACAGATCTTATGAATTTCCTATCCAAATATAATTTCCTAAATCCCCACTTCATTTTCCTTGATACTGATGAAAGTGTACATGGTAGTTTTCGTGTGCTTCACCACTACAGTTTATTTGAAGCTAGTGGGTGGCCTAACTAGCTTTACGGTGGTTTATAGCTAAGACAAGGAATAGTTAAGAAAGGAACCTCTGAACATTCCCGCCAACGAAATATTATTAATAAAATTTCCAATTAGCGCAATTAATTGTAGTTCTTTGTCTGAGAGTGTACCTAATTTATAATTAATTTTCCTGCCTACGCATTAATTTTACATGGTTTATTGAAGGCGAGTGTTGGAACATTGTTGCTTACATCTATACATATAAAGTAAGTATATGTATAGATGTAAGCGACAATGTCCCAACAATGTCCTGAATGACAGACTGACGGACCAACGCACAGCCTGAACCGCTGATCGTAGAGACCTGAAACTTGGAGGGTGTGTTCTTTGTATGACGTGAGCATCCGATAAGAAAAGATTTTCTGAAATTCTACCCGTAAGGGGGTGAAAAATGGGGGGGCACGGTTTGTATGGGACAACGTGATTCCTTGGTCCAATCTACTTCAAATTTTTGAAATTTGGAATTGATGGAAGATGTGTTTCGTATTTTATTGAAATTCATCCCCTAATGGGGTTAAAAAGGGTGGCAAAGTTTGTATGGGAACACGTGCTTGCTTGGCGCAATGGGAGACAATGTTGAGTGTCAAGTTGATAATAAAAGTCAAGACGTTAATCATGCCACAATAAAACGAAAATATAACATTTGAATACAAGTGATGTGCATGGGTTTAAAATACAAGACTATGATAATAAATGGCATTCTAATGAACTAAACGTATTATAAAAATATAAATTTCACCAGAATTCTGTGAAAAACCGTTGGTTTTAGTCGGTTCAAGTCCGACAGGATCGATCCGTGAGGGTTTCCAAACGTTAAAAAAAACAAGTCAGTACAAAATTGTTCTTACGAACATGGATAAATATACACTCTACTGCAATTTATTTCCTTCTAAATAATTTACTTAGAAAACTTAGATAATTTTATTTACGCTTCATACATAAATTCTTGACGCAGTTTTTTGATGTTTCTATCGTTAATTTATAATTAAAAATTACATTACGTAATTGCACGTCTAGGTACCCCGGTTTGTAATATTTCAAGGAATACGATAAAGCAAAAGGTTCAAGTGAAAAAATGAAATAAATAAAAACCATAATTTTTAATTTATTTTAATAACTTACTTTATTTTTATCTAGCCTTAGGTATTGCCATTCTCATGTAGTATTTAGAACTTTGTAAACATCTGCCGAACCAGCAAAAGTGTATTCAACACAGGAAATTTAGTAACCAGAGCAAATAATAAAAATATAATATATTTTCCCTCCACAAATATTTTCTGATACCGAATACTTCTACTACATAAATAATAAAAAAATCTGGATAATTTCCATTATTGTTGTTGTCGTGGAGGAACTTTTTCTCGTTTTTCCAAAGCGACTGAATACCCTTCGACTGACTTCATTACGATATTGATGCTAACTCTCATTTTAGGTACTGGTCCATTTTCTCTATCTTCAACAATTTTAAATTCTCGTAGAATCGTAGATAAGTTTGTTTTTATTGACATCAAGGCATACCGGTATCCTGTGAAATAATGTTAATTTCAGAAGAATTACATAGAATGTCATGGGGAAGTGCCACGAGGATGCGCATGGCAACGGTGTGTGAAATGATCATTTATTCATTTCTTTTAATTAATTGTCCAATATTTTATGTGTAGGATATCTGCAGTGTTACTTAGTTACTTGTTTACTACTTTTACCTAGTCGTGTGTGCCTACTGTTTCCTTTTTATTGTTATATTTATTATACCTACTTCTTACACTTCTACAGTGCTATTATTGCACTCTATAAATTAACCCCGGGTTTAGGGCCCTACAGCAGACGAAGAAGTAAAAGTTAAAAATATAATAAATGTGAGTACAAAATGTCAAACGTACGTATCGAGTTACTTTGTGAAGATAATGATTTTGTAGTATCTAGTTAGAGGTTTTGATTGCTGTAGGTAGCGCACACACGATGAGATGGTTTGATATTACGTAACGTTTGCAGCGGTTCGACATCGGATGGGTAACCAAAAAAAATGTTTTTTGAGTTGCTCTGAGCTGTAAGGACGTAATTTTACGGACGGTTGCTCGTCAGCTGTTTCTTGCATTCTCGTTGAGTAGGAGGTGTTAAAGTTTGTAAGGATTGGAGGTTGGTAACCTTCGGCAACAGCAGTTTATTTTAACACCCAGAATAGAGGGAAATCATTTTTTTTCAGACGCCTTGAATGGCTGCAACTGATTTGTCGAAATTATTTAGATAGATTATTTTGTCTTCTCCTTGTCCATGTTTCCCAAAAGTATTTTTGATTAAACTTTTTATCGAAATGCGGATTTTTATCCAATCCATTTAACAATAAAGCTTTTCGTACGTCACAGTCTAGGCGCAAATATTTCTCCGGTTTAAATTTATAAGTGATTTTTTTATTAAATCTACTTATCAAAAAACATATGTATTTTATTGAACACTACTCATTTCGTTCACAACGAATTTCATATTTTTTAATAAAAATAAATTATAATATTTAGAATCACAAAACTAGAAAGAAACTCAAGTAGATAGATGAAATTATGGGCACCCATCGCGTGTTTACGTACCGTCCGGCAGTAGGTAATTATTTCAAGGACAGGGCTGAGTCACAATACTGTATATACATTTACTGTGCTTTCGACACGCAGAGATATAGCTGACGCATTGTTTTTGTTTAAATTGGTTAGAAATAAGATTCAGCTGAATTAAACCCTATATCATTTTTGAGAAAATCTGCTATCATAAATATATCCACACTAGGTATATTATCAGTCTTTGCATTTATAAATCCTTTATCACACATTATTCACTCGATAAAATTTATTATAAAAAATAATTTTCTTTGCAGTATTTTCTGAAATGATTTAACAATACATATGTAGAAACCGTCGACCGTGTACTAATGTGGATTGACTTTAACATTATGACGTCACAAATAAGGCGGCAGCGATAGTGCGTTTGGAGTCACGTGATTCTTCTTAAAATTTTATCCCTTTTAAATTGTTTATAATTTATTGAAAAAAATGGTTTTCAATTGTTTTTGTTTTAACTATCTAAATAATTTATAATAAAGTTATAAAATACATGAAAAAAATAGTTTTTTTTTTAAAGCCCAATTGTGAAGTCGACCCCATGTCTTGACGCCTGGCTTATACTGGTGAAGCTAGTTTTGCAAAGGCACCTTCGATGTCGATGAAGGTTCCAAGGGTTGAAATTTTGCATTTTAGATTACCCTCTATGTATGAAACGCCTCGATGGTGGGCAGATTCTGTTAATTTACCCATCGAGTAGGCATGTTGGTTGGGTTAAAGGGGTAGCTGACAAGTGCAGTGCTCCTGATTTAGCTATCTATTAGTCTCTCCAGCACTTTAAGTAAGAATGATGGGTTTGAATGATTTCGGTTGTGTGTATTCTCCTTTGCCGGGTTTAGGAATAAAGACGGAGAATAGCGGTGTGCCAAGCAGCTTACGTAGATGGTCTGGTAGATGGTCACACCATCTTAGCAGGCCTGAGAAAATACCGTCCAAACTTGCCGCTTTGTATGGAAGGAAGCTGTTGATCGCCCAATTAAATTTTTCATGATTTACGATTTGTGATTGATGACCTATAGGGTACTTCCCATGGACCTAGAACAACACAAGTAACGCAGAAAGTCGTCAATTAGTTGTCACGTCAAAAGTCGTTAATTAGTTGTTATATGACATAAAAAAATATTTTTTGCAATTACAAACTTACATTTAGCGCTTGCAAAATTGACTGTGACGTACATTGATGTATGGGGGAGTATTTTTAGAACGGCAAAATTAAGTTTGTCTTTCAATCCGACTTATTTTCCGTATCGTCATAGTTTATGAACTAGAGTAATATAAATTATATTTTACAGAATTAAAGCAGTTTTTGTTTCTAAATGTTACATCTAGTCTTTTTTTTAAAGGTTAGGTGGCAAACGAGCAGACGGGTCACCTGATGGTAAGTGACTACCGTCGCCCATGGGTACCTGCAACTTAAAAGTCGCAAGTGCATTGCCGACCTTTAAGGTGGGAGTAGAGGAAGGGATGGAAGATTGGGAGAAGGGGGAGGAGAGGGGGTAGGGGGAGAAGGGGGAGAGGGAAGGGTTAGGGCCTCCGATAACCTCACACTCGCTCGGCGAACCACAACGAAGCGTTGTTATGAGGGCGATTTTCTGTGAGGCCGTGGTAGCACTCCGGTTGAGCCAGCCCATACGTGCCGAAGCATGGCTCTCCCACTTATAAAATCTTATAAAGTCTCCAGTAATATTTAAACAAAATAAACATGGTAGCTTTATATAACAGATACTCAAAAATATTAAGATAGGTATAATACATATTATTTTTACTATATAGCAGTAGCGACGGGTGGATTCCTAATTTAAAATGTATGGAAAATGAAGCCGGTATCAATTTCTTCGAGAATCGATTCCCGATATGAACGAACTATCTTCATACAAGTTTTTACGGAACCCTCGACGTGCGGGTCAGACTCGCACTTGTCCGGATTTACAACGTCAGAAATACTCCCAATCTTTAACAAAACTGTTCAATATTAGAAAGAAGAAACTTGTTTCAGATGAACATCGCAGTCTAAATTTGGATTTAAGGAAAAGAAAATCTCAAACACGTGCCGTATGTAATTACTAGTATAACTTACTTAGATATAATCAAGGTTTAATTGCGCAAAGTCGATGTGGCTACCAGAAGTAATTAATTACTGGTAAAACCTAATGTTTGTTAGATACCGATTTCATTTTATTTTGTTTATTTGGTCTACCAATACTTGTTAACACTTATTATACACTATTTAAATATCACATAGGTAATATAACAAAAGTGTAAGAAACACTTAGAGGCAAATACCGCATCCGAATATTATATGTGCGGAAGTCAACACTCAGCACTTACAAGATAGGAACTATAAGTAATAATTTTAAATTATCAATAAATAGCTACCAATAAAGCTATTGAGTATAAAGTATAGCAAATAAAATTTAAAACAACTTAAAATAATAAAAATGTAATAAAAATAAAACACTAATCAGGCAGTTTTTTAATACGTATTCTTCTTTGCTTAACGAAAGTAGGTCTATGCATTCACTGTGTCTGTTTAAGACTTTGTATATCCTTGCATAAGTGGAATTTCTTGTCCAACACTGTCCTTCTCTGTGGTGGGCAAAGTAGTGTTCTGAATGTAGCACGAAATTTTAATAAGGCTAACAATTGCGAAGAATCAATTTTATTTTTCAAACTTTTATTGCAAACATTGCGGTATTAAGACATCTGCGCTTGTCCAATGAGATAATTTTAAAGTATGTCAATATGCAGATGTCGTATAAACAAATGAACGGGCACTTTCTTTATTCAAGATACATAATCATGAGACATAATGATACAAGATTATCATGTTTACTTTAAATTCAAACAATATAAGTGCGAGAGTGTAGTTAAGCTTGCAGAAACCATCCCAGTTTCAGACTTATAAACATTTATATTTAAAGGTGCTGGTTGTAAGTAGCAATATCTAAAAAAAAGTATGTAACATTCCATTCCCTTTTCATGTATACATGGATAATGTGGAAACGATGAGTGGACAATATCAAAAAGGATATTAAGGGCAACACAATGATGAAGGTACAAGATGACAAGAAGAGTGTTAAAAAGCTATGGCTTAAAAAATGTTGAAGTCCCAAGAGTTCCACAAAGATTTCCGAAGTGCTCTAAGATATTATTCCCACCGGATCCAGAGTCTAAGATTTGGAGCGGATAGGTATACGGTTTTGGGAGCCCATGATAACAAAGCAATAAATAATAATTTAATTTAATTTTAATACCACTTTTAACTTTGGAGCACTTGGGAAAAAAGGGTGCTGGGTGGAAATAAGTTAATAATGAAATCATACAAAACTCAACAATAACGTAACCAAATACGTACCAACGCAATTTCTGGGACCGTAACCAAACGGCATGAAAGAACATGCGTATTTTAAATTTAATCGTTCTGGCAGGAACCGGTCAGGATCAAATTCCTCCGCGTTAGGGCCCCAGTATTTCGGGTCTCGATGGATCCCCCATATTGAGCACACTACACCTGATCCAGCAGGTAACACTCGGCCGGATGCTGGAGAATGTTTTAAAAATGATAATATCGATGTAGCATTTATAAGTAATATAAATTTTTGTCATAACAGTTTGTAAATTGTGCTATAATCACACATTTTATTCTCCAATTACTGCAGGATAAAAACATTTTGTATGATGTTAATTGCCGACTGTATAAAATAATTACTTGCATTAGATAGATATATTTTAAACTCTTAAACAAATAGACTGTACATATTTCTTAAATACAATTTATTGTGTATTGTTTTTTTGGAAGGCATGGCAAAGACACATAGAAAATCAATAGAATATATTATTTTATATTATTACGTATATCAGGAATTGCTACGTCATATGAGTTCTACGAGTTCTCTTCTATGTATTTATAGATGTAATATAATAGTGACTTACGTAGTTCAGTATCCTCTAAGACTTTTCTGATGACAAAAGGAACCGGAGGGAACAACCTTAATGACTCTTTGATCACTCGCTCCAAATACTTTAATTTCATAAGGTCTTCTTTTACCAAAGGACGATCCGAATCACCGAATACATCGTATAACCTGTAAAAATACCTTACTTACAGAATTGAAAGTATTACAGAACATTAAAACTGTTTAAGGCCCCGTTTACGCAGACGCGGGGCGTTGTGCGGGGCGTCTGGTGTCGACTTGCGCGATCAAATCAAACACTGCTTATTACGTTCGTTCACGTAGAAGCGTTTTCTTGCGCGTTTTGATTGATATGTACCACTGCACGCGGTGGTTATCGCGGCGGCGCACGCGGCGATTATCGCGGCCGCGCACACCGCGATGGCTGCCGATACCCAGCCGCGTCCCGCTCTGCCACCCCCTCAGCCGAAGGTAAGCGTTTATTGGTAATAGTGGGTAATTGGCCATTGGAGGTGTGTGAATGTATTATATGTTTCAAAATGGACGATGAACAAACCGAGTTTTTGATTACCAAAATTCAAGGCCGACCTAAGACCGAAAGCTATCGTTGATCCCCACACGACCCACGACACACCGCGCAACGTCCCGCGCGACGCCCCGCGTTTATATAAGCGGCACCATGTTTGTTTTTGTTTATACAACGTCACATATAGACGCTTCACGCGTCGCCTCTCCATAAACGGAGGAAGCCGCGCAACTCGCCGCGTGACACCCCGCGTCTGCGTAAACGGGGCCTAAGGCCTACCTTTACGAAACGATTTCAACATGGCAGTTGGATGAGCGAATGCTATTCTGGTGGAATAAGAGTAATGGTAGTTGGCCACAGATTACAAATAGTCAACACAAATTATGTTTGTCTAGGAAATATCTCATGACTAGACCTGAGCGATTTTTAATATACTTCTTTTGATCTTGACTTACCAAGTTTTGACTAAAGACGTTCTTAATCAGACTGTATTTTTATCATAATGACAACTTTTATATTTATTCCTCTATTTTATAAAAATATAACGCAAAAACACACACAAAAGTATTCAATGCAAGAACGTTGAAGAACTAATCCTGGTAATAACAAAAACAAAACAAATACTTATCTCGTTATGTTTTGTTGAACTCATTTCGATCATTTAAAATGTAGTATGTGTGGCCCCAATTTTAAAATAAAAACATGAGACGATGCTGAACCAAAATTTGACATTAATGCTGGAGCTCTGTTAGGAGCTATTTTAACAAGTATTGGACTATCAAGTCTCAACGAACTTAATGCTTCATTGGATTTGCCATCTATGCCATTTCGTTTTTAGCACGAAACATGATGATCTTGGTCAAATATGGCAAATAACTGCTAAAGAGTTCCAAGACGCGGCTAAGAAACGAAGAGAAGCTGCAATATTTCAAAGTGACGTCAATAACGTTGGAATAGCAATGGTAGGAGCTGATGCATGTTGGAGCAAACAAAACAAGTAACCCACCTTTGTCAGGATTTGCAGCGATTATTGGGGAACATACTGATACCTCCACATTAGAGTCTATAACATGTGTATTTTTACCGTTGTAATTCCGTAACAAATGGTTAGTACACTCTGTTTTTTAAACCCCGACGCAAAAACGACGGGGTGTTATAAGTTTGACGTGTCTGTGTGTCTGGCTGTGGCATCGTAGCTCCCGAACGGATGAACCGATTTTGATTTTGTTTTTTTTTGTTTGAAAGGTAAATTAGCCGGGAGAATTCTTATATATAATTCAAGAAAATCTGTTCAGCCGTTCATAGATCATCAGCTCGTTTCTAATCGTTGAAGGGATTTTCGAGTCGGGGGTATTTTTAATTGTAAATTTGTAGTTATTGTACAGGTACGTCGGGATACGACCTGCTTTCAAATGTGCTCTTATAAATGCTTCAGTCACCGTCGGCTATTAAAACATTACTAGAGATCGCGTGGTGGTCGAATTTCAACCATGGTTTATTTCATTGGCCAATATTACTTGACCTGTCATTGTATAGACTTTTGTACCATGACAGGTCAAAATATATACTGGACCCTCATAGCTGTATGTACCCATTTTTGAGTTTTTTTAAACTTTGTAGCAAATATTGTTCAAACATTTTAGCATTCGTCACTTCTTCTCTGTATAAACTATAAGTGTGCGAAATTTCATACTCCTCCGTCCGCCCAATTTTCGTAAAAAGGGATCCAAAGTTTTCGCTTCACGTATTAATATATAGATATAAGTTAGAATGTACGAGGCATGCCTTTTAAGTTTTGTCATTTGAGGAAAAAAACACAACTAGAACCTTATAGTACTTTTTATTGTTTTTCAAAGTATTCACCCAGTTATTAAAACATTTAATGCACTCCAAAGTAGGCGTGTTCAATACGGCTGACTTGAAAGCGTCGACTGCTTCTTAACCCGACTGAAACCTTTGACCCCGAAGATTTTTCCTAATTTTAGGAAATGTAAAGAAATCGTTAGGGCTTAGGTCAGGACTGTACGGAGGATGGGTCCGGATGTCTTAATAAAAGCTGTTCCCGGATCCCTCCTATTTAAGGTGCAGTACGGCACACCGTGTGGTTTTAGTCGGTTCGATTCCGACACACCGCCCCACCGAAAACCCCCGTGAGGTGACGGCCCGAGGGGGATTCCACACGACCAAAAAAAAAAAAGGACTGTACGGAGGATGGTCAAGAATTTCTACGTTTTCCTGCTTCAAATATTGAATCGTTGCGTTGTCATGGTGTAGGATGATTAATCGCTTTGGGTTAGATTTCCGAAGTTCGGCGATGACTTGTGGTAAACAAACTGTAGTATACCATTCTCCATTAATCGTTCTACGATCTTCAAGTTCAACCGTCGCAACACGACCGACGAACGTGGTCACCATCTTCTTTGAAGTGCTTCGAGAGCGAACAACTTTAGGCATAGAGCCAAAATTTGTCACCACTGATGAAGTCGTAGACCTTTTTTTTTTTGTGCGTGTGGAAACCCCCTCGGGCCGTCACCCCACCGGGGTTTTCGGTGGAGCGGTGTGTCGGAATCGAACCGACTAAAACCACACGGTGTGCCGTACTGCGCCTTAAGTAGGAGGGATCTGGGAACAGCTTTATTAAGACATCCGGAACCATGAAGTCGTAGACCTAATTTAACTCTCCTCGGTTAAACCTTTGAAGAGTTTTCTTACACTATCAAACACGGGCCGCCTTTTGATCGTCGAAAAGCAAATGCGGTATCCGACGGCTTACAAGCTTTCTTACACCAAGCGCCTTGGGTAAGATCTTTTGAATGGTTGTCCCCGAGATGCCCAATAACGCCTCTATCTCTCAATATGTCACATGACGATCTTCGAGAATTAATTGGCTCACAGCAATGGTGTTATCTTCAAAGGCAGATTTTGCACGTCCTTCACGTGATTTGTCACTAAAACTGGTATGTCCTCACTGGAATTCTAAATACCAGTGTTCGACAGTCCGCAGACATGGGGTTTCATCATGGAACACAGATGTTAGCACTTCGAAACACAGCACAGCATTGCACGCACATTTTCCTTAGAAAGATGCATTTTCGTAAGTGACCTTACAAATTCGAAGCAACGCTGTGACTAAACATAAGCATTAATCTTAATTCTTTCAATTGTTTTAAGATTTCGAAATGAAATAAATTCGAATATTGAACAGTTCCAAATTCAAAATTGGCGGTAAATATGTAAACGTTAGAATTTAAAAGGCATGCCTGGTATATGGATGGTATTTTACGAACTTACTCTTGATACAACTTCTCGTGTACCTCAGGATACTTGGCCAGAAGCTGGATGATGTACCCCATCGTGACAGCAGACGTGTCTGTGCCAGCTATCATCAATGTCAACGTTTCTTCTCTTAGCTCTAAGTTGGTGAAACCATTTTCTCCGCCAGATAATTTTATCAATAGATCCAGAAACGTCGTATTTCTATGCAATCCCAAATCTAGAAAAACGAATTAAAATAACTGTTATTTAAACAATGTTTGCATCAATATACTGCAAGTCACATAACTTACAAAATTACGCGTTTTTTTATATGTTGTTAGTTTCGAAAAATTTAAGCAGTTCAAAATTAATAACAAAAATATAAACTAACCGAACTCATGGTCAACGTCTGTTTTAGAGGATTTCTCATGTTTTAGTTCTTCTCTCTTTTTTCTTATGACCTAATAAAAGAAATAAATAAAACAGTAACCAGTACAATTTTATTGAGATACGGACAAAAAATACTCAAAAAAGAATAAAACGAAATGAAATAATTTAGTTATAATTATCTATCTTTTTATTTATTCCATCCATCATATTAGTCTGTGGGAGAGCCATACTTCGGCACGTATGGGCCGGCTCGACCGGATTGATTGCTTGCATTGTATTTCGTCGAGTGAGTGAGGAGGCCCTAACCCTTCCCTCTCCTCCTCTTCCCCCCTTCCCCTACCTTAAAGGCCGGCAGCGAACTGGTGACTCTTGAGTTGCAGCGGTAGTCACTTACCATCTGGTGACCAGTCTGCTCGTTTTTTTTTATGTTATAGGGGGCAAACGAGCAGACGGGTCACCTGATGGTAAATAACTATCGTCACCCATGGCCATCTGCAACTCAAGAGTCACAAGAGCGTTGCCGGCCTTTGAGATGGGAGTATGCTCTTTTCTTGAAGGTTACCCCCTATTCCATAAAAAAAAATAGATTTATGCGTTGCAGAATTAATCAGATAAACGTCCTTCAGCTGCACACTTCCTGCAATTATTATAAAAATAATATTTTATCGAATATATGCTTGTGCATGAATATTTGCTTTTTAAAATTCTATCTTAATATGAAGGCTTAAAATTGGTCTGTATCGCCAGAAAATACTTACCGTGCGTACAAGCATAAATTTATTCAAACTTATCCTTTGCACCTGTTACTGAAATGTTAGCAACGGCACGAGAACATCCAAATTGTAAGACTATTAGTTCTAATATCTATGTAGCACAAAATGTAGAATTTGATTTGAATGAAAAATACATTAAAAATAAATTACCTCGTCAGTGAAATCGTGCAGTACGCCTATACATTTCTGATGTGTCTTGTATTGAGGAAACAAACTGTAAAGGCAGTCGGGCTGAAGCCACAGATGGAACATTCTTTGACAGGCTAATTTCAGAAAGTTGCTCATAGCATTCAGGAAGGGAGAATCCGGATTTTCTTGGGCGTTTATTTTAACTCCTACAGTTGTTTCTGTACAATAATTCATATGTCTTAGGACGGTGATAAAAATACCACCAAATTTAACAGATACATTAATAGCGATTACTTTAAAAGTATCAACTGTCAATGTCACATATCACTGTGCAACATGCCTATAAATATCTTCTATTTACAATATGTTGTGATAATAAAATGATCCATCTACACTTTCGGGTACTACCCCTCGTAGTTTTTGATGGTTTCACTTCGATCGTGTCCTCGTCAATATATTACTCAGAGGTTCCAGAAGACTCAAAATAAAATGAGTATTTTTCTATGCTGAAAATAATCTATTTCATCTAAGTTAAGCCATATAAGATCTTTAAATACTTTGCAAATTACTCAATCGTCGCCCGGCGTTGGAACTTCGGGACACTTCGAGTCCTTTGACTCGAGCACAAAAACTGAGAATGCTCGAAGGCCCTCTACACTACTCGCGAAGTTGCTCGAAGTTATCCGAATACTAGAGTGTAGACAGGCACTTTGCTTCGCTTCGTGCAACCTCGCCTTACCTCGGGCGACTTCCGAGCGTTGTCGGTTTTTGCGCCCGAGTTAAAGGACTCGAAGTATCCCGATTGTCCCGAAGATTCAACGCCGGGCGACGACTGAGCTCCCCACGAGATTGCACGAGTGTGTAGTGACGTACTTTGAGACTTCGGTCTGTTTCGACAAGTACTTCGTCGAAGCAACTTCGCGAATAGTGTAGAGGGGCTATCGGAAGTCGCCCGAGGCGAGGCAAGGTTGCACGAAGCGAAGTAAAGTGCCTGTCTACACTCTCGTATTCGGATAACTTCAAGCAACTTCGCGAGTAGTGTAGAGGGGTTTTACGTATGAAGTATTTGTACACGGTCACAGTTGATGCAATTTAACAAAAATAAAATAAACCCCCTGCAGTTTCACCCGCGTTTATGATGACGGCTCGGGAGTTGTAGCGTGATGTTACATATTCTATACTATTTCTCATGAATCTGGCTGTCAACACACAAAAAGATTTTTTCGAATCCGACTAGTAATTAAAGAGATTAGCGTGTTTCAACAAACAATCAAATATTATACATATTAATATATGTTATCGCCACATCAAAAAACTCGTATTATTTTATTAAAAATAGAAGTGAACTATAGTAGATGATAAAACAGTTCACTATTTATATATATATAATAATGAATTAATAAACATTATTATGACTGTTACACCGGTGACGCAACGCCATTGGTCCGTCTGACAAATAGCGGGTAATGATGGAGTGATATAAAGGCTAGGCGTGCATTATAATAAGATATATAACATCGCGATTACAGTTATTTATTGAATGTGATAGTTTATAGCTAAGTGCTGAGGTTGTTGCTGCCGTATAGATGTCGTAGCGAGATCTTAGAATTGACCACTTCATGAAGTGTTCGACCATTTCATGAAATATTCATATTTCATGATTTAACCAGCTGAAACTGACCACCTCATTTAACCGTCAACGTATGAGGATATGTCAATTCATGTTCGGCCATATCATTAAAGTAGGGGTCTTGATGATATAAAAGGTTTAGTAAAAATTCTAAATTAAGACGGTATGCTTATAATATTGCTCTATTAAGTTATCGTAACAACGACATTTCACTGCATTTTTTTCTTCTATTTGCACATTATTAGTCGCTTTTAAAACAAAATAATCATCCGCCGCCATAATGCATCAAAACAAAACGATATCATAAAAAGAAAACGATAATGTAACTATTTTACGATATGATCACTAATCTTTGACCTTTCCATGAAGTAGTCGTGCGTTTAGCTGTTCATATAGTCAAACGTTAGTTAATTATTGATCTGGTCAGACCATGTTACGATGTGACCGACCATTTCATGAAATACGAATATTTCATGAAATGGTCGGTCACATCATAATATGATCAATTTTAAGATCTGGCCGAGACATAGATATGTTCATTGGATATACATAATTGTTTTGTCATTTTTCATCACGTGACGTCTTATCTATACTAATAATAAAGAGGAGAGCGAGCTGGACGAGGTCCTAATGCTGAGCAGTGATAATGGCGCTGATAGTTCCCCTCAGCAATACCCTG
This sequence comes from Euplagia quadripunctaria, assembly GCA_963859945.1. NCBI lineage: Eukaryota > Metazoa > Arthropoda > Insecta > Lepidoptera > Erebidae > Euplagia > Euplagia quadripunctaria. Next base: position 8,556,648 of record OY982562.1, on the reverse strand, counting down.
ACCGTACTCCATACCAACCTCCAGCACAGCAAGACTGCAAGGCAAATCTACGCAGAATGCTGGCGGTCAATACTAATGCGTGGATTAGGAAGGGCAGGATTTGCGGTCTAAGCAATTTCGGAAGTGAATTACTTCTAAATACCGCAATTGATAACCCGCGTACATGAATTCTCACATCTAAACACGCTAACACAACCTTAATGACCGAGTTCTGTTCCAGAGACCTAACTACTATTAGATTTAGAGAAAGGTAGGTCTGAGGAGGGCCTCAGACCTACCCGACGAGGTGATGGCGCCCCCTACTTACCGGGCGACGCGGACATCCCCACGCCTGATCTGGCCGTGGCTTGTAAGTTATTGCAAACGGGAGAGACTGGAGCTGATCATTACTGCTGACACCATTGTGCACCACGTAGTTTAGGGCAGCAAGACCGACAACCAAAGAGGTGAAGAATTTGTTTCTTTCTTACTTGTGTCCTACATGGGAATATAGTAAGGAAAATACACCAAGTGATTCAGACACAGTGATCAGACAGTAAAATCGTGAATCTTGAAAAGTTACTGGGCGATTGACAGCTTCCTTCCATACAAAGTGGCAGGACTGGACGGTATGTTCTCAGGCCTGCTAAGATGGTGTGATGGGGCTCTGATAGATCTGATCTCTGAATAATTTACAGAAACCGCTTGGCACACCGCTACATTCCTTTGAAATGGAGAGAAGTCAAAGTAGTCTTCAAACCCAAACCTGGCAAAAGAGATTACATACAACCGACATCATCCAGGCCTATCAGTCTCTTATCCTTTTTACTAAAGGTTTTGTAGAGAATAACAAACACGGAAATCAGGAGCTCTGCTCTAGCCAGCTACCCTGTAAACCTCAACCAGCATGCTTACTCTACCCTCTGTATGCTCTCTCTTAATCTATCCGTCTCATACATAGTGGGCAATCAAAATTGTCAATCCTTGGAACCTTCATCAATAGACAGACTCATTGAGCTAACAAGAAAGGTATCTACAACATCAGCAGCAGGTTCAACTATATTACCGACACTTCCCTTCAACCAAGCTTCTTCTGTGCTTTTAGAAGAAGCTATGCTGGCCCAACTAATCAGCCTTATCTAAATGCATAATGTACCGCCTATAAATTTAATTACGAAAACAGAGCCCTATACCATTATATTACTAATAATAAAACTGAATAGTTTGTGTTTTCAAAGGACACGCTAACCTCAGGCATTACCTGTCAGAGATTAATATATATTTGTAAATACAAATATATAATAGCTCAATGCTTGAGGATGGTTATACGCTATTTAACATCCATCTGCGATCATATTCAAGTGTGGAGGGTCAAAGGTGGAGGGTCTGGCATTTTCCTAACTAATTAATGAGATGAATAAAACCACACTACGGACAGACCACCTCTCCTAGATGTAGGTATAACGTAGAAGGCCGACTGTGATTTTATTCAGTTCCGATAAGACAAATATCATATAAAAGTATGTAAAATCAATGTATCGTGTCAGTATATTTTGTTCTAAAACCCGCTACATGCAACACGGCCTAGACTATTTTATATTACTAATTCGATATACCAACTTACCACAGAGTGAATCCAACGTACAACTACTTAAGAAAGGCCACAAATTAACTTTTCCCTTACTGGTATAACTTGATAGTTTTTTAACAAGCTTTTGACTCTGTTCTGCAAACATCTCCACAAAATTCTCCACTATTCTAGGGCTGAAAACTGGTACCAAGATCTTCCTTCGTCGTCTCCAAATTGAAACTGTTCAAAATATATTTTTGTTTGTCATGACATGTATTAAAATTGAAATTTATAATAAAGAAACTGAGAGAATTGGTTTTATGAATTATTCGAGAACTAAAGGTTCACTTCTTTGCTCTATAAAATGTATTTGACTTAAATAAATAAAATTGTGTAAGAAGTACAAATATTCTTTCTTTAAAAAATGTGTGGATATTAATTTGTAACAGAAAATGGCTATAGTTTCTGTTAAAACTGATATGGATTATGAATATTACGTTACCTTTATGACAGGGGCTCGTGGCTAAGTGGTAACGTAGTATTAACACATTAAGATCTCTCCGTGCCTCGGAAATCACGTTAAGCCGTCATTCCCGGTTACCATACGAACTTAACATCTGTGGCATTTGTTACGGGTCATTGGAGCCCTAAAAAAGCCGAAAACCTGGCCTAACTACAGAACTTCGATATCGCCTAGTACTTGGGTTGTGGAGGTCTGATGTCAGTCGCTTCACGTAAACTATCGTAGTTAGACTGAAAGCCTTCCGCGGAGAATGAGGATGATGGTTAAGTGTTACAGTATATTTATAATGAGCTTTTATAGTTTACGCTTACGATTTGCTGAGAAAGCCCTTGGCGAAATGGTGCTTACCAAATAAGGAATACAACCGAAAAATTTGACAACATTCATAATACGGGATAGAAATCGTTACTTATCAAAAATGTATTTTATAAAATGTTATATTCTGTAGTTAATTTATCACTACGGATTAAAATCTTGAAAACATACTCGTGCACTATACACAAATTCCATTTCATTTTAAAATCATTTACGAAATTATTATTGTTATAACTGTTGTTGCGGTTACCTAAATTAGTTCTTACATATGGCGCCATCTGTTGACGCAACTAATAGAATAGTGGCAGTCTCCTGAATTGAGACACGTGACGCCATCTTTTAACGAATGACAAAACTAATAGAATGTTCCACGATGTTTAGAAGCGCCGGCAACCGGTGTGTAATCATTCGAGTTAAGCGAAACAAGGAATGAACAAGTGCGAACAGTACAAGCAAATATTAGTGAGAATTATTGTTAACTGCGATTATTGTGTTTTCTGCAAGTAGTACTACAACATTTGAAGATATGCTTTTTTCCATTTAAGACGACCGGTTGAATAGTTGGATCAAGAAAGCAATATGAGTTAGAATTGGCCTTCCCTGACCCAGTAAGATAATATATATTTCGGCTCAAAAACACACAAATTTTATCGTTATTTGCTACGTCTATAGTGATATATAAACTTACCTGGTGCAAATACGCTTCCATTACCAAAAAGTTTTCTCATAAATCTGTGCAGGTCATCCTTCTCTAGACAAGTCTTCAGAACATGCTCTATGTCCACAGGATTGACGGCCACTATATTAAACAGATAACCAGTACATACTGATAAAAAAGCAGCGTTTCTGTTTTCCAAAAAGGAGAGGTGTTATAAGTTTGTCACACGTATCTGTGTGTCTGTCTGTGCCGTTCATCGAGAGTGTTCTTAGATATAATTCAAGGAATTCTGTTCAGCAGTTCCAGCCAGATCATCAGCTCTTTTTTAATGATTGAAGGCATTTTCAAATCGAGGATATTTTAACTATCCAAATCCAGGTCCAGAAAAGCAAAAGCATCAAAGATTTAAAACTAGGTGATTTTTATGGTCTGCTTAAATTACATCAGTAGCGCTGCCGGGCTTTTTTTCTTTATCTATATTTTTATACTATACATAAACAATCATGTCAATTTTCACTATGAATTTTACATTATTTAAAGAATATATCAATACGATATCGAATTACGTTTTTTGTAGTTTCAAAATTAAAGCGTGTGCGCGCGATGTAGCTGTCGGCAACCCACTGCGCGAGACTGCGTATAAGGTCCGCTGGCGGACGAGCGGCCGTTAGGTATTTAGCGCACGCAAGTACATCGAGTGACATAGGCCTGCCAACGTTCCCATCAAATGAATCATGGTTGGCATGTTTATTTAATGTTACGTATTTTGAAGCATGCAATAAAATTACTATGTAAATAATAATTATAAACTGACACATCTCACACACACCCGTCTGATCCCAAACTAAGCAGAGCCTGTACTATGGTAACCAGACTGCTGATAAACATAAATATATACTCGTATATATATTTTTTTTTTTAAAGACAACTGCCGCATTAGGAATTACTCCTGTGTCGCGGGGGACTTTACAAACATAGAAATAACGGACACAAAGAATACCCAGACTCAGGTGGGAATCGAACCCACGACCTATAAGCATAGCGGTCAGGGTCACTAACCACTAGACCAACAGGCCAGTCGACCGAGTCGAATATATTTCTAAAGACATACATATTATAGATAAATTATACCCAGACACAGAACAAATGGTCATATGCTCATCACACAATTATTTGTACTGGGTGGGAATCTAACAAACGACCTCTGGCTCGGTAGTCAGGCTCACTAACCACTAGACCAATACCAGTCCAATGTAGTAGTACCAATGCTTATCGGGGTTTGGGATTAGAATATTCACCAATGTATAACGAAATGCTTAGACAGAAGTTATTTAAATAACTAGCAATTAACACAATTACAAGTCACAGTTATAGTAATGTTGTTGTTGTATAAAATATTCATTTTCTTAGGAAACTCGATGAGGGAAGGTCAATCTAAGTGGGATCTTAGACTATTATACTTATGTAAATATTGAGTATGTTTTATAACTCAATGCAAATAACGGGCAATCAACGGAGCTATTACATTGAATTCAATCTGCATAATAATTACTAACGCAGACTACCCACATTACATTCTGCAAAGAAAATAAAGTCTTTGAAAAGATAATACCCTGAAGCATGTTTATGTCTGCACATAAGGCAGATATCACAGATCAAGTTGATTCTATGATCTGAGGCAAACAAACTGCTTCTCTCTTCAAACTCAGCACAGCAGTAGGTATCTACTTATTTTGTTACATACCAGGCCACCAAGGTAATGGCGTTAAAGTAATAAAAGTATTTAAGATATTTAAAACTGATTTGTGTAAAAAAGTCTTTTTTTTTTCACTAGCAATAGATCAAAATAACGGAAAAGTTCGTTGCATGTGAAACAAGTAATATCTTACTCTGTAATTACAATTTAAAATCAATTTATCGCTACAATACGCAAATCATCGCCGCCGCCGGTATATAATATAGCAAAAAACAGTTTTACATAAATATTTACATACTATAATTGTTGGTATTATCGCTAATAACTGATAACTTACCAAAGTAAAGTATGTGTCCCAACCATGCTGTTACAACGCCATCGTGTTTCATGCTTGAATAACTAAATTGCTGTAGTGATGTCATGATAGCTGCAAATTACACAGAGATATAAATAGGTACCTAACTACTCTTATTACTCCATCATAGGCATTATCACAAAAGAACCGTCTTTCAAGACCAGATTGTCTAAGGTTCAACAAACGCAATAGGAAAAGATAGATTTAATTACTTTGCAATATTGTTAATTGATTTAGATAAAATTTGTATTCACAGTATACCACGGCGCCCAAAAAAAATCAAGAACCAAATGATACAATGTTGTTCTTGTTTTACGTATACAAAATAAAATACAATTGTTTTTCGAGGAGAGCAAGGAAGGCTAATGAAATGTCTCCATTTCAGATTTGTTCGACTTGGTGTTCGCTTTTTTGTAGATAAGTAGGTATGTCTGTATGTGTTCACCTTATAATTAGGTTTTTTAGTCACTGGTGAGTTTTCATTATGTGTCATTTACTGATTGATGTATACCATTATTGGTATTAGTATTTATACTAAAATCTAATTTTGTAATTTTGGCTAATACCGGTAAGTACTTGTAACGTTACATTCTTGAGCTATATTCATTAATAATATGAATACTAATATTAATCTAAAAAATTAAAATAAGTATATAGACATCTCGCAACACCATTCAAGTTCACTTCACCGCGCGTCAGCGAGTCACCGAGAGATCGGCCTTTTTGACGCTGGGGTCTTCGCTGCGAACAGTCATATCTACTTCGTGTTCGCACCTAGCAGCGTTTCTGGACTAACGTATATTTAAAACATAATTATTCATCTACAAAGTAAATAACTATTAGAACCCGCTAGGGTGAATTCTTACAGTTCTTTCCTCGAGTTCTTTTTATTCTGTTATATAAACTGTTGTAAGGTGTTCTACCATCGTTTAACGCGACAAAACTTTCATCCCCACCACCTGGATAATTGGCAATCCACCACTGTGCAGTTCTCCAGATTTTTTTTGCCTCGCACAACCAATCTCTTCAAGAAAAGCGCGTACTCCCATCTCAAAGGCCGGCAACGCACTTGTTACTCTTGAGTTGAAGGTGTCCATGGGCGACGGTAGTCACTTACCATCAGGTGACCCGTCTGCTCGTTTGCCCCCTATAATATAAAAAAAACTTTTTTAACATTAATGCTAACCGACCTTAATCTGACCGGTGTGCGGTCCAGGTAGTTTCACTCATGCTTTCCTCTATGGGATTCGAGGTTTCAAAGTTCCAGTTTTAACGTTCAAGTCACAAGTTTCAAGCTACTACTCTGATTCTACAAGACTACTACGTGCATACGTACTCTTATTATCTAAGTGTCCTTCAGATTATCTGGTAATTTCATCGAGTTTTTATTCGTCTAACATCACTGCTGACTACGGGCTGGCTTCTGTCCTGGCGGTCGAGGTCTACAGATACAAGAGGACCGCACTGTTATCTAAAGCCAGTGTCCGCTAACTTCCAGTTGACGTGGGCGGTCGCGAGAAGTTGGCCATATTAAAGGAAACACCGAATTGTGTTATTTTCTTTCCCCCTCTCTGTGACGGGTGATGAAAGTCTACCCGTCGCAATCCACACGTCATGTGAAAAAAAGGCAAAAAGAACATAGGGGGAAAAGGGGTTTTGTTACGGCGTATTCAGTAATAACAGTAAGTACTGAAGTTTGTTCACCCACGGAGCAGATGTTCATCCCACTGACATCAAATTCTTTTTTACTCATACACTACATACATTTTGTCGTATGCAAACTAAATACTTATCATAATATTGTGCGTAGCTTAAGTAAACAAAAAAGTTTCTAAAAAATGAATTATACACTTAGGAAGTTCCCCTAAGTGTACAACTCATTTTTTACAATTTTTTCATAACATCACTAAGGACCATAGAACGGTGATATATTCAATTCAATCGTGGCTATTTTAACTTGGAGGATTATGCAAGTTCCAGCAGGCCGACAGAAGTGACTACCGATAAGAACATTGAGGCTACGAAAAGCATTGGAGGAAGACCGACGTGTGACATATCGACAGATTGAGGAAACCCTCAAATTATCGGATTCGATCGGTTTATCGGATTCTTTATGACCGTTTGAGAGTACGGAAACTTTCTTCAACTTTCTTCTGGGTACCGCACTTGATGGCTAATGCGCTGAGGGAGCAGGGTGTGACTTGGTCTCGTCATATATTAAAAAAAGAAGACGTTGATCAATTCCGGCCTTCTTTTCTTAATTTCTTGCTTGAGTCTCATGAGTTGTTGGCAGTAGAGATCCAAATCGATGGTTTTGCCCGGCGGTAAAAGCTCATAATGAACGATGTCAGTCTGTGGAGCTTGACTACCCTTTGACCATAATCTTTTTCGCACATTCTTGTCGTAGGTGATTTTAACTTTTAATCACCAGTGATCTATCTTTTCAAAAACGTTTCGGTTTCATTACGTTTCAATAGAGAATCGCAAATGAGTACACGATTCATTAGGTTTCTTTCAGTGAGCTCGTGTGGGACCCAGACATTGAGCTTTTTTGTATAGCCAGACTTTTTCAATTGGGTCAAAACTCTTTTGTGGTAAATCCTCAGTTTCTCGTCTATGTCGTAACTACTAATATGCCGATCTTACTCCACTTTTTCAAAAATAGCATTGACTTTACCCGTATGAGGGCGACCAGATCTGAGTTGCATCTTTGACATCAAAAATTCCCGGACTGAAAACGCTTGAACCAACTTTGTGCTACTCTTATTGACTGCATTAGGTCCATAAACGTCACAATTGTGTGTGGCATTTTTTTCCTTTTTTGTAATGTAACTTCAGAATGTATCGAATTTTTTTGTTTGATTCACTCATTTTGGCGAACAGAAAAACAATTGGAAAATGGCGGGAAACGTGTTTTTTATTTTTCTTTTTCTTAATATCCTATATTTTTTTATGTTAAAACCAGCCAGATACAAACAGTACAACCAAAGAGATTTTTCTTCAAGTTTATACATACAAAATACGAAAAGACTTTTTCCCCGACCTATGTAGCGCCCTAGTCATACATAGTTTTCAACATATTTCTGCACAATCTAATTTTTTCTAAGACTGAAAAATATATTTATTTATTATTTTTACTATGCATGTATGTGAGTTTCTTTATTCCACCATGACTTACATGAACATACACACATACATGAACCCTGAAAACAATAAACTCCTTTTTGGGCAGTCGTGTAAAAACTTAGTGACTTTTTCTGAAATTTATAATGTTGTGTAATTTCGAAACACCTGCAGTAATATCAATTGCCAATATTAACTTGTTTTTCGTAAAAATTGAGGCCTTAATTTTTTTTAATGGTTTAAGAACATGATTAGATAGAACTAATATTTCTAACTAAACATAATTATATGGACGTCTAAAACTCTTGCGTATTTTATTACCGCCTCCCTGAAATAGTATACTGTGCTCTATATGTAATGCGACACTTTCCAAATTATCTATGTGTGTGTCTAATATTTTTATTTTTAATATTTAATTTAAAGTGTTCTTATGGTAGGCCTCTAAACCCTCCTTAATTTCCAATCTAAATAAACTTTTACATTACCTAGTACAAATAAACTTACACTCATTATCTCCTACTAGTCGGTGTGCTACACCGACGATTGACGAGGATCCGTCAATCTCTGGAATTTTCGCCGCCAGCCGGTACATATTTCTTCTCTTGTACCAGAAATACAAGGTCCACACAATAAGTGTGATAAGTAACAACCACAACAACATTTTAACACTGCGATACAGAAAGATTTGGAATAAATAAATTCGTAATTTAATCATATGTTGATGTAGACTCAACTCACAAAGTAAGGTAATATTTAGTGCGCGCATCTGCGTGCATGTGCAATTTATGTGATCATTGTCGTCAGATCGACCTTCAGATACTGCACTAATTCGTAAAGGGGCGTTTTCAGAAAACTTGCACGTCACGTAATGGGAATTGAACTTCCAAAAAAAAGATGTTTTCATTTAATTGTGATTAAATGAGTTTGATAATTTATAAAAATTTTAGTAAAACTATAATATATCAAAATTATTACGGAATTCCGAAAAAAACTGATTTAAAACTTATGTTTCCACTAGAGAACTCCAAAACGCCACGAATTATACAGAGTCTTTTTAAATGAAAATACAATACATTTTTAAAATTACTTTTGTTATATCAATATAAACATAATAGACTTCTCAATAAAATATAAACACTAGCATTACCCTCACACATGTAAGTGTTATTATATAATCACTATCCATACGCTACGTTTTGGTACTTTGTACTTCAATAAAATACAATTTCTATGGCACGAAAGAAACATACAATAAATGTATATATTGTTAATTTAAACACAGTTTTATCTTTATAATTATTTAAAATAAACGGTGTTTATTATGTTCGATATTTACTCCTAATTACTTATTCTTAATCACAGATTTATTAGGACATGTGACGTAAAGAAATTTAAAGGTAAGATATTAGGTATGGTCTACAAAGTACTGCCGATTAGTACTCTTTATTTTAAATCAACTATGGTAATACAATAACTAAATAAACTTTCAAATATTACTATCATTGCTCACCACCAAGACAAACAAAACAAATAAAATATATTTTTTTAAATATATAATCTTAATTAAGAATCAAAAATATTTCATAAATTTCATGTACCCTATGCCTTAGAATTCCATTACGTCACTTTCCCGTTCCATGAATTCATTACATGACGTACCTACTGAATGTGACGTATTTGGTTAATTTTTTTTTTATGGTATACGGAGCAAACGAGCAGACGGTCATCTGATGGTAAATGACTACCGCCGCCCATGGGCACCTGTAACTCGAGAGTCACAAGTGCGTTGCCGCCCTTTAAGGTGAGAGTAGCAAAAGAGGGGGAGGGGATGAAGAGTGGGAAGAGGGGAGAGGGGAAGGGTTAGGGCCTCCAGTAACCTCACTCACGCGGCGAAATGCAATGCAATCATTGCTTTACTGCCGGTTTTCTGTGAGGCTGTGGTATCGAGCGGAGTCGAGCCGGCCCATACGTGCCGAAGCATGGCTCTCCCACGTAAAATTTAATAAATTTAATTTTAAACTGTAACAGTAAATAAATTGATGTAAATATGCCAAGTATTAAAAGATAATCTAAATAAAGATAAGTTAATGTAATCAACTTTATAATCAGAAAGTTAAAACAGTAATATTTACCTTGAATAAAACCGTCGTATAGGTGGAACAAAATTTTGAGCATCGCATGACGTGAACACTTTTTACATTGATATCTTTCAAACTAAGCTACTAAAATAAAATGGCGATTGTCAATAAATACTACAGTTATTGTTACGAGAATTCAAATGCACTACTTGTTTTAAAAGGATTATTATTACAGGTCATAAAAAATACCGTAGCGTAGTAGGAATTTCCACCGCACGCGATTTCGTAGGACATCACGAAATTTATATTTTATTGATGTTTTCGACCTTTGCTTGCTTATTTTAGAGCGGAAAACAGGAATTTAAGTACTAATCTTTATGTTTCATATTCGAACATCGCGCAAAAAAAACGAGGGATCTATAATTTTTACCTCCAAACTTAGCAAGGAGGTCGTGGGATACGATAAAATCGCATACCATTGTTGCCTTGTTTTAGCAATATTTTATATATTAAACTATTTCAACAAGTTTTAAATAATGCATTTATTAGGATAATAGCTAATTTATAAGAAAAAAAAATCATGAATCTGCAAAATATTTTTGTTATTAAATGATATTAATGCAAGATATGCTCAAGATGGCGAAATTATCCTAAACCCTTTTCGAAAAGAACACTAAATGTCAATTTTGCATAAGGTCGTCAGACCATAAACTTAGTATAGGTACTATCGTAATCGTAATCTAAGAGCAAAATCGTAATAGACGAACAATGTGTGCGAGTGAGATACTTAGCCTTATACAGAAACCTAGGTGGGAGATAGAGACAGATTAAACCTGACAGTGAGACCTGTTTTGAAAAATTTAATCTTCAATAGTCAAAGAAATTCCCGTTTTAGTTTTGGTATTTTCGTCGTAATCTTTCTATATTTTAACGGGTAAAAATAAAAAATAACAATGGTGTCGTATTCTGTGTTAGATTGTGGATGTTACACCACAATCTAAAAATTCGGGAAAAATCGAAAGAAAGAAACATGTTACATCTAAATACTAAAAGTTCAATACTACTTTCAAAGTGTTTATTTTCGTAGAATATATACACACAATTAGTTTGTATTACAATAAACAAAAGCAGTAAATAGTCAATTTTTGAAATATTGTAATATTTAAAAAAAAGTGTGGATTTGTGCAATTCACACACAGCAGAAGTGAAACTTCAGAAAAGTAGCCTACGTAGAATGAGAAATAAAATATAAAAACAACACAAATAATTTACTCATGTTAATAAATTTAATTTTACATAATTTATATTTAAAAATTAACAGAGATTTGTTAAATAATTTACCAACGATTTTTTAATACGCAAATGCACAAAAATTACACCACGTTAACATTGACATATTTTCTGAAGGCTTGGTAGTACGCAAGCGTAAAGACAAAGATTATAGGAACTTTATCGTGACGCTCTTTCGTTTCATAAAATTCCAAATCACAACGATTCTAAAGAAGTTTCACTTCAAAAATAGTTAAACAAAGAATTGTTACTCTTTAACACAGGTTATTCTATAACCTAGCTAAGAGGACAGCGCTTCAACCACTGATTGTACGCACTATTATACTTGATTTCTGTGTTAACTTGTTATGTACTACAATTGCTTCACGAAATAAAAGTTATTATTTTTGTTATTAAAGAACTGTGTTGCATCCAGATTAACTAATAACAGTAACTACTATTTTGGGGACAATCTGTTGGTTGCTTGCGACAACGTTGCTCCGCTCCGGCTTATAATTAATACTCACTACGTACTTCCCATCACATCCCATTCCACAAATGGGTTCTTTTAAGGGATACTACTGGGTTCGATATATAAACAGGAACTTCATCACCCTGGTGCGTCCGAGAGAGAGATTGTAATATAATTTTAGTACAGGACCGTTATAGAGAAGGATTTGACTCTGTCTGATTTATTCTTGAATAAAGTGCTTGAGAGTACTGTCCGGTGTCACGCCTGTGTGACATACAATATTTCTGTTTGGTGAGAATCTGGTCTGAGTTATAAAGAACTATATATTTGAATTATATAACTGACAGGATAGGATGAAGTCTGATGTGAGCGACCGTGGATGTCAGAACGGTTTGCGAAGGAATAATGTGATCAAGATATTTATACAAATGTGTTATTAATGTTAAATGTGATAAGCTTGACTTTGACTTGCTAAACACCCCCCGGTTATAACACCGGAATCAACTAAACAGTTTTTTATCCGCTAATAGCCTGCTGAGTCCATACCAATCTGGATTTCGTTCTGGACATAGCACTGTAATTGCATTAGTTAAAATAACCGACGGCATACGGCTGGCTATGCAAAATAAACGTCTGACAGTATTGGTGTTATTGGACTTCAGCAGTGCCTTTAACTCTGTTGATTTTGACATCCTCTTAGGCATCCTGTCGTCTTTGAATGTCTGTAATTCTGTAGTCGCTTGGTTTAGCTCTTATCTTCGGGGTCGCTCGCAGCTGGTCTGTTTGGAAGAGGCATCCTCTGACTCTTCTCGATATCATCTTTATGCAGACGATTTGCAACTTTACCGACATTTTAAGACTGGTGAACTCACAGAAGCTGTCGCTGCCATCAACAATGACCTTCAAAACATCTGTAAATGGGAAAAATCGTTTGGACTGCTTGTCAATCCCGCTACATCGTAAGCCATCATTATTGGTGGCAGGTGCATGTATAATAGCCTCGACTACACATCACTACCTCCAGTCTTATATAATAACACTGTTATACTATATTCGACCCATGTCAAAAATCTCGGGGTTTTTATAGACTTTAACATGCCATGGACCACTCACATAACAGAGGTAAGCAGAAAAGTTTTTGGAACATATCACTTCCTTAAACATCTTCAAAATTTTCTTCCATTTCAGACGAAAGTCTAAATTTCTCAATCCCTACTCCTTCCCATTCTTGACTATGCTGATGTCTCTTTTCTCGACGCTACCGAAAAACTCTGGAGTAAGCTAGAACGGTTGCAAAACCTTTGCATCCGCTACGTATTTGGCTTGAGAAAATATGATCATGTTTCAGAATTTCGAAAGATACTGAATTGCCTACCTATTCAGCGGCGTTGAGATGTTCACATCCTTTCCTTACTTTATTCAATTCTACACAACCCTAATTTTCCTTCATATCTGCGTGAGCGCTTCGAGCACTATGTTCCCAGGAGCAATCCCTGTCGCTACTCTTCTTCTCTTCTCCTTTGAACTCCTTTCCATACGTCTACTCGTTACGACAATTCTTTTAGTGTTTCTGCTTGTCCGGTTATGGAATGCCTTACCGCATTCAATACGCGATAGCGCTTCTCTAAGCATGTTCAAGCAGAGAATCAGGGATTATTTTCTCTCTCAACAATAAATCAGACTTATAATATGGTTGTTCCAACGTGTGAAGATCCAATAATAACTATTCGTCTAGGTAAATATAATCCAGAATAATCCAGACCTATTAAAGCCATCTTCAAGTCTGCAGAGACAGCCAGGTCTATCTTGTGTAACAAGGCTGAGATAAAAGCAGAGACAGTAAAAGTTTTCTCTGACGAGACTAGTGCGCAGCAAAAATATCGACATAACCTAAGACGTGAGCTCAAGCGACGTCAAGATGACGGTGAGACGAATATTACGATAAAGTATACAAATGGTGTACCTAAAATTTCGAAAATTGCACAATCCCATGCAAAAACGACTTGGCATCGACATCAAAACAGCAAATCTGAGAGGTAACAACATTACATACCAAATGTCTAAGTCTCATTCCGATGTTACGTATAATAAAAAATCTCTAAAATGTCTTTATGCAAATGTACGTAGCATAGTATGCCCAGGCAAATTAGACGAACTGAAATGCATAATACAATCACTACCTAAAGTATTACATATAATCATTTTTGTTAAGACCTGGATCAAGTCTAACTATGAAGAAGAAAGTCTATCTATACCAAACTACATACATTATTATAACTTTAGAAGCACTAGGAGAGGCGGAGGAGTTTCCATATATGTCCACAACAGCCTAAAGCACAACCTTATAGAAGATCTCTCCAAAAATGATAATCATTACATGTGGATCCACCTTAACAGATTCTCAATCAACATAGGCGTAGTTTATAAGCCTGAAAGAACAAATAACACTGAATTTCTGGATACCTTTTCCCAACAATTGCTGAAGCATGGAAGAGCAATAGTATTTGGAGATTTTAACTATAATTTATTAATCACACTCAACCAACTATAAAATATAAACGAATGCTACAAGAAAACGGTTTTTTATAACTAAATAAAATCGATACAGAATAATGTACTCGTGAAACTCGTAATACTAAAACTGTACTTCACCACGTCAGCACCAATTTAAAAACTAATAACTTTTACGTGGCTGTGGTCAGACCATAAGCACATATATTTGGAAATTGACAAATACTGCCCAGAAAAAAGAAACAAGATTACTTACGCAGGCGTTGATAAAGTATTTATATTGGTGAATGGCTATATGACAAAAAATACTCAAGCAGTAACGAGCTAATTGATTTTAAACTAGCAACAAAAGAGGAAATAAATAAAATTATTGATAACCTCAACTCTAATACTAGTACTGGATTAGATGGCATATCATGTAAAGCACTAAAATGTGTTAAGGATCTAATTCTAGATAAACTAACAGTGGCTATTAACATGTGCCTAGGCACATGTTAATAGCCACAGTTAGTTTATCTAACTATCTAGATAGTGGTTATTTCCCGGACACATTAAAAAAAGCAAGAGTTACCCCTATCTACAAATCGAGCAACACAAAAGACCCGGAAAACTATCGCCCAATACTTCCAGTTATCTCCAAAGTTTATGAAAAAGTCACACAAACGTTTAGATCAGTATTTGTCTACCGTTAATTTTATAAATAAATATCAATATGGGTTTCAATCTAAATCAAATACTTTGTCGGCTTGTGTCGACTTGGTAACAAACATAAAAAATAACATAGACAAAAAACAAATAGGGTTGGGTATCTTTATAGATTTGAAGAAGGTGTTCGATGCAATCTGTCACGAGTTGCTATCAAAAAAATCTATTCAGTGCTGGTATTAAAGGAACAGTCTTAAATATGATAAGGTCGTATCTCTCGAACCGTAGTCAGGTCGTTAAAATTCACAATACTTCAAGTCGGCCGGTACCTATTACATACGGGGTACCACAGGGTTCTATCCTTGGACCTCTGCTTTTCCTCGTTTATATTAATAACATTAACGACCTGAATCTATCGGGAGATGTGACATTGTATGCTGATTATACTAGCATTTTCTACTTTAGTAATGACATTCAACTAATTGCAAAACAAGCATAAGAGGGCTTAAACACCTTAAATACATGGTTTCACTATAACCTATTAATGTAGCAAAAACAAAATACTTTTTTTTTAGTGCAAAAACAAAATTATACGAGATTTTCAGCCGCTAAACATAAATGACGAATCCCTAACAAAAGTAACTTCCGAAAAATATCTGGGCCTCGTAATCGACAATCACCTAACTTGGAAACCACACATAAATCTAATGCAAACCAAGCTATCCAGTTTAGTAAGTAGTTTAATACTCAGGGGCTCAGCGCGATGTTTTCCTAAATCCGTGAGTTGCATAATAAATAATTCATTAATAAAATCTCACCTATCCTATTTAATCGAACTCTGGGGATCAGCTGCTAAGACCAACCTAAGAGATTTACAAATAACTCAAAATAAGATCGTAAAGCTATTATTTCATTTAAATTATTTTACCAAAACAAAAGATGTTTACAGTAATACCAAAATAATGTCAATCACCCAACTATACAAATACAACACATGCATTCTGATAAGAAAAATAATAAGAAAAACTATTCATACACAAATAACATTTACCAAAAGGTCACAAATACAGCACCGTATATTGAGAAACGTTAATAATATATGTCTTCCTACCCCGCGAACCAACTATGGCTTAAGAAATATTAAATACGAAGGCGCCCAACTTTACAATAAACTACCGAACGATATAAAAGAAATTCAGTCTATGGCTTTATTCAAAAAGAAGCTCAAACATTAAGTCCTGCAAAGTAACAACTAACAAACGAGCACACATAGTAAAATAGGTAAAAGTTAAATATTAATGAACGCTCATTAAAAAATATATAAAAAATAAATAATAAAGTGAATACTTACAAAAAATCTCTAAAACACTAAAAGACTCAAAATAAGTTTATATAAAATTTGATAGTTTATGTAAATAAGCTCAAGACTTAAGAGGCTTATTTATTTATTGCTTTTTAGTTATTTCGTCGGTTTAATTTTTTGTAAAAAAGATTTTTATTTGATGATTTTTTTCATCATCAGCTCAGCTACATGATATGATGATTTCTGAACGCAAATACCTGATAAAGTAATGAAAAGTAAACAGAAAAGCTATTCGTTCCTCCAATTTTCGAGGGTTTCTCTCAATTTTATCAGGATCCCATCATCAGAAACTGACTTCCTTCACATGGGACCACCCTTGAAGTATACCCTATCTAACAAAAAAAGAATAATCAAAATCGGTTCATAAGTAACGAAGAGAAGGCTGAACAAACCTAAAAGAATATATATATATATATATATATATATATAAACGGTCGAATTGAGAACCTCCTTTTTTTTTCGTCGGTTAAAAATAAATAAATGAAAACTTCCAGTAACCTGCCTTACAGATGCTTAAAGCGGGGGTAGCGTAATGGCTAAGGCGTCGGACTTGCGATCAAGTGGTGGCGGGTTCGAACCCCACCCAGTGCACTATCGGTGTGAACCCACTCCTTTTTTTTTGTCCGTGTGGAAACCCCTTCGAGCCGTCACGACACCGGGGTTTTAGGTGGGGCGGTGTGTCAGAATCGAACCGACTAAAACCACACGATATGCCGTACTACGCCTTTAATAGGAGGGATCCGGGAATAGCTTTCATTAAGACATCCGGAACCTTCCTAGCCGGAGCCTGCCCGTAAAAGCGCGGGCACCACCTTCGGGTAAAAACCTCTCATTTAGGCGACGTCCAGGCATTTAAAATGTTTGAAGAATCTGTGGGAGCAAATCCTTTTTCGGAAAGTACTGTTAAAAAACGGCGCAGGGAACTCAATAGATAATGAGCATTGCACTTCAATATTTGAATCATCTCAAAACAAACCTATCTTTTAAAAAAAAAAAGTTTTGATGAACTATTTGACCTTGGTGAATAAGAATACAAACTAACACTCCTACACAGTCACAAAAGAATTTAAACTAGCATTTAAATAAATTTGAAACCCAAATTAAATCACTTATTGCAGATAACCCAAGCATTTGTTTACGAAAACGCGAGAAAATTAGCTTCATAAAATAAAAATAAAAAAATATCATAAAAAAAATAATGCGCAAACTAAACTGACAGAAATATTTAACACTAGTTTTTGCCCGCGTCTTCGCTCGCGTTATTGTTATATGTCTCCTTCCCTCGGTTCTGGCTGATACTCCCTTCGAACCCCTGACAACGGCTTTTTAAGCGTAAAAGCGTAACAAACAAAGAAACAAATTAACAAACTCACAGTCGCATTTACAATATTAGTTAGGATTAGGATAGTTTTTATCTTTTTTTCGGGTTTATTTTGTTTGTTTCTTTTTTCGATGTTCCTAGTAATTTGTTATTATTTAAGTTTAGGAAACAAAAAGCTTTTAAATTGTTTATTGTAAATTTAAATACAAATAACTTCCATAAAACAACAATAAAATGTAACACATAATATAATATTAACAATCAAAAACAACAATATTTGGTTTAGAAACCTGAGTACCTATAATCAGGTGATTGACCTGATTACCTACAATATTTTTGATAGTTTACGTTTGTTGCACTGTAGTACCTAGTACTACAGTGTAACAAACATAAACTATCAAAAATATTAAATACATAATTAAACAATGGAAAAAAACAACAAAGAAGTCGTTAGTCTTTAAATATAGTCAAGGGCATTTTTTTAAATACGTATACAATTTCGAGTACTATCCTGAAAAATAAATTATATAAACGTAATTATGTTTTAAATATGATAACTTCATTGTATGCAAAATATCAGTTTGCACGAACAGGATTCAAACATATAAAAACAACATAATTATCTTTTATAAAAAGTCTCACCGACTTCTAAACCATGATGAATTGTAATAAGCTGTATTTTTCCTGCCTTAATTTTCCATCCTTAAAAATATAATAGTTTCTTGAAAGGTAAAATTTATTCAATTAACAAATTCACGAGTCA
Organism: Euplagia quadripunctaria; assembly: GCA_963859945.1. Classification (NCBI taxonomy): domain Eukaryota; kingdom Metazoa; phylum Arthropoda; class Insecta; order Lepidoptera; family Erebidae; genus Euplagia; species Euplagia quadripunctaria. The sequence goes on along the minus strand of OY982562.1, from coordinate 8,538,007 downwards.
CTATAAAAATACCCAAATCGCTTCAAGTGTGCTCTATAACATTTGAAAAGTTCCCTCGATTTCTCCAGCATAGCAAACTATCTTAAGTAGGTTAAGTGTTACTCTATCACTACATAAGTCCCCCACCGCGTCTGTCTGTTCGCGATGAACTAAAAAACTGCTAAACGGATTTTCTTGCGGTTTTCACCAATAGATAGAGCGATTCATGAGGAATGTTTAGGTCTATAATTTGTTAAGGTTTTGTGTAAATTGGTTGAAATATGATAATGATTGTTGAAGATGTCTCTGCTACCCGTGCGAAGCCGGGACAGGTTGCTAGTTATAGATAATTATGAGCGCCGACGGTACGCCGGCTTTTTGAAATCGGGACGGCGTGACCTGTAAGGCATTTTTTTACTACAGGTTTTACCATAAAAAAACGAAGGAATCAATTCTCGAATACTTTTCCCCGCCGTTTTCAAAAGACAAACTTCACTTTGCGGTTGCGATGTATGACAAAGTCAACAATCCAACCGCAAAATATAAGTTTGTAATCAGAAAATCTATTATTTTATGTGATATAACAATAAATTAACGACTTTCGGATGTTTTTCCTTTATTTGTAATATTAGACCTTGCTTCTCACCAAATTTCATGCTTCTAGGTCAATGGGAAGTACCTTATATGTTTTGATTTACCTGCGAAATGTTCAAATTTGTTAAAATCAGAGGCAAATGGCCGTACCTTTTGATTACGTTAACTTAGAAGCTTGATTTTTTTACAGCTTTAAGGGACCGCTAACATAAGTATTTGATATTAATTTCAACTTGATGCCTTCACGGGTTCCTGCGGAAAAGGGACTCGACAGACACATAGACAGACAGATAGATATAACAACAAATTAACAACTTTCGGATTTTTTCCTTTAGTTGTGTTGTGAGACCTTGCTTCTTATCAAATTTCATGATTCTAGGTCAATGGGAATTACCCTATAGGTTTTGATTTACCTTTTGGCAAAATGTTCAAATTTGGTCAAATATAAGACTTATGTGGCCATCTCTTATGATTGCGTTGACTTAGAAGCTTGATATTTTTGTATTGTGTGTGTATTGTTTGGTATTAATTTCAACTTGATGCGTCCACGTGTTCCTGAGAAAAAGGTCGGGAAAAAGGACAACAAAGTGATCCTATAAGGGTTCCTTTTTTCCTTTTGAGGAACAGAACCCTAAAAATACTTTTTTCTTAGTTTTTTTAATATCATCTAAATGATTCGCTTCTATATACCCAATAAATGTGATAAACCAATTCCCGCTGACTTAAAAATCAATTTCACATAAAATTAAGTTGTTTTGTTAACCGTGAGACTTATTTAAAGTCAAAGTCATGTCAAGTCAAATACCTTTATTTCATAAAATTCTTTAAACATTATTTGAACATGATACGTCTTTTTTAAAACTAAAATAAAAAAATTATAGATCAACACAATGTCACCGCAACAATAGGCTGCTTTGTGAAAAGTAAAACAAATCATATATAAAAATAAATAATACCGCGTTGAAAATAGATAAGATCGCTATCTGCCATTGTCATTATTTGCTTTATTTGCTACCTCGTTAAAGCAATTGCAGAATGTGTCGTAAGCTTCGTATAATACATCCAACTCTGTTGGTTGGTTTGACTGGCTAAAAAAGAGAGATGAGTCATCTCTCTTTTTTTAGGCAGTGTTAAAGATTAGCTGCTAGTGAAGAACTCGTTGCAAGACCCGTTTATAAATTCCAACAGCAGAGTCGTCTGTCGAGCTCTTTGAGCTTTAACAACCATCACGTAGTTTGTCTAAATAATGTTGCGTCGATTAGTTACATTGACTTAAAAAGTTAATAAGAGATTTTTATTTTTTGCTCGGCTGTAGGTAACCATGCTTTCTGAAAGACACCAATGCCTAAGCCCATAAGAAAACTATTTTTTTTTAAATTTATATAACTAGAAAATTTAAGTCCACCACCAATACCTTATCTATTAACTACTAGCAACCCGCCCCGGCTTTGCACGGGTAAACGGGTTGTAGAGACATCTTCAACAGTCATCATCATATTTCAACCAATTTACATAAAACGTTAACAAATTATACATTCTGTCAAAAAAGTATCGGGAATTGATAATTTAATTCTAATAATTCTATGGATATTGGCGCGAAGTTTAAGCAATATCTGTCATTTGGTTTGTTTTCAGTACTCGATTTTGTAAGCTCATCTCAGGAGTGTTATGCGATTTTTATAATGGATGAAAACATCGAACAAAGTGTTTGTCTCAAATTTTCCATTGCAAATGGAATTTCATGTTCAGAGTCGCTGAAAATGTTACAGAAAGGATACGGTGAATTATCAAAAACTCCTGCATATGAGTGGTACACTGCATTCAAAAGCGGTCGAGATTTGTAGGAAGATTTGCCTGGCTCTGGTCGGCCATCAACGTCTTCAAATGAAGTTAACATCGCTAAAGTGAAATAAATTGTGACTGAAAATCTTCATTCAAGTTTGAGAGAGATAGCCGTTGAACTTTCTGTGTCTCACGAATCGATTCGTACCACTTTAAACGATCGCTTGAAGCTTGGGCATGAAACCCGTTGCCGCTCGACTAGTCCCGAAAGTTTGATACATATTAGATGTATAACTCGGAACTTAATCGCGATAATATTTAAAAGGTACAATACCTCTTGGTTACCCGACGTTTCGATCAAATTGCACCGATCGTGGTCACGAGTGGACTGGTGAGAGCTCAGCGATGCCTTCGTAACGTGCGAGTTTCAGGAACTACCCGCACTTGGTCTTCACTATTTTTATTCGTACTGTCGGTACTTCGACACACTAAACTTACTGAATGATGTTGAGGGTGTACTCGCTGACGATAGCATTTGCTGATGACGAGATTCCAAGATGTTGATAAGCGGTACCCATCTTTTCAGTTGAAATTTTAATGCTTTTTTATTTCTACTGCTTCACGTATTCTGGAGAAATAGTGACGGTCGGTTGAATTCAATCATTGGTGTAATTCAATCTAGTGGTTTGGACCTGACTCCAGCAAATGCCCCGCGATCGCGGACTTGTTAATTTGGCGGTTTTTCGGTCAAGAGGTATTGTAACTTTTTAATATTATCGCGATTAAGTGCCGAGTTACACATCTAATAGTCCCAAAAGATCTGGATGTTCTTCGAAAACCCAATCTTAAAACGTAAAAGTCGCTGAAGATATGCTAGAACGAGTCAATTCCGACCCTACATTCGTAAACGCATTGTTACTGGTGATGAGACATAAGTTTACGAGTTTGACATGCAAACTAGTCAACAAGCTTCGGAATGGCGACTTCAAACTTACCCGAAACCGAAAAAACCACGACAAAGATAATCAAAAGTCAAGGTCATGTTGACTGTTTTCTTTGACTATCGAGGTGTTGTGCACTCGGAATTCTTGCCAGAAGGTCAGACTATAAATAAAGAATATTATTTGAGTGTTATGCGGCGTTTGATAGAGTAAATTCATCGTACAAGCCCAAATTTGTGAAAAGTAAATTCTTATATATTACACCACGACAACGCGCCATCACACAAGACCATCATTATGAACGAATCATCATTCTCTCTGGGAGAGGTACCCATGGTCTGGAAGTCAGTGTATATAACGCCGATTCATGAAAAAGGTCCAAGAATCTGCGTTGAAAATTACAGGCCAATATCTAAGCTATGTGTATTTGCGAAAATTATGGAAAAAATAATACATACACAACTATTTTCTACCCTCAAATTAAGTTTCGCGGATAACCAGCATGGATTTTTAAAAGGTCGTTCTACAACCTCCAATCTCGTTGTGTTTAGTGATTATCTAACAGAGTGCATGTCTATGAGGTCTCAGGTCGACGTTGTATACACGGATTTCAGCAAATGCTTCGATCGTATAGACCACAACTTGCTATTACGCAAGCTTTTCAATATTGGAATCAGAGGAAACTTGTACCGCTGGTTCACGTCCTATGTACAGAATAGATGTCAAACAGTAGCTCTCAATGGTTACACTTCTAGAGCCGTGGTGATCCCGTCAGGAGTTCCTCAGGGATCCTTATTGGGTCCTCTCTTGTTCAATGTGTTCATAAATGACGTCGGCGCATGCTTTCGGGGCTCTAAAATCATATTATTCGCCGATAACATGAAAATATTGAGACAAGTAACAAGCCCTGAGGATGCTCGAACTTTGCAGGACGATTTAAACCGGTTCTTAAACTATTGCTTTCGAAATAAATTAGACCTGAATGTCGCCAAGTGTTACACATGTACCTTTACCCGCAAACCAAACCCCATTAAAACTACTTATAAGCTCTGTAATGCACTACTAAAAAGAGTCAACACCATTAAAGATCTTGGAGTGACATTTGACGCAAAGCTAATCTTCGATTCACATATTGATAATATTGTAAATAAAGCATCCAAAGCGTTAGGTTTTATAATTAGGCTATCATCTGAAATTAAGGATATCAAAACAATGAAAATTCTGTACTGTACTTTCGTCCGTAGTTACCTCGAATATGCATTGCAAATTTGGAATCCAACTTATAGCGTATACATTAACCGCCTTGGAGGTATTCAAAAGAAATTTCTAAGGTACATACAATACCGATCCAATACCTACTTGCCCAACTACCTAAGTCGTTGTAGAAAGTTTCACATCCTCCCACTCTACGAACGCAGAAAAGTAGCGGATTTAACATTTTTATACGGCGTTATGAATGGCTTTATTTGATGTTCCTGAGTTGGTTAGCAAGGTTGGCCTACGCGTACCAACTGCACACCTAAGAAAAACAAATCTTCTCGATGTACCGCTAGCGAGAACAACGTATAGACAAAATTCATATCTTGTTAGAGCATGTCGTACGTTTAATGGGGAGTGTCAGAGAGTCGATCTTGACCTGTTTGCGTCAAGTATTGCTCATTTAAAAAAATCTATTAGCGGAAATTTCTTTGACGCATAGTTGTTGTCTTTTTATTTATTTATGTATATTTTGTAACTGTTAAATAATAGTGTAATGTAATCTTTGTATGTAATACATCGCTGTCTGCGTGATATAGATTATTATAATAGGTATATAATAGGTTCATGTGTGAAAACTTGTAATTGGATTTTTGCTACTATGTTTTTACTTATAAGAATTACTAGCTGTAAGTTTTCCTAAAATAATAAAATAAAAATTAAATAAAATAAGAATGTTTGACCAAAAACTCAACAAATATCATCGAACAACCACCGTATTCACCGGATATGGCTCCGCGCCGACTTTTTTCTCTTTCCAAAACTCAAATTACCACTTCGAGGTACCCGTTTTCAGTCGATAGAAGATATCAAAGAGAATTCGCGGCGAGAACTGAAGTCGATTAAGGAAAATGCATTTAAAAAATGTTTTGATAACTGGATTATTCGTTAGCGTAAATGTATTTTTTTCTGAAGGGGCCTACTTTGAAGCTGATACAATAACTTGGAAGAATAGTTAACATTTTGTGTTTTATTTACCTTTTCCCGGTACTTTCTTGACAGAGTACACCTAAACCATCCTCATGAATCACTCCGTCTTTTGGTGAAAAACCGCATGAAAATCCGTACAGTAGTTTTTCAGTTTATCGCGAACAGACAGACAGAGAGACGGACGCGGCGGGGGACTTTGTTTTAAAATATGTAGTGATTATATATTTTATTACGCGATTCATTGATGATGTATTGAATGACCGCGAATGGCGGACGGAGTCCTTTTCGCTCGCGTACTTATTTGTTTTCTTTTAACACTACCTGCATTACAATTAATATTCTTTTATTACATTTTTATATAGTTACTATATTACATAAATATCCATTTAAAATAGCTGAACAATTTCTATTTTCATCTTTAAAAATTGTGACATCGGCTAAGACCTTGTTGATCACAAAATCATGTACATAGTATATTAAATGATGAATATTGTTTGCAACCCATTTTTGGAAAATTTCAGTTAGATTTAGTTAATGTTAAATGAAAGTGTAGAAAGCTGTTACATTACACATACAAAAAAATCACACAGCACTGTCAACTTATATTGCATAACAAAAGTAGTTGTGGATGTTGTTCTATCTTCAATCAAGCAAACTTTTATTATTATGAAATCCATGTAGAGCCTAAATATTTAAGTTAAAAAGAAACTAGAATCATAGAAGATAAGTTTGGCAAAGAGTAAAATAGTACAGTATTTTCTATTTACTTCAAAAGCAGTCTGCTGGAGAGAGAGCCTCTTGTGGCAGAGGTGGAGCTGGCGGAGGCCGTGGAAGATCCGGAGGTGGAGCTGGCGGAGGCCGTGGATGATCCGGAGGTGGAGCAGGCCACGGCGGCTGTAGAGGTGCCACCAGCATCTGCACTAACCAGGAGTCAACCACGGCCCATTGTTCGTGTCCACAATAACGGGCTCTATGCATGACCAGTAATTTGGCATGCATAGAGTCCGAAAATGAATTAAATATATAATGAATTTGTAAATATGTATATATTTTGTGTATATGTAAATATTTTATAAATTGTAATTGTAAATACAAATATGTAAATAGCTATAGTTGTTTCTTTACTTGATTTCAATTTGTAACATCATCATCAACATCAGTCTATGTTTACTTTATTACTAAAAGGGCAAGGCATATTTTATACAAATTAATTTAAAATTAATATTATAATTATAGGTATATTACATATATATAGATTGGTCTGTTTTTAGAGTTCTGTTCCTCTAAGGGAAAAAAGGAATCACTTTGTTGTCTGAGTGTTTGTCAGGACCTTTTGCTGGGGAAACTGCACTCAATAAGTTAAAATCAAAGAAGCCAAAAATGTCAAAATTTTAATAATAGGTTTATTCTTTGCATTGGTATGTGTTTTTGTCATTCAATGCCTTTCAATTTCTAGCCATTTGCTCCTGGTGCTGTCATTATGATGATAACTGTATACGAATTATGCAAGCAGTTAGTAAGGATGCATAGCTCATTTCAAAAATATGGCATTAGTTGTTCAAATAAAAAGGGTTATAGTAATTATAATATTTGTAAAAAACTTGAGGTACCATTAGTACAATTGTAAGTTTCAGTTAATTATACTATTATAGTTATCAGTTTGTTATTAGTTATTATCATGCAGCCCCAACCTCCTTGCATTTATATTGTCTTCCATGCACAAAAGGACTTATACCTCGGTTACTGCACATGTGAATATAGCTACCAACATTTTTCAGACCCCTTTGGCAAATAGGTATAGAAAGGTCATCACAGTGATAAGTTCAGCTACAAGTTCCCATATCAATCATCACTCATTCATACTTTTACATTAAACAAAACAAACGTACTTACCGCTCTCTTTTTTTTAAGTTTTAATGAAAAGGCCTCTGTTCTTTTCAATTATGCTAATAATATATTGATATTAATACGTCACAGTTTGTTTACGAAACCGCCTAATTTTGTCAAAACAAAACATAATTTGACATTATCGCATTGACCACAATCTTTGTTTCTTCATTGACATGGATTATTATTTCTTTCTATGGCACTGAGTCTTTATATGCAGAAACTTTTTCGGATCGTGATAATTTCAAAATACTTCTTTGAAAAGATTAAGTACTTACCTAAATAGTAAAGATTAGGTAAAGCATGACTCACAGTATCTAGGGCGAACAGGTAACATCAAACATATGGCAAGTTGCCTATTGTTTGCTCACTTGTTATTTTGCAAACAATAAGCAAGTAGGATATTGTTTGCCCTTTCATTGTTTTAAATATCTGTTTGACTATGCACTTTCGTTTGTCGGCAAATTTCCGACAAAACCTCATTGCTAAAATATTGAAATTTGCCTTCCTTTTACAATATGTTTTATTACCTTATAAGTTATTGTCTTTAAAATAGTTTATGTAAAATATCTTGAAAGTTTTTCGTGTATTATTGTTCATATTTTTATATAATATCAAAATATAGCTGGTATTTATGATTTATTTTCGTTAAAACAAATGTAAAACTATAAAATTTATATTTTATAGACAACTTGTTACCAAAATTAATCGTACCATACATCATAAAAAAAGAAACAAAAATAGAAAAGATTTATATCCACACGAACACATTTATATACTAAGGTAAGAAATATTTCTATTTTGCACACACACGTATGTGTTTACACGCACTGCCGTTACGCTACACAACAGTTGCGTATTAAAGCACGCTCGTAGGTTATACAAATTTGTGTTTTAGCCGCACTGCTGTATCACACACAACAGTTGTGTATTACAGCACGTTCGTCGGTTACACACATATGTGTTAGCCGCACTGCTGTAACGCTCACAACAGTTGCGTTTTATAGCACGCTCGTGGATTACACACATATGTGTTAGCCGCACTGGAGAAAGGAACCACAACGTGTGTGTGACAGCCTATTTGGATCGAAAAATTATCTGTGTGTTTTATCAGCACTGAAAAAAGTTATTAAAAGCGCAAACCACGTGTTTGCCAGCAGGGAAAGTGTTCTTTAATTTGTTGTACCTCTTTTTAAACGACGTTAGCGGTGTTCCCTTTTTAGGGCTAAAAGTGACCTACTTCCAGAGCTTACTCTGGAGCACATCTCATCTCACTCGCCATCTATCGAGCGTAGATGTAAATTTATTTATACTATTTTCCCTAAACATTATATAAGAAACTTTAATATTGAATTTCATGCTTCTTCTTGTAAAAGTGACGAACTTCTTAAATGAACTTATAACCCCTAACACCCTTTTAAGGGTATTTCTTTTTAAAACGCCGATCTACTTGTATTTACATTTATTTCTAACCAGAAGCAGGTACATTTAGAAAATTTCATGCTTCTTCCTTAAAAAATTCACCCTCTTAGGGGTAAAATTTTGAAAAACATCGATTTACTTGTACATTTACTTCTAACCAGAAGTATCAAGTAGACATATTAAATTTCGTGTTTCTGACTTTAAAAATGACGGACTTCCATACAATCGTCCACCCTTATATTATAATATGGGAACGATCTAATTATCTTACTGGAATAATGTAGTGAAATAATTTTATAAACAAATATAGGTACAAAGGTATAAATACGTGTAATCTCCTCGTGCCAATATTGGCTAGGGGTCGTCCATTAATCACGTGATGTTTTTAGCAGCTTTTTAACCCCCCCCCCCCCTCCCCCCAGGTGATTGCATGCCGAGGTTTTAGACTAACTCTACCAAATCATGTGTATTTTCTTAGTTCAAAATATATTATAAATTTTCAGAATATTATCTTTAAATAGAGATATAATAGTGCGTTCTACGAAAAAATAAATGCACGTAATATCTCACTACACCCCTCCTCCCTCTCCCTTGTGATATTTCGTGCTTTTTTCGAACCCCCTCCCCCCCCCCCCCCTTTCAAGCCTCACCTGATTAATGGACAATCCCCTATATATCCTCCAACTGATAGACAGAAATTGACGCATCTATGGTCATGGTTATTCATATTTTTGGTCCCATGTAAATTACATTGTAATAGAGTAGGTAGGTAAGTAGGTATGTCTGTGCTACTGGTAATGTTATAACAGAAACACCAAATACGAAATTGATTGACTCACAGGTTGAATTCGCTTCAACCGCATCTCAATCGTTCGTTAAACAAAATAAATGCATTCGAATATTGTCTGTTTAATAAGAGTTTAAGTTATAAATTTTACAATATCATGGTTCTTCTTTATTAGTGCACACAGTTAATAATGTGTAACATTATATGAATTATGAATACATACAATCCTTCTTCTTCTAGGTTTTTCTATCTACAGGTTTGCATCTGTTACAAATTGCAGAAGTATAACTAGATACGTAGACACCGAACGGGCAGCCTATAACAAAGCAAAGTTGACATTTTTATACCAGTCGACGAAGACCCCCGCAGGTCGTAATTAAAATTATTCAATAATTAGATTATTGATAAAAACAATCATTTGATATACGTACTTAAGTATAGTTTGGGAAAAAATGATTTCCAATTTTTTTTTTCTCTTATGGCTCACGGTTCGTAAATTAAATTATTTAGCCAATAGCTAGGTACTAAACGAAAAAATCGATTGACTTAGTGAAAGAAGGTACTGAACTGTTTTTTTTTACCTATTTGTGGAGGTTGCTACGTGGGTTGTTGTTGGGTTCAATTTTATGCGCAGTTATTCATTACAGAACATAAGTATGTACATATTTCACGTACATACTGGTATCACTTATAGATGCACAGACTTACATTATGACACGAACTAACTCGTAGCTTGCGAGGGTACGACCGCGCATGGAGTAAAGTAATGGCTAACGTAGGTATCTTAACAATAGGATTGGATGTTTAAAATGAAAAATGTGCTTACCTGTTCAAATAATGCGTAATTAAGTTCATAGAGACCGTGCGCTGTAAATATAGGCCTCTGATGCAAAAGCTGCAGAGATAACTGCATCGCCTACAAAAAAAAATGTCGCTTGACAGGAACAAAATACTCATCATGAAACTGGAAACAATAGAACAGTCGCACTCCAACGAGATTGAAGTGCGACTGTTCCAATGTTTCAAGTCCAAGTCCCCGCGATATCTTTATTGCACTTAGGGTAAGACAATAAGTAAGATGCACTCAGAATAAGAGTACCTATCTACCTACCTAATGTAACTCAAAAGGTAGGCATAGAGGTAACCTTCGAATAAACAAATTGGAAGGATCGTAATCGCCCCCTAAATCCTCTCCTTCTATTTGACAAAATGGATGAAGAGTTATACCTTTTTTTTTTTTTTTTACGTGTGGAAACCCCTCGGGTACCACCTCACCATTCAGCGAGGTGGTTATGTCGGAATCGAACCGACTAAAACCACACGGTGTTCCGTCACGGGTGTCTATGGCCGGGGGCTGAGGTATAACCTAGGAAGGAACTCCCTGGACCCCCGACAGACTTGACCACCTGTCCACAAAGCAGGTAGTCTCCCAGTCGTGTATAGGAGCCGTGTCCCCCTTCAGACTAGAAAGGCGCTCGCGGAACCCGTCGCGCCACCGTCTCGGGCCTATTTCCTACTGTTTCGGCGCCGGGTTACCCTTCCCGACGCCTTAAGGCCAGCGCTCATGGAGGCCGTAGGACTCATGGAGGCCGTAGAGTTATACCTAATCTTTGACAAAAGTTGAATTAGAGTTGTTAATTTTTCATACATCGAACAGAAACAGGGCACATTGCATAAACTTATCTGCCAAAAACATCGAAAGGCTGTTCAAAGTACCCCCTTTTACGGACTATTTTCACACTATTCTTAATTTAAATTTATTGAAGATCATTTTCTACTCTTTAGTTAGGTTTGTTACCTACATTCCATTTTTCATTGTTCATCTTGGGTTTGACAAACCAAGTATAATTATACCACGTAGTTCTAAAAGATATTATCATTTTATTAGGTATCTACCTGTCTTGATTTAAAAAAACATCCGATTTCACACTTACCTCAGACGTTACCGAAGGACTTAAATCGCAGCTCATAATCTCATGTAGAATATAGGATGTCTGCCTCGCCTGTCAATAAATAAACGACGCAGTTTATTACCTTCCATTTAAATAAATAAATTAAATAAATACTACCGTATTCTTACCTCACGCATCACGCCTTCGCAAAAGAAAACAATTAAAAACACTATGCCAATAGCATATGCAGTTTGCCAGAAAACGTAAATACAAAAGTCGATGTATTTCGGTAGGTCGTGAAACAACCCCGCCGCCGTCGCTTCCATGAAGTAAAACAGATACAAAATTACATAAATGAGGGCTACGGTCGTTGTCATAAGCAAAATAAAACCAAAGACATCGTTAATACTAACAACGGCTTTATAAAACATGCCGTATATTCTAGCACAGGACTTTATTTTCTCGCTTAAATACCTATCTTGTAGATTTTCTGCCCTTTGCACATTTGACGGCATCTTACCCCTTACAAAGATTTTGTATTCCCAAGCCTTGTGAGAATTTATTTCAGCTAACACTTTATTTGCGTATCGATATCTATTTCTCAGAACACTTAAGAAATAGCAGTAAAACGATGTAACAATAAGTGCCAGCGTATCGGAGAACACTGCTTGATACACTCTTGCCGCTGGTATGTTTATATTCAAGTTTTTGAGTATTAACCAAATAGAAAATAATCGGAGTAATTGTACGACTAGCTGTCCGATAGATATGGCAGACGCAGAACGTGCGTCTCGGTTATAATCGACCTTTTCGCCCATGTTTTCTAAAGCTTTGTCCGCGTCCATTATGATCTTCATAATACTACTGTTGCCACACAAACCGAAAGGTATCTTCCACATTGCGAGAACAACATAAACCAGTGAAGTGATTTTCTCACAGTCGTCACCGTAACGTTGCATTTTCGTATCGAACATGTTGCGAAGAATTGTCTGATCATCAATGTGAGCTTTGTATGCGCAATAAAAATATAAGGAATACCATATCAGAAAACAAATAAAGCCAATTGGACTAAATTTGGACACAACGCCACTGTCGGTATTCACCATCTCAACGACTGCTATTCCTGTTAATTTCCTTAGAGTCTTCGACACATACAATGCTTCAATTAAACTGTTATATTTTCTCGTTGTCAGAGATTTCTTCAAGCGTTTTTGAAACTTTTGAACATGGTGCTTAGCCGATGAGGATTTATCTAAGTAGTTCATCATTAATTCCTGCGTCGTAGTCTTTTGCCTAAGGTCTACTATGAAACAATGAAACAATTTCCCAAAATGATCAACTCTTTGTAGGTATTATAAGCGGTCATAATGGGTCATTTCTTTAAGTACACATTAAAGACGGATATTAAGTAAATGAAACAAAATGATGGTATTCGCAGTATATCCACCGGATATTTAGTAATTTATTTCTCCTGAACGTTCACATTTACAGAGATAATCTACATTATGAACATCATAGGCTTTATATTGTCATAAACAATAAAGAAAATAGGCATGTTATGTACAAAAGGACATTAGGGTCGATGAAATTATCATTTGGAACTATTTATAAGCACTATACAATTTTACATTATGAAAAATTACAAGCACATTGGTATACTACTATTATAGTAAAGTAGCTTCGCTGCATCGCGATAATAGTTCTGTGTAAACATTATACTTTGATAAATAGCTAACTAATAATGTACACAAAAAACAAAATTGTGCTCTTCCATAATTCTAAGAACAAATATCATATATTATTCGGAAATCTATTGAGAGCTTATCTTCATCTGTTCCTATCCTACAATGTACCGACATCTTAAAATCCAGATAAGCCTTTAAAAACAAACCTTCGTACCTAGCAACTAAAACTATGATACAAGTTTGTGTAAATCGTAGACTTATTATGTAGTACAACACGTTTCAAAGTATCAGTAACAAGTTATGGTAAGTTATATATGTTATTATTTATGGCACAAATATAGGATACGGTAACATTGCTATACAAATATATAGTTTTTTAAATTGCGTCCCGTATGTTTGAAAGCTTGTACAAAAACATTAACATCTGTGGATACAATATTAGAGATAGCTTAGAGATTCTTGTACCCACATTTAGCAGTTCATAGATAACATTGGTAACCATTTACACTGGTTGCATTCACCTATTTCTTATTTGTATAATAATTTCAACAATTCTACTAATGAGATTTTTGTTTGTACTTTAAACTGAATACAAATTAGATGATACAATTCGCTTTTGAGATCATGATATAACGTTTCAGTTGTGTTAGTGAAAACAGACAGAACAATCAGTCACGGTCGTTAAAGTAAAAATAGGCAAAATATTCTTAAAAAATTGTAACACATAAAGCTGCCCTTCACACTTGGATCTATCCGCGATTTAATTTAAGGCAGTCGCGCATAATCTATTCACTTCAAACATTGCCACAGATACACCTTGTTTTTGTAATAAATATATAATCTAAAATGGCAAATTGTATTATAATAATACCGGGTGGGTGTATAACAGTAAACACTAACGACCTAACGGTGTACGTTTTTGACATTACTAAAATTGTGACGGCTACAAATAATTATTATTATGAATACAAATAAATTCTATATTTTACATGATAGTTCTTAATACATTGATTTATTTCAACATCGTGGAGACACATAGAACTCGTAGTTTATTTAAAAGACGCAATTGCTTGTTATAATAGGGTACTCTAGACACAAATATTGCAACAAGCTATTTCAAGTAACATTCTACAAACTTGGATTTAGGACTAACTATTCTTGCATAGCTATATGAAACTTTAGGGAGGTTTAGAAGATTTATAAATTGAAGTTTTTAAAACTACGGACTTTCTATTAAAACAAATCTCTATGCATGCTTATATTAGAGTAAAAATATCAACAGGTATTGGTAATAAATATCGTGGTGCTAAAATGTATTACAATTAAATCAAGTCATATTCTATTTTAGATGAACAGTTTTTAACAAAATGTTATAAATGGACATCAATCAGAAGATATTTGTACAAATAAAAATTCAAATTGAGGAAGAACAAAGTTTAGCTTATTTACCTACTTTTTTGGACCAAAAGTAAGTTTTCAAATTCAGAAACAGAGTGCACAAATGCTACGTATCGTTTAAATAAAAAAATACAGCGTGAACCACAAAACGTGCTCGTATTATTTTTTCATTATATTTCGTTTAAGCTTGTTTTATTTAAAGCTGCCTTTTAAATTCATCTATTCTATAATAGTAACTTTTAAACTGACAATTATTACTCGTTCGATTAATAAAGGAACTCTGACCACTTCAGCGAAGATTAAGCCGCTAGTCAACGAATACGTACCTATAACTCCTTTTACAAAAATAATATACCGCTATGCGCCGAAATAATAATGTGTAAGGATCACTGTGATGTGTGTTTGTATAATGCTACTTATTACCATGTAGTAAGTCTGAAAGTAAGGTACCTGAATGTACGTAGAATATAATTCAATGTACCTTTATTAAAATTAGAGATCGCGTGGTGGTCCAATTTCGACCATGGTTTTTTCATTGGCCAGTAGTATAACTTGCGCTGTCATTGTATAGACTTACTTAACATGACAGGTAATCACATATACTGGATGCGTGTAATTTCATTAAGCCGTTTTCACGTAATTTTTAAAGTTAAGACATATTGTTTAAACATGTTAGCTTTCTGCACTTGTTCTATATATAAACGGTAAACATTCCATTCGTGAAATTTTCTTAAAAAGGGATACAAAGAATTCTCTTCACGTATTGATGTAGTTATCACAAAAAGGTGCAGATCCACAAAGGCGAGTTAACTATAAATTTATGAACACAATGTACTAACAATACACCTACCTAATATCGTACCAACTTGTTAGTGTGTTGTTGCAGGAAAACAAGATTTCAATTCTGGTTTTACATTATTAATAAATTGGCTTGTTTAATTCACAAATATATACATAATGTGATAAATACGGCCAAGTTTTCATAAATTATTTGCAATTGTAAATTTTATTCTGGGACACTGCTTTCATATATTACATGTACTCCATAGTTGCTTTTAATATTACACCCATCACATTATCCTCACACACAAAGGTATTTTAATGCCAATTTTTAATACCGAATTGCACTTACTAAAACGATTCTTATACATATTCATAGATATGATATGCATATATGTTTACAACGGTATTAACGTACACAAACCTCAATCAGAAACCTGTATTAACTTTATAAACGGTATTTTGCTGTTGTTTTGTCAGTGGGTTAACGGCTTTATAAGCATTTTCACTTTTCTCCTCAGGAGTACTAGAGCTTTTATAATTATAGCACACTTTTTACTTTTACACGGTGAGGTAAAAGTAGCATTGTGACTCGCAATACACTTTTTATATACTACAGTAAATTATAAGTAAAAATAAATGCATAATGTGGCCTTAATTTTTTATAGTGATTTTTCAGTTATTTTATCAATAAACGATAAATGATACTTGTGATGTAATGTACTATTCACTTAATAATACCACCAAAATATGGTTGGCAATAAAACATTAAAATTGAAGTAGATTAATTTAACTAGTACTTACACTAGCCGCTTGATGAAATGTTCAATAAATAATATGAGAAGCCTTTATCGGAGGATTAATTTGTGATAATTAGTCAGGGTACGGCCAACTCTCGGCACTGGCCTCGCCCCGGCCTCACCCCGGCCTCGCCCCGGCCTCGCCCCGGCCTGCGCCGCACTTTACACTTCGGGACGACACGACCCTAAATATTCTATAGTTAATTGAAAAGTCGAATAGCATAATCCATGTGCCCACTATACACCTGAACATTTTCATCTAATATATTTTACTTATAATTGCACTATATTTATATATTACCTAACTTATTATTGCAAAAATGTATATCTTAATATTTTTAAATCGATCGAATAAGCGTTTAAAGTACTGGCACTGTCAAGTCAGTATGCAGTGTGATATTAATTTATTATTTCGCGTACAGTGGCCACACAGGTCATGACTACTAGTGCTTTTTTATAGTATAGAGCACCAAATTTCGTCAACATTCTATACAAAACACAGAAACATAATTTTACATTTAAACAAAATCATTCACACTTCGCCCACGCAAAATAATATTCGTAAACAATCATGCAGAGCTACCAACAACAGAATTCTTTTAAAACATATTTTCAAATACATTTTCGTAAAGCTCAAGTCTAATATAATTAAAATCACATCTCATTAAATATCTTTGGATACAACCAAATAAAATTATTCATTTATAGCGTACAAAAATACAAAAAAATATACAAGAATGTCAAATATACGTAATTAAGAGAAGTTTCGGACTTTGTATGTACACCGTACAACCATAATGTCCATTGATAATGACACCCACGGACTAGAGCCATCAAAGTGATTGAAGAAGTGCGATACACATGCAAGTTCCTCTTATGATATTCGTCTGACGGTCGGGTCTCACCACTCTGTCAGCTGCCTGGAAAATGTTTCCGTTGAATAGTACATTCCTTAGAAGTCAGTCAATGATTCCGAGCAACATTGTTATTGCAAAAGTTGAGATTCATCGGTCACAGCAGATCTTGGACGTGAGATGTATCAAGGTTAGTGATGAGAGTTTTAAGGAAGGTCATTTCTTTACGCGCGTTCTCGAGTATGACGCGTGGGTCCTGTGAAGTGCAACGCAGACAATTGGGAGCAAATACCATGGCGAGGTTTGCAGAGTCCATTTTCGTTTGACTTACAACTTCAGGTGCGGTAAATTGTTGTAAGAAGCTTATTAGATAGGTGAGTACCTAAAATAAGAAAAAGAGAGTTAGAGAGCAGCCAATTTAGATTATAAATCATTATTAGTGTCGTTGATAAGTAATACGTAAATGTCGATAGTACTGTAGACCGATCGGAATCGTGCCAAAAGCAGCGCACTTCCACTAAATGTTAGATCCTTATCTATGAAATTGCAGATTTTTATTACTGTGTGAATCTTTCATACTACACTTAATTCCAAGAAAAAAGAAAATACATTAATTTGACAGAAAATAAGACACGAAACATACTGCAGAAAACTTACAATAAATAGAAGCAAATATTAAGCAAAGGTAAATTTTACTAGGAACGAGAGAATAATTAATAATAGCTATGATATTTCTTTTCAACGACAGGTATGGCCCGGACAGACGTGTAAGGGTCCGTTCACACAGACCAGCTCGGATAGGCAGCAGAATTTGATCGCGTTTAAAATAGAGTTTTGTTTCATTGATACAGGGTTTATTTTTACATTAGACTTCTTTTTTTATATAAAAATACTTGAGAGCCGACCCAACGCGTTTCTTAGTGTAAAACAATAAGAAGAGCCAATCAGCTCTCCATTTACGTGCGCGCACTCGCGCAACCGATCAGCTTCGTTTACGTGCTCTTTTGCACTCGCGCATCCCATTGGCTTCGTTTACGCGCTCTTTCGCACTAGCGCAGCCAATCGGCTTCGTTTACATGCTATTTTGCACTCGCGCATCTCATCGGCTTCGTTTACGTGCTCGCGCGGCCGATAGACTCCATTCGCGTCAAGAGCTAGCGAGAGCGCTCGCGCACGCGCGCAACGGCCGCCAATTCGATAGTAACGTTTTAACGTAAAAGTGTGTACTTCCTACTAATAGTATAACCGTAAAAGTTTGTGAGGATGTATGGATGTTTGTTACTCTTTCACGCAAAAACCACTAAACGGATTGCGATGAAACTTGGTATGTAGATAGCTGGAGACCTGGATTAACACATAGGTTACATTTTTATCCCGATATTCCACGGCATCGGGACTTACGCGGGTGAAACCGCGTAAAAACAGTTAGTCGTAAATAAAGATATTACGTTCATAAACATAAATTAATATTGCGGCAAAATGTGAGTGTTTATTTGACATAGGAAAGCCATCATATAGCGACCGAACGGTGAAAGATCTTTAGCCTTTGTGAAACAAGTTGGTCGGCTCTGGCCGTTTCTAAGCGTATAATCTGCGCCGGTCTGTCTGAAAAGAAGAACGCCCTGCGATGCCCTCCGAGCCGGTCTGTGTGAACGCAAGGTGGGTTTTTTATTTGATCGAAAAATAACATCACAGCATTGAGTTCCGAAGCTACCGAAGCCGAAAATCAATAACAAAACGTTTCTTCTATATAAAACGTCAATATCGTAGGTAAGAACACAATATAAAATATACGTACAAGCTTCTCGCGCTTACAGCTACTAACTGGTATAAGCTATATGTACTAACTAGTCTACTGATGGGAGGCAGTCATTGCAGTGCTCGGGTACATTGCTGGAAGGCAGTGCCAATTGACACGCCGCGTACAGCTACTAACTGGTATATTTATTTATTTAATACTTCCTGCATTTTAAATTACATGAGGCGGACTTAATGCCAAGTGGCATTATCTACCAGTCAACCTTTGGGTGGTGCAGAGAAGGACGTGGCAGGTGCATATATATATATATATATGCACCTGCCTGCTGCATATATATGTACAGCTACTTAACTATTATAAGCTATATGTACTAACTAGCCTATTGATGGGCGGCAGTCGTTGCAGTGCTCGGGTACATTGCTGGAAGTCAGTGTCACTTGACACACGCCGCGTACATCTACTAACTGGTATAAGCTATATGTACTAACTAGTCTATTGATGGGAGGCAGTCGTTGCAGTGCTCGGGTACATTGCTGGAAGGCAGTGCCAATTGACACGCCGCGTACAGCTACTAACTGGTATATTTATTTATTTAATACTTCCTGCATTTTAAATTACATGAGGCGGACTTAATGCCAAGTGGCATTATCTACCAGTCAACCTTTGGGTGGTGCAGAGAAGGACGTGGCAGGTGCATATATATATATATATATATGCACCTGCCTGCTGCATATATATGTACAGCTACTTAACTATTATAAGCTATATGTACTAACTAGTCTATTGATGGGCGGCAGTCGTTGCAGTGCTCGGGTACATTGCTGGAAGTCAGTGTCACTTGACACACGCCGCGTACATCTACTAACTGGTATAAGCTATATGTACTAACTAGTCTATTGATGGGAGGCAGTCGTTGCAGTGCTCGCGTACATTGCTGGAAGTCAGTGCCGGCCGCCACACAAGCGGCATACAGCGCATCTGGGATCAGCGGCTCGTACAGCTCTCGATACCACAATTTCAGTAAGCTGGCGGGAGCGTGTGCATCTGAGGACATTAAAATACGATTACCATTCCATATAAAATTTGATTTAATGTTTCAGGTACGCCATCTATCGACATAATCAGTGCTATAATGATAATAGGCATTATCTACTTTAGAAAAACTTTCGGATAAGGGAAGATTCTCCAGGACAATGTCTTTATCGATGGCCATTTTCCTGGATAGTTAAATAATGAATATGTACGTATGGGTTATCATTTAAAGTTACAGTATTGATTAAGTTAAATATTCATTTCATTATAATAATGTGTTAAAATTGAGCAATGATGTTGAATATAAAAGGATTACAACGCTAACCAGTCAACGTAGAAACATCAGGAAGCTCCCAGTTATCAATCTTCGATTTCAACGCATTGACCTCGTCTACGTCAGCTGACACCCTGAATATACCCTCCGTCTCTCTACCGTTGAGTACCAACACTTGCTGCGATAAGGCCACTTGTACCCAAGGCAGTTGACGGTTAGGAAACCGTTCCTTTTGTAGAGTCATTACTTCAGATAGTGTATTCCCAAACATTGATTGGCGGAAGATTTGTATCTGTGGATGAGAAATAATATATGTACTTATTATGTTTTTTTTATCAGTCTGTGAAGATGTAACTTCTGCCGGTGGAGAATAATACGAATGGTGACTGGAAACATGTCGAAAATTGTTTAGAACACAACCACAAGCGAAAGAACACGTAAAGAGGCGAAATCTCTCCTATACATTGCGGTTCAATACTGCTTATGTGTCAAATTGTACCGGTTGATATCAAAAGCGAGTTGTTGGTGGGCGCTTTCGCACAGGCCACTCACAGGGGTGTAAGGCCCTGGTCATACACACGTGAGGACGAACTTGGAACTCATAAAGATGCAGTCTTTACTCTACAGAGTAGTACTGCTTCACTTTGTTGCAAACACTAAGCTAATTAGGACCAGCTTTATCTTAAGTTCCTAGTCTCTTACTTCGCATGTTATCATCTCAACACTCAATACAATTATAGAACAAAATTAGTTTTTTCTACTAAATCAAAGTACTCACTCTAGCTTGATCTATATCGTCTGTCGTAGGTTTTCTAGGCTGCCTCTTTCCTCCAAAACCGATCCTTTCTAACCTTTTACACGCTACACCAGCATAATGTGAAACTTGAACATGGATAGGCCATTTACCAACCTGGAAATTTAAGTATGCATGTCTAAACAACTATATATTTAATTGATAATATTCATATAGGTAGTTTTAATAAGCCATTTCTCCCATATTGAAAATGAGTTGTAGCTTGATATTATGGAGTGTATCTGACAATGGAACACTTACTTAAATCACTGAAAAGGCATGACTCTAGCATGCAGTGACTAAAAGATTTAAAAAAAAAAAACAATTCATTTCTATGTTATGACCATTTGAATTTCCAGGCATTTCCACCACAGTTTTTCATAAAAGCAGGTGGAATGTGTAAGGTAAACATAAATTAAATGGAACATATTTCTTTTATTTTGGAATTATTCAATCTGGCATGAGAAAATTCACAAAAACTGAGTTCAAAAATTATGCATGTTATTTAAATTTGGAAATTAAAAATGGAAATTGAACATAAAGGTGCTAATTTGACTACAAAAATTTGATTATAATCAATACAAATATATAAAATTGAAAAGTTTGTTATATTTTGACATTACATCAAAATAAGTTTTTTTTAAGCTCAGCTAGTTATTTGCAAGATGCCTATGCCTAAAATTCGAGCGGGTAGACCGATGTCCACGGGACTTTCACTGGCAGACAGCTCGTGTTATAAGGAGTAACTTAGGCTACTTTTGTTTTGGAAAAGAATTAGCGAGCGAAGTCGAGCGAGAACTGCTAGTAAATTATAAAGTGTAATAGACTCGATAATTTACTATAGTAGGTATATCACTAGTTGTTTTAAAAAAATATGCTCAATTCAAATACAACTATTACATTTTCTTTTTTTTAATGCTAATCATAGAAAATGTCGGCCCTATCTAGTTTCATCAGAATTAATTAACGTGTAAAAGTGTCTGAAAAGATCTATTTGTAAAATAAATTAATTTATCAAGAATAATTTGGTTTCTATCACAAAATAATTCTTACGCACATAGTACGTACTTGAGTAGCAAGATTTACCTCAGGAAATGCATCAGCAAAGGCAGGGTCTCGATGTCTATTTACATAGTTGGTGAGCGCCGGTTGGAATGTAGGTGAAGGCGGTACGAACGCCAAGCAAACCGCAAGTAGTTCCCAGCCGCGGAGTAACGAGTCCCGCAGTGGGTTCTCAGTGGTTTGTCTGCATAGCTGCACGTATAACTCGTCACGAAGTCTGCAATTAATCAAAGCATGTTTAATCCCATTTAGTGGGTAAAATGTTGTTTAACCAGTATTGAAAACAAACGTTGCACACGTTTGTGTACTTATGAGTAAAACAAATTAACAATTTTATTTAGATTCTAGCTGTGTAACACCCCTTTTTTAACAATTGTTTCATATTACATTACCTATATGATACACCAATATGATTAAACTCCAAATCGGAAATAATTGCTACAAAAGGAATTATTGCCGTCTTTTAAAAAAAAATTACTTTATTTGTAGCCCAAAATGACTATCCTAGATTTCTCCTCCCCCGACGGAGTTGTGCTAAAGTGGTGTGGGAAGAAAATGTACCCCTAAAAGGGGTATTCTTGCAGTTTTGCGGTTACAGCTCCTAAAGAACTTATACCATTGAAAAAAAGGTCATTATAAAGTTTTAGAACGTATAATTCTGAGACTAAACTACTAGTCCAATCACTCTACGGATCCACAATGTTAATTTCCAGACAATTGAAGACAGAAAAGAAATGAAAGTGTAGAACAATTAATTATATGGAAGATAGCGTTTTTTTCCGTAATTTTGATGGCGAACCTAACTTAAAAAATTAGCGAAAGTGGTTTTAAAATAAAACAAAAAGTTGAGCTCCCTAAATAGTTAAATTAGAAAGTTGTAGCTATTGAAATTTTCTTTAGATTGATATATTATGAAATATTGAATAGTCCCCATGGAGAAAAATGCATAAAACCGTAAAAAATCGCATTTATTTTTAACTTTTTATTATGGCAACGTAGAAACTTTTTACTTGGTAAAAATAATGCATTTGGCTATCTGAAAATTCACATTCTTTTCTATTTTCTTTTTCGGTTCCCATGGGATAAATTCTGGAAACACTTAATATAATAAAGAGGAATTACTTTTCATTAGCGAACGTGGCGTGGAGAATGTCCTGCGCCACAGAGTTGAGAGTCATGCCGGGCCGCGCCTTGCGGTCGCCCATGTAGATCTGCACGAGGCGGAACAGGTCCGTGGCCGCCTTCTTGTGCGCCTTGTCCCACTCCACGCCCACCATGGGCGCGCTGATCGACGACGACGTCCACGACAGCATGTCGCGGACTGATGCCTGCCGACCAAAACATCATTTGGATCATAAATAAATGATTAATGACAATTCCTCCAACTACGATCGAGCACGATGTGCTTTTGCGATGTAGATAAAACTTCTAGTTATTTAAAACGATAATTTTAATTGAATAAAGGAACCTAAATATAAAGAAAGAAAAATAACTTGAAAATTTATCAATAAAGCTAATATGTAGTATGAGAGACGAGAGACGACGTGAATGAAACTGTACGTATTTTAATATCGAGGATGTTGATGAAATGTGGGGATTTGTTCGCAAAAAAAGTTAATAAAAAATCATATAAAAGTTTATAATATGTTGTTTAGAAATGTGTACCTACATCACGAAAAGCATTTTAATTTTTTTTTTTCAAAATTTATTTTTTTCAGATTAATTCAACTATTTTTGCGGCTATACAACATTCCTAAAATAAGATCACACCTTGCAGAATACTGACTTTTTATTACCTGTTTACAATCCCGGGACTACCTTTAAAGAATCCCGAACTTACCGTAAAAACAGTCGGGATCGAATCCCTTATACCGTCGTTGTAACGAGGCGCGGTTACTAAAGAAATCGACATCACTAATTGTAGACGTTACTTTTAAAAATATATATTTAATCCCCGACCAGGCCAGGACCACTCCGCAGCGTAGGTATAAAGCGACAAGTACACGGCGGGGTCAACTAAACGTGCCAACAGTCAGTGGGCCACGGCGCGCCAGCCGGGCCGCACGTTAGTTCGATGCCCACTTACGCGCTCCGTCGGTTCATCCTTTCGTATATAGACTATCGAGTCATTAGTACTTAGCCTAAGTTTATTTCTTTAAAAAAATAGAATAATACACAGAACTTATTGGAAATTCAACATTCAGATTAATTAATTCTAAAAAAGACAACCCTAGCGTGGCGAAGTCGTCAGAACATATAAGAGTTACGCAATGGAAAGAGAGGCAACTTCTAGGTGAATATAACTGTAGGTAATTAGCGCTGTGCGACCAGAATTTCGACTTTATTGTGTTGGAACAAAAGTCGCTATTTATTTAAATGATTTGGCTGAGTCAGACTTCTGTAACTGTACTATTATGTATTCTGTGCCCCGACGCAAAAAGAGGGTTTATAAGTTTGACCTGTCTGTGTGTCTGCCTGTGGCATCGTAACTCCCAAACGAATGAACCGATTTAAGTTTAGATATAATTCAAGAAAATCTGTTTAGCCGTTCGAAAATC
>OY982562.1:8474640-8513341 GCA_963859945.1 Euplagia quadripunctaria | reverse complement strand
GATAAGAAATATGAAATAAATAAATAATTTCATCATTAATAAAAACCGTAAGGGTCCCACACGGATTAGCTTCAAGTTCAATGTAAATCATGCAATTAAGTTTTAAATATTTACTCTATGAATCCCAGGTGAAGGCTGCCTTTCTCTGTCGAAACCCACGAAAGTATTATAATAGGAGACTCCATGGTTTCATGTACTCGACGTCTACGGGTCGATGTGCATGTGTGTAAGCGTGCGGGAGGTAAACCCCGGAGCCGTCGTCGTCGTCCCGGCGTCCGCGCGCCGCCGTCCGACGACTCGTTGTCCGGCTCGTGGCCCGACAGCGAGCGCTCCGAACCCGAGCGCGAGCGCGAGTGGGACGAACCTGACTCGCCGTCCGAGCCCGACCCGGCGCCGTAGCGGCCGCGACCTGACAACGACAAAACGGTAAAGGAGAGACAAAACCACATTACTAAAAAGTTACAAATGTTACAATCTATCACTTTTTGCCTACGAAAGACATAATTAGCGAAGCTCGCATACGTTCTACGTTCTGATATACATTTTAATATTATAAAAAAAATATATATATTATTGAATTAATTGTTGGAATAGATAATTTTATCAATCCATAAGCACGATATATGTATTTGTGACCGTATGTAATGATAAATACTAACAAAATCTGGCACCATACATACCAATTAAGATACTAAGGTTTTTTAGTAGTTATAAATAATTAAATATTATATGCATTAATAGTATTTAATGAAGCCTTCGAACAATCTCGAACCTGTCGGTCGTTTACTTGTATTGCTTATACATAGGCCACGAAGTCGTAATATGGCTAAATCACTACATATTATAAAACAATGTCCCCCGCCGCGTCTGTCTGTCTGTTCGCGATTAACGGAAAAACTACTGAACGGATTTTCATGCGGTTTTCACCAATGGATAGAGTGATTCAAGAGGAAGGTTTATATGTAGTATATATGCATATTATTGTAGAGAAAAGTGGAGAAATTCAAAGATTTGTAATGTCATGTCGTAACAAATATATTTTTGTGCGCTTACATTGCAAACACTGGCTAAACCTTACGAGATAGATCAAATTAATGTACTACGGAATTGTATATCTTAAAAAGATCAATAAAGAAGTCCGCGATGGTATATGTTTATCGCCTAAGGATATCCCACAGTAACCATTTTTATCTTCTACATATTACAAAAAAATTATGGGTTATTTATCAAACTATTTTTAACAATACAGTATTATTCCTTATCCAATTAAATACATTAGATACGTTGTGCATTTCATGTAGATCGAAATTGCCCTTTACAGCATATAATAAAAATGAATATCTTAGAAGATATCAGGGATTTAAAAAGCGGGGGCAGAGCGGCTGGCGGGCTGAACCGATTCTGATTATTGTTATTTGTTAGATAGAATTCCTCAAGATTCTGACTTCCTTGACATGGGACCACCCATGTCAAGGAAGTCAGAATCTGGTGATGGGATCCTGATAAAATTGAGAGAAACCCTCGAAAATTGTAGGAACGAATAGTGTTTCTGTTTACTTTTCATTACTTTGAGGCGTTTAGAATCATCATCATATCATGTAGCTGAGCTAATGATGAAAAAAAATCATATTTTAAAATCTTCACTACATATCACTACATATATTATAAAACAAAGTCCCCCGCCATGTCTGTTTGTCTGTTCGCGATAAACTGAAAAACTACTGAACGGATTTTCATGCAGTTTTCACTAATAGACAGAGTGATTCATGAGGAAGGTTAAGGTGTATAATTTGTACCCGTGCGAAGCCGGGGCGGGTTGCTAGTAAAGAATAATTTATCGTCATCGTAGTGCTGTCATCTTCGAACAAATGTTCGAGGATGTGTTAACCGAATTATGATCGATAGCAGATAGCTAGCAAATATAAACGTAATTCGATATTAGCGAGTGTGCGTCTCTCAAAATAAATGTATTTTTTGCATATATTATGTCCGTTCTTGACCGATCTTGATATATTTTATTTGTATTTTTAAGTATTTTGGATCAACACTGCGGCTATTTACTTCGATAAACTAGAAAAGTACTAATTGGAATTTTATTATGTAAACACATCCACTGGTTCGACATACGACACACACTGATAAGAAATTTTCGTTCAGTTTTGGTGAAGAAATTTTCAATAGAGGCAAGGGAGTTTGGAACATGGCCAAAGGACATAGCCGATGGCGTACTCCACTTGTTATGTGGGAGCAACACTTTGCGAAAGGTTTATATTTTACGAATATACTGTCCATTTTTTGGGTATATACAGGTGTGAGTCAATAAAATAAGTGTAACTCACTGGATAACTTGGCCTGCTGTATGATATAGTCCTGAAGCGGCAGCAAGTGTTGCATGCCTCGCAAGTCCCAGTTGCAGTACAGAGGTGAACTGCCACCTTCATCCTCATCTTCCTCGCCGTCCAGAGCACCGTCGTCAAGCTCCACTGGCCTCTTGTGCCCTGTAAGTTGTATCATTAAAATTTAACTCTTATTGAAATGTGAAGTCTCTTCACCAAACGACATTAATGTTTTAGTTGTAGGGTCAAACATCTCCAGTCCCTTTCCAGAACCAACCTTTCCACACTACAACCTGAATAAGATGACCTTATAGAAATATAATGTTGATATTTATAAATCAAAAACAGCTGACGCTAGGGTCAAAGGACGCGCGGGCGCCGAACACGCGCGGCCTTTAGCGCCCGCGCGTCTTTAGACCCAAGCGTCAGCTGTTTTTGATTTATTTTTTATGAAATTATAGTTTCATTTAGGTGTACTAACATGATGCGTGAATAATGCTAATGTAATATTGTACTTTGTTTTTAATAGGGGTCTATTTTATTTCCGACCCATTATCAAAGGTATCATTAGTACTCTCGTCGTCTGTCTTCATTTTCGGGAGCGTTTTAGATAAACACCCTGTAAAAAAGTAACTCTCAAGGTATACTTACGTCTCGACTTGGTTCGATCTCTCGGCGCAGTAGACCTATCACTCAAACGCTGGTTATGTTTCTGCACGTTCGGCTCCGTGAGGGGAGGTTCTAAGTTCACGCATTTAAGTTTGTAATTCACTGTGGAAAACAAAAAGTAATGAAATTATATCAAACTATATATTTTAAAGATAGTTAAACAGTTGATTTAAGCGAGAAAATTCCTCAATGATGACGACTTTCGCTCAGAGTACGGATTTGGTCTAATAGAGATAGCCGCCCGGTCAAGCTCTAACATTGGCCGACAATCGGCAGGAAAAACCTTTGCATGCATAAGGAATAATAATAACTTCACACATCTCACACACGGCCGATCAAACTATCGAAAATGACTGCCGGAGTCCTGATATTTATCATAACGTATATGAAGTACAATGCAAGCGCGCGCACTGCATTCAACTAAACTATCGCCCGCATGCAGATCGACTGCACAGTCAGTCCGGGATTACTGCAACCAGTTTCATAAAACATTTTCTATCTGCTCCTGGCCTATACGTGCGATTCTTTACTTATAAATCGTTGTAGTGAGCGCACCACCACGGTCGTCAGACGATAGCGACTAAACTATCGTCCGACTAAAAATCACCAGTATGCGATGGCTTTTAAAGGGTAATTAAAGGCCAATACCTACCAGCTGCGATATTATCTTGTTCATTAGCAGAGGTCAGCCTCATAAAGTTGTGGGGTGGTTCATGTGTGGCGCGATGCTTGCTGCTACTTCCGGATGACAATGAGGTTTTGCTTGATGTATACCGTTCTGGTTCTGCTTGTTGACGTCTGCAACAAAAAAATATCGCTGTTGAAATTAAAGTTATTTACTATTTACTTAAATTCAGACATTAGTATAACAGCAATACTGAACTTTAGTCAAGTTTCGTTGTTATGGGGATTTGCGTGCTATCGTGAAGTCTTAGATTCAATTCCCGATTTGGGTAAATAGTTCTTGGTTTCTTATTCAGTAAAAATCTTTCTTCTTCTTTTCACATAGACCAAAATATAGAGCTGAGCTGACTGTAAATAGGCCTATAATTCATGTTTCTAATTTAATAAAGAAAGATGATCTGATAAACTTAAACTGAGCCAATTGGCCTAGTTAGCTTCAGTCGACGACATTGTTATATTATAATGCTTCATCAATAATCATATATATATCGGGCCAGTTATCATCACTAAACGTTAATTTGTTATTTTACCTAATAACATCATTAGACATCAACTAACATAAACATCTGTGACCACCGAGAGCTTAAAAAACTACTTAATAATTAGTTAAGTACCTAGTAAAGTCTCTAGGAGGATGCCAGTTGGCCGTAGCTGCGTTATGGCGTAAATCGAGGCTCGTCTGGCGAAAAGGTTTGTCCACACTATACACCGCTTGCTTCTCCGGGTACCTGTCCATGCGTTCCAGTTCAGCTAGTCTGTCCTTGTCTAAATGCCTGAAACAGATACAAAAGGATTTAACAATACATCTATATACTGCTATAATATTATAAATGAGAGTTTGTATGTTAATCACTTAAAAACCACTGAACGGATATTGAAGAAATTTGGCACACAGGCACCTGGTTTAACACATAGGAGACTTTTATCCCAAGAAAATATTGGATTCCTGTGGATGACAGTTCTTAAGTCAACACGGACAAAGTCGCAGGCAGGAGCTAGTATTTCATATATTTCTCCAAAAGGAATTGGAATACGCTAGTGTACCCCAAGGGCAATGTATAATAATAAAAATGCACGAAACTGTAAAAATTAAAATACCAAATATTTACCTATTTAGAGCCTTAGTTAAATAAAATATATTATATGCAGTGCAGGACTGAATTTCTTACAAAAAGTGGTACAGGATTTGTCTCTAGTGGCATGCCACTAAATAAGCAACCCAATTCATTCATCAGTCTTCAAGTTATATACATAAAAAAGAGTGTGTACTTATGTACGCACGTAAGAAGTTATACTTTTATCTAGTTAAATAAAGTTTATTTAAATAACATAATAAATAATACATACCGTCAACTAATCTCAAATTCTACAAACGTACTCAAAGTAATATGTAAGAACCATCTTTATCACTTATAATCACAGTAAATTATCATAAATAATGCATACCGTCAACTAACTTCAAATTCTACAAACGTACTCAAAGTAATATGTAAAAACCATTTTTATCACCATAGTGAAGTTGGTAACTTTTTTTGAAAAACTAAAATGTTGACTAGCTAACTTCATGGTATCGGTTTTTCGTGACGGTGTGCGCGCGCATCGTAAAAATTTTGTCTCATTTTTCCATAACATGCCAAAAGAAGTATAACTTCAAAAATACTTCAGACTCATAACAACTTCAGAGAAACCATAGTTGTATTAAAAACGTTTCGAAGCATAGTACCCGAAAAACGCTAACTCAAATGACATTTTCAAAACGCAAATTACCAATAGTAAATAAAAACATACAACAAAGCAGATTCTGATTAAGCAAATTACCATAAAGTTGGAATCCTATTCCATTATTATATTTTCTGTTGAATAAATTAGGATGTCTTCTCTTGAACTTTTATTTTGACAAGAGAACCAACGATAACTATGGCCCAAAAGCACGACAAAGTGGATACCACTGATACTAAAAACACACGGCATTGCCGTCATGGGTCGTTCGTCGTTGCCGGAGGCTGAGGCATAACCGAGGTAAGGAGAGATAGCTCTTTATCGTGGGTGAGTCATGCTTCGGTTCGACCGGAGTGATGATACCACGGCCTTACAGAAAACCGACAGTGAAGCAATGATTTTCGCCGAGTGAGTGAGGTTACCGGAGGCCCTACCCCTCCCCCCCCCCCCCTCTACCCCTCTTTCACCCTTCCCCTACTCCCGCCTTAAAGGCTAGCAACGCACTTGTGGCTCTTGAGTTGCAGGTGCCCATGTGCGGCTTTAGTTATTTACCATCAGGTGACCCGTGTGCTTGCCCCCTATACCATAAAAAAAACTCCTTTCCACACTCAATTATTTTGCTCCAGCTCTTTTCTTATAACACCTAGTACACTAGATACACCAAGTAATCTCGCCTCTGATCATTAACAGCAAGAGGCTTTAAGCACCAATCGCCGACATAAGATCGACAACTTGGGTACTTCCAAGCCAGATATGTCGAATGAGCATAGTCAAAGAAGCGGAATAACCTATTTTGCCCACACAGAATGTAGACATTTGAATGTATCTTCTAATAATTTACTTTAAACTTTAGATTCACTGCAGACATAAAAAAATCTAGGACACCGTGTCATGATGGATCAATAAACTTATTTAGGATTACGGGTTTACATGACACTAGGTGAAAATAATATAATAGAAAGTAGGCCAAACATTGCGAACAAATAACCCACGCTTTGTCTATAAATTTCAAAACAAGATCACTACGAAATGGTTTTGTATTTATTATTTTATGCAACGTTTGCAGTAATTTCAACGTTTCGCGCGTAATTTGAGTTCATAGAAAGACCCATTTAGTTTCAAATATCTTGTGGGACATGTATGTATTTGCAGGGTTAGCATTTTTGAATTGTAAGTAGTGTTGTACGCAGGGACGAGGAGTCACTCGCTACTCGCTCTTTGGTTCGGTCAATATAAAAGTAATTAATTAGGCACGAAGAAATTACACAGTACAGTAATACCTAAACTGGTGACCTCTAAGAACAATAAAAATGTGACGATGGTAAAATTTTGTCACAATTTTTTCTTTAGTTAAGTTATTCGCCGTGTTATGTTAAACAAATAAATTTTACTTAAAATAGAACATACTACGTGTTAAATCCTTTCTCGACAACTTATAGGTAGTTATCGCAAGTAATAAACCTCACCTGTCAGAGAACCGTTCCCTGGCATGTCTCGACAGCTGATGGGGTCTCTCTAAACTGTGCATCACTCGGGCACCGCCACCCGCCGCGTCCGTCGCCAACGAAATTGATGACACCAGCGAGGGTCGGGCAGCCGTCGTCTGTAAACAGTTTAAATGTTTCATTGCTGTTACATTTTGTTTTGAATATGTATATTCGAGCGTGTGAATAAAAACAATTTATTTTTAGATTTACAACATAAAAATATAAAGTATAATATTATTGTAAACTAGGCACGGAAATATTTACAAATAGTATGTGAAATTGATATAATTTTCCACACTTCATAGTGGCTACTTGCGATCTGAATGCGAAAATCATGAAATCGCAGATCATTCGGATTCAAGCGAAAGCCCACTTATAATAACTATTTAAATGCCCAATAACTTTGAGAAACAGAAAAAGGTTAGGTAATTAGTCGTAGGCGCCTCGTCTGTGTGACGAAAATGAACGTAGAGTAGTAATCATTTTCTCTCTCATCAACATCGTCATATCAATCTAAGTACAGTACAGCACAGTACAGTACAGTACAGTACAAGGCGTGAACAACAAAAGTACAACTTGTTAACCATAATTTTTCTTTGTTTAGGACTGTTTAAACGTAGTATTTTTGCTAGTCCACCTTTTGCTATAAGTCGGATCAAGGGTCTTCTTATTTTTAGGTACTTTCAAATTTAAAACATTTTAATAACAATTTTTAACTGAGTTTGAACCAGGATATTTTACATAGATACAAAGCTTCCACTCAAAAAAATTCGTTGTTAACAGCTTACCCATTAAAGAAAGCTATTTTTATGCATCTAACGTCATAAATAACCCATTATATCAAGTTTAAAATGGTGTCAAGTTCACTTTGTGAGAATTGGAACTGTTGGTTTTACAATTGGATATTTACATTAATAGACGCTAACATCTAATTGACAGCTATCAATGAGGCAACGGATGAATCACCCTCGTAGAAATAGGCTCTTATCTGAGCTCTCAAGCGTTAGCCACTTTCGATAGCATTTCATCGAATTCACTCGACGCCTACTACATCATCCAATTAAATACTCTCATAAGTAGTGTGAGAAAAATAGTAACACAGTTGTTATTTATGGCATTGACAGCTACGAAACTCACACATTCACTAAAATGTAATCTTCCACTAAAACTGATACTACAGAATAACATATTCTCATTCCCTAAAGATACAAATTAAAACTTGTTTTTGGTTGGTTTTGATTTCAGGAAATTTATTACATTTCCGGCAGACGTGAAATTGTGAAACGTTTAGAAATTCTTTGAGATTATAGGTGGTCAAATAAAAGAGTAAACATTTTACTTATACAGTTTCCATAACTATCAATATTAGCCGTGTTAGTTTTGTATTAATCAAAATCCACAACAACAAACATCATAATACACAGCCGCAGGCTGGAATAATGGTTTAGCGTAAACATATTAGAGCGGAGAATTTACTTTGTGATACATGTAGTTGTTTTGTGTACCTTGTTTTGATCCTGCATTTAACAAAAGTGTTCAAAAGTACTAAAAAATACAGTAAAGGTACCGTAGATTTCCATTATATCACTAACAAACATGGATACACTTATTGCCAAACATCGTTCACCGTTCGTAACCGTGTTCATTGACGTAAGGTAACAAAGCCGTTAAAAACTAAAGGAGTGTCTATATATAACATCAATTGCTTTGAAATTACGTTGAAGACGTGCAAATGTTCAGCTCAAGCTCTTAGTCAAAATGGTAATTTACTGAACTCTGGTGGGTGTATGCTATGCGTATAAGAATGGCGACAGTAAAATAAAAGTTTTAATGATATGGATATAAAAAAATGTGTTTACACACCTGCAAGAATGGTGTCGGTTGCGGTTTTTGCAAGGGACTACTCGGGCTTTGAGGTGAAGCTGAATCACAAGATGATCCACCAGCTGATTGCTGTTTTAACTGTAATAATTTTATTTCAATCATTAAGAACCAATAACAATAACATTAAAATTATTAGTATCACTAATAACAAATTATGTTGATAAAAAGGAGTGAAGAGTAAGGTCGTTTAATAGTGACCTTGGTTTTTGATCGAGCCCACCGATTAGAGACTCACCCACGTTCGTGGTGTATAGACAATCCAGGTACTTATAAAAGTATGAAAACATTCATTTAGTGCATGATATTAAGGGGCAATAGAAAAAATATTACCTTTCTTCTAGTCAATGGTGTACTCTCAACAGATTTGAAATACTTTTCGTGCATAGAGTCATCAGAAGCATCTTTCCGAGGTGATATGAAGCTGCCACTACGGTTTAGGCCTGTGAAATATTAGTATCTACTTATTTGGACAGTTATCATTGTAATACATTTACTGGACGATAACCGCTTTAATTGGTAGGCGCTAATCTTAGCAGTAGCTGCAGTATTATAATAACACGTGTTTTAAATCATTTATTAATTTTCATATTTTGTCAGGTTACGACGTTTATCAATGAATAAATGTTACCTGAGTGTGGAGACCATTTCTCAGTTTCGTGGACAGGCACTGCACTACTTCGTTTTCTTAATTGGGGGGTACACACGGAGGGATTACATACCACTGCACTAAGTTCCTGTAACAAAATGGTCATAAATAAATATTCCTACACACAGATCACTAAAATTTATTTATTTTCTGCTGAGTAAAGAATAGACAGTTGGGTTTTCACTCTCATACCGTTTCAGTGGTATACCTGTTTCCGCCTCTGCTGGGCGCTGCTGATGCTGCTGTCCGAAGACCGGCCTGAATCTGTGTGCCGACACAACTGCGTCGATCCATCTTCGCTTAATCTGCCGCGCCTACTTTCACCGCTGTTTCTAGATATATGAACAATTTTCTTTTAATAATTAAATTATTTCTATAAAGTATTGTAACCCCTTATAGAAAGTACTGGTGAGGCAACAATAGCACCATAGAATTAAGAAATTTGGGTAATTAGGCCAATGTAATATTTCGAGTACGATCTTAAGATATTTATATCCAATTAAAATTACTAGTTTTAGTTATATAGTAAAGCTCGTGGTTAAGTGGTAACCGAGTAGGTTTGTAAGAATTGCAAGATTAAGTAATGCTAGCCAGGTCAGTCTTAGGATGGGTGACCAATTTTAACACATTGGAGACCCCCTCCGTGCCTCGGAAAGCACATTCGGTCGGTCACAAGCCGTCGGTCTCTGTTGCCATGCGAACATCTGTGGCATTCGTTACGGGTAGTTGGATCCCTAAAAAAAAATCCGACAACCTAGGCGATCGAGATCTAGACGAGTTCTGTAGTTCTTGTGGAGGTCTGATGGCAATCGCTTCACATAAAATATTCAAGTCCGGCCGTATCGTAGTTAGACCGAAAGCCGACGCCAACTTAGTTGGGAAAAGGCGCGGAGGATGTGTTATATAGTAAAGCGTTCATATTTAAACTACTCATGCATATATTATATTGTACAAATTACATTTCAATAAATTTAATTACAATTTACATCACGCTAATGTTAAATGTTAGTAATAAATATGTTACGAGATATAAACCAGTGCTGTAACGGCGATAAGTAAGAATTCTCACCTATGATGGTAATGCGATCTCCTAGTTCGCACGGGACTAGTTTGCGTGAGCGTGACAGTTTTTGCATTGCTGGGCGACACCTTGCTTGCGCTCGCCACTGTACTATTACCGTTGCTGCTAACCGGGTCTATTGTAGGCACCTGTTGTATTTATACACTTATTGTAATACTTAGTATGTCTGTGCTTTCATAGTACAAAATAAATAGCTCCGTATGTCAGCTGTCGGTCAATATTTAAGAAGTTTCATGTTTTGACTTTGGTATCGCTATATATTTCTGAAACTGGTATTGTTCGTTCACATTTCTTTTCTAATGTAAGTGAAAATTGTAAATTTATGAAGATAAAAAAAGAGACCCACGAAATTAAAAATGCAACTCTGTGGAAACACTCTTCACATTAGAAGTAGTTTTTTATGCCAATTACGAAATGGAGAGCTCTACTACGAAATTTTAACTTAAAATAATTTTTGCTTGAAAATTGCTTCTACACAGTTGGGGAATATTTTAATTAGAAAAACAGCAAAAATAAATGCTTTATTCCTTAAGTGTATAATAAAATAAATTTATTTAATACTAGCTGACCCGCGCAACTTCGTCTGCGTTTGTAAATTTTCCCTGTTTTTGCAATATTTTTCATTGATGCTCCGCTCCTATTGGTTGTATTCGATTCGACTCCTTATTCGACAAATGGGCTATCCAAGACTAAAAGAACTTTTCAAATTCGAACCAGTAGTTCTTGAGATTAGCAAACAAACAAACAAACTCTTCAGCTTCATAATATTAGTTTAACATGCTAAACTAAACATTTACATAGTTTATAAGACCTTAATTTGTAACCATATTTAAAGGTAAATAAATAAATCTATTCTATTGGAGTATAGTAGCGTGTTGTTTTAAATTTCACAAAAAAAAACAAAGCTTTAATGGCTTTTTAGATACATAGTAATGTATCTACGCATGTATCTAAATAAACTATACATAACATATGTATAACACATGATATAAAAAAATAGAAAAATCTCCTTCTTAAAAAGACACCCATATTTAACAAACAGATAAATGTCACTACAAGTAGGAATGTGGGTCACAGTTTATTAACTGTACTACTGTACTACATACTATTGTATAACAGGCTTATTTGATATGTAAGCATGACCTTTCCATCGTCTGCAGTTCTTTAGAATGTGTTACAGTAAAGACTACGTACAGTAACAGCATAGTAATGTAATTTTTACGTATAGTGCACACAATTTTTTTTTAAATAAAGGATACGAGTAATGTGTGTCACACGTTACTACTATTTTCGTTAACCCTTCCAGTGGGGCTAATTGCTTGAGTCAGGAGTGCCTTCACGCCACTAATGAACCCAAAACCACTTGATTGCAAGGCTCAATGCTGCTATGACAGCTTCACATTGATATTAAAGACTGACATTAGATTACAAGCTAAATTGTATGGGATGGGTTTTACTTTAAACATACCATAATTTAAACATCTGTCTAATAAAACCTACATACGTAATATGTATGTATACATACATACATACATACTCATAACCTGTGGATGCATACCTCTACCGGTTGTCGAATCCTAAATATATACCTATTAATAACTCACCTGAGGAGCAGGTTGGTTGATCTGTGTCTGCGTAGATGTTTCTCGTCTTTTCTGAGGGTCTGTATTTTGTTTTAATGTTTGTAATTTTGCTAGCGGTATGATGTCACAATCAGTAGGCCTATGCCATACAGTTGTCTAAAAAAGTTAATTTCAATTATGTAAAATTGTAAAATCTGTGTAATCTTTTGTTAAGTCATTGTCTGTAATTGAATAATTACCTGTGTAGAAGCATTATAATAGTAAAACCTATGTGTGTTGATATCAAAAAGTTCCCACC
Source organism: Euplagia quadripunctaria (assembly GCA_963859945.1). Classification (NCBI taxonomy): domain Eukaryota; kingdom Metazoa; phylum Arthropoda; class Insecta; order Lepidoptera; family Erebidae; genus Euplagia; species Euplagia quadripunctaria. The sequence continues at coordinate 8,500,954 of OY982562.1, read as the reverse complement.
ATTGTGATGAGTCTGTGCGCTTAACTTTTACTCCCTATAACAAAAGAACTTTTTATAAACACATACATTCATTACATCATTGAAGAAACAAATTTTGGGCCCAATAGTATAGGGCCTTAAGTTTAAAATAGCAATCTTTGGCAAATAGCAGGAACAAGGCTCCCAAATGTTGATTTTGGTAGGAATTAAATTTTTAACTCCAAGTCATAAAAAAAGACTGCCTGTCTTTTGACAATCACAAAATACATATAAAGAAAAATATCTGAGTACATGGACAGTTTAGTTGTCAAAAGAGAACAGAGCAGAATAGTACCTGCATTACTCTCTTGTTCATGTAATGATAAATACAGAGAAATGAGTAGTTGACATCAATCATTAGAAGGTAATATCAAAATCAGCAACTTTTTAAGAGAGCAAGAAAAACTTTTTAGTTCTGTAAGTTTATTTTATATACAAACTAGAATATTTGAGGGGTATAGTTTCAAAAACTGCAAAGTCCATTTTTTACATGTTACAACCTTTTTATTGTCTTGGCATCACTATTTCTTGTTTGTAAAGCATTATAACTTTATAAATAAGTTATAAAATGTAGTATAAGCAATCATTTTTTAACAATACATACAAGTATAATTATTACAAAAATACTACAATAAATTTTCAATTACCCAATTTTGTGCATTAAAGGGCTTTGCGATTTTTGAAACTATACTATACCCCTCATATATTCTTTCAAATCACTAAGTTTGATTCCCCATCTATTGAAATATGGAACATATTTTATCAAAAATGACTTCCGTGTAGCAATGATATATGTACTAAGCAATGATATATCATGTGGGCCATAAATATTTGTAATATATATTGTCTTCTTAGTGCTCATTTGTTTAAAGGACCATTTTTACAGATTGTTTCATGCACAGTTATGAACATTTTTATTCACTTCTATTGATATGTGTCAAATTATTATTGTTATTAAGTTATTATTATTATTGATATGGAATAGGTAACATTTCAGTTTAAAAGAACCTTAAAACAAATAAATATTTAACTACTCAGAATCGACGATAAAATAATTAGGCTTGCACATTAAATCTGGACTCAAGCTTCGTATCCTGTCCTCCGATTTGTGAATTAGGCATAGTGTTAGACTTCATATTTAAGATAAAATTAATTTAAAAAAAGATTTGTCAACTTTAATAAAAACATTTGTATTTGAAAATGCCACACAATGATGATTGTACAAGGCTAAAATATATATATATATATAGGTTTAGCCTTTGTACACCATGTAGCTCGAATTAAGCATTAAAGATGGGAAAAGAAAACACGCACTAAACCTTTGTTATGACAATAATGACAATAAATGTACATGTCTATTCGACCCTCACACAAATAAAAAATAATACATGTTTAAATTCCATTCATGCAGAAACATACATTCATACATTATTTACATTTCACTGATTTATTAATGCAAGTAAAAATCAGTATAATAAAACTGCTATGATAATAGATCAAATAAACTTTCTACTATACTATATGAACATAAATCATTCATAGGTTAAACAAATAAGCATTAAGATGACAAAATATAGACATCTAGCGGACTTCAGTGGAAGTCAGTGATGGATTAGTGTCAGAATAGTAAATTATATATTTATACATACATATATTATAATAAGAGTTGCAAGGGACCTGGAGAGAGCTGTGTATTTGTAAAACTGATGATACAAGAACTGCCACATTACTCTTTTTCTTCTAATTGGAACATTAAAATGATCACAGATTTTCAGGTGTCAAGGCAGAAGTTATGCTTAGTTAATACTATGCACCCAGACTTCAATGATTTTAAGAGCAGTGATATAGTTATTAATATTGATTAATATTTCAAGATTTAATATGTTCTATATTGTCTGAAAGTAGAAATATCATAGTCTTATCATATCTTTACCCCACGACTTTCAAATGATTTAAAACAAGAAACGTAACTTAAAGAAATAGTCAAGTTAATTAAATAAAAACGAGATATATAAAATTAAAGGAAAGGGCCTACCGGAATAAGTACGGAAGTCAAATATATTGTACAAAGTATACCTCAGGCGGATCCCAAACGCATTCGCCAGTGGTTAGGTTAGCATACATATGCTCCTTTGTCTTCGGCTCGATAATCTCCACCCATTCCACCCTAGAATAAAACATCGTCCACGTCTCATTTAACTACCACTGTTTCATCACACAGCATCAATTCGACTACGAATTCAGGGCGTGACATTAGCGATTTCCGCGTACTTTATTGATTTTGCAACTTTCAACTACGGATATCGGAAGCGATTTGTCAACAATTAAAACAAAACTTAAAAGTAACAAATTACCTTTCCGAAGACATTTTCAGTAAATAACAATAACTTTTCAAAACTTCACTTACACATTCTAAACTAATATTTGACCTAAACTATGGATGAAATTAGTCGGAAACCATCCATGTTGAATGTTTACTTCATTGATGGGCGCGTTTGTGTTAGAGCCCAAACGTCAGATAGTGCATTCCATCCAATTCCAAAGAGTAAAGTAGTACGGCTGTCATAAGACTCATAAATAAGTTGGCGGCCGAAGTCGTTTTTTCACATGTTATTTTTGCTATTTCAACTGTTCGTTAACTGTTCTTTATTGTTCGATCAAAATTTTTACTTGTTCGATCTAAGTTTTTTTTTAAATTATAAAAAATTATCCTCAAATTGGCGGGGAGAAGTCGTTTTTTTTATTTTTTTTTGCTCTTTCCACTGTTCGACTGTTCTTCATTGTTCGATCAAAACTTTTATTTGTTCGATCTTAGTTTTTTTTTATAAATAAAATAAAAATTTACTCTCAAGTGGCTAGGTTTAGGTTAGGTTAGAACTGTGACCATAACGCACGAGCCGTTAACGAACAATTGAAATAGCAAAAAAAAAACATAAAATAACGACTTCTCCCCGCCAACTTGTGGGTAATTTTTTATTTTATTTAAAAAAAAAGCTAAGGTCGAACAAATAAAAATTTAACAGAACAGATAAGAACAGTTGATAGAGCAAAAAAAAATGTAAAAAAAGCAGCCTGAACCTAGGAGCAGAAGTCTAAGACAGATAATAAAACATACAAGAGTATAAAAAGTGTTTTTATTATTAATTGATTATGATGAATTTCATACTAACTTAATAATAAACTTTGTATTAATATTTAACTAATTACTTAAGTTCCCATATAATACATTTTAACCTTCGTTAAATTCGTTTTTACAAAACTCATAGCTATCCTTTACACGCCATTCAAAAAGATGATAAAAAGTATATTCTGTGGAAGAAATAAGAATCGATTCTATTTCCCATTTCACGTACTCGACATTGACAAATTTTCAAAGGATTTTTCAAATAAATATTAGAAAAAGAATCAGTAAGTAGGTGATAAACTCTTATAAAATATATATATATATATAAATCCATTTGCAGTTTTTAATTCCAATGTTGCGGACTCTGACTATTAACCTTACCAAATGCCGGCCTACTATTATTGCTGATTCATTTATTAGTAAACACTTAAGTTCTTCGACGTCCAGACAGCAGTCTAAAACAGCAAAACCATCAAAAATAGTTAAGGGTCAGTAACTACGAGAATGTACAATTAAATATAAATATTATATTGCTTAGTTTTTGTACTTTCTTACGCTAAGCAACAGGTGTGTTTCTAGCTATGGCTGTGGATAAGTCAAATTTTCTGCTTCCAAATAACCAGAAATTTGTAGAACTGGACAGTTCACAGGCCTTCAATAAACTAACAAACACGGAAAAACTTTATGCACATTATTTGAGCCAGGTAAGTAAACTTTGTAAATGTAACCTAAATTTCTTGTCTTTTTAAAAAATTGATATTGTTATTATAAAAACTTCTACATAGCACATAGTAGAGATATCACATATATACATAGACATACAGTTCTTCCATGGAGAAAGTAAGTTTAATAGTATATTTTTTTTTGTAACCTGCTAATAACAAAGCATTGAGACAAAAGACAAAAATAAAAGACTGAGCCACAACAAAGCATGCCATTGTTAAGGTATTAAAATAGCAAACCAGCAAACATATAAGCATACTTTGAAATAATTTTATCTCATACATTCATTATTAACAATATACAACATTTAAAATTTTCAGGCTGCATGGAATGGTGGACTCATTGTTCTCCTTCAAACAAGCCCAGAGTCTCCAAAGATCTTCTCATTGCTACACAGGATCTTTGTTGGAGAATCATTACAGTCTTTAAGAGAAGCTACTAGCAAGCAGGGTGTCAGCAATGATGATTTCCAGGTAATTATAGATGTCTCCAATATATTTTAATTGAACTAAAACTTAAAAAACAATGGACTGAATTGTCATACCTATTAACATTTAGGATCATTTAAGATAAATATCTTAAAATATCCAATTTTGTCATAATTCAACTTTTCTTTACATTTTAATGATATTTATTAATTTTTAGTGACATATTTATATTTAAAAATTGTAATCAGTAATTTAATATTGAAGTCTAAATAAAGGCCTTTCAAAATGTAAATTTCATAGTTATAAACATATTGAATTTGTATAAGACCTTTTGAATAAATCAGAACATATACATATAAAAACAAAGAAAGATACAACAAAATAGCATTGATAACATCTTGTCATATCCCTTATTAAAAATTTCAAGTTTGGACATATTAGAAAAAGAACAACATAAAAATTTTGTACACCTAGCCATATCCATATAATCATATAAGTACTAGCAGTGGATAAATGGAAAGTTCCTCCATTATGGGAACTATATCTGAAACCATACTGACTATATGAACACACTAAAACATGTTTATTTTGACAGCAATGTTCTATTGTGTGTTCAGTGTAACCTTCCTGACGAACAATAAAATTTGTCCCAAATCTTGTAATAATACTTTGGGACAATACACCAAATCTTTACCAAACTTTTTCCCTGTGTCCTATTTCCCGAGGTAGATAAAATCACCACATCCTAAGTAGATAAATCATTATCTTTACTATTCGGCGGTTGACACAATATCCTCTAACTTTTTATTTTATTGCAGGCATTTCTGGTTTATGCCGGTGGCATTTTCGCTAACAGTGGTAACTATAAAGGATTTGGTGATACAAAGTTCATTCCGAATCTTGATATGGAGGCCTTCGAGCGTATTGTTAAAGCATCCAAAGCTTTCGAAAATGATACTCAGCACATGACCAAACTTTGGCAACAGATCCAACACTCTATTTATAGCATTGCACCGAGACTCACCAGTCTCGGGCTAGCTGATACGGTTTGTAAACAAGTTTACTACTGTTTGTTTTTAGTTAGTGATAACTATTGCAGTATACAAATTTATGAATAATGTAAGCTTAATGAGATTGTGTCAGGAAAACAAATGCTTGTTTTTTCATTTGTGAGAAGAGTGGTACAACTTTAAATTATCAACCCTAATTCTAACTAATCTTATAAAGGCGAAAGATTGTGAAGATGGATGGATGGATGTTTGTTTCTTTCACAACTGTTTGTTGTGTCTTTCACACAAAAATGGGTAAACGGATCTGGGTGAAATTTGGCACAGAGATGGATTATAGTCTGGAATAGCACATAGCCTACTTTTTATCCCAGAAAAATTTACGGTTCCCGTGAGATAGATTTCACTAAAATTTCCTCGCGAACGAAGTCGCGGGTAACAGCTAGTATTATAAATGTGAAAGTGAGTAGTTTGTAACGCTTTCACACCTTAACTATCTACTCAGCCGATCATCATGAAATGTTTGCACACACGGTGTTAACTGTGCAGAATAGGATATAGGGTACCTTTTATAGAGAAAGTAAGTAGTGTTTCCGAGGGGTTCGCTAAAGCGAGCAACACCGCCGGTAAAAGCTAGTTTTTTTTTTTTTTTTTTTTTTTTTTTTTTTATTAGGTCAGCCAACGATTATTACACTAAGCATTACAGATTTATAACTTAGCTACTAAACATGTATGAGTGCAATAATCACTTATAGGCTAACACCACATGCACAATGAAAAACGGTTTTAAAAGTTAAAAATAAAATAGATTGATAAATTACCAAAAACACAAAAATAATAATTAAAAACAAGTTCAGTAAATTATTTACAATTTCATTCATAGTTAGAGTTTCTTAAACGAGCAATGAAATCGGTACCCCCCGGTATCCAGTATCAGGTATACCCTGACAACGTGTATTTGATTACCGGTTGAGTAGTTAAAGGCGTGAAAGCGTGACAAACAAATTCAATTAATAGAATCTTTTTTGAAATTGTAAAAAAAAAAAAAAAAAATCTAAAAACTTGATAATCCTAATTGAAATATTTCTCAGAGTGAGTCTTGTCCTACCGTTAGTCTTAGTAGGTAGTAGTCTTACATAATACGACTGATTGGTTGTTATAAAGAATACCGTATATTTTAGGTAGAAAAAGTAGTACATTTGATAACACTCATATTCAGTATTTAGAGTAATACATCATGCTTTTTATAAATTATTCAGGGTGTCACAACGTATTTCTCAAGTAACTGTACCGAGGCGGACTCAAACTTGGTCAACGACTGGATGAAAACGAAGCGTATGGAGGCGTACATTTGTCGCACATTCAAAACTACAAGCGATGATGGCTGTGAGTATATGCCATATACATAAAAAATCTTAAAAAAGTAGAACAAATGAATCTTTAAATGCAGCAGTGATGATTATTTTTAGTTAAGTTTTTCGTTGTTAAATATTTTTTTTACCCACGACTGAACGGAGGAGGTGTATTTGCGTTTAGGGTGAAAGATTGTTATTTATTTAATGTGGCCACATCAGACAATGTGACAAGTGTTAGAACGCATCCTAAGAATGTCTCAATCATGTTGATGCTAGTCGTAGACTTTAGTTTTATTACGAAAACGTTATTAGGCTTTAATTGGAAAAGGAATTCGAAAAAACTAGCAGGCGAATAATAGAATAATGTTGGATGAGATGGTTATTAGAGATTGACATAATTCTGGAAAATTACATTATACGTCGGTCTTGAAGGTAGTATAAGGGAGGATACAAAAATCAGAACATGCCCTAACATTCTTATTAAATACTATTATTTATTAGCACGTAATTTCCTGTTGAAGACTTCCAATGAATGGAATGGTGATATTACCACTCATTTAATTTAGTCTATACAAAGTAGAAATTTGGCAATTTCGCTAAAATCTGACAGGCAAAAGTTAGCATTTATACATAGGGCACACTGAAAGTTCTGTACTCCTGGCCGCTCATAAATGTTTGAATTTCGAATGTCATATTTTTTAAACATAAAGTCAATCATTGATTAAAAAAAAATTGGCGGGAAAGGAAATCGAGTGTCAATATTGTATTTTATCAGAAGTTGAAGTACGTCGTCCGTAGCAAAAATGAAATTATCATTATCGGAAAAGATTTTAGGGCGATGATTTTAAAAGTTCACTGACTCCGCAAGACTGCACTGCTCGTCTTCATGATGCTTTTGGGAGGGGAGCGCCTCATTTGAGCACCGTAAGCCGTTGGTATGCAGAATTTGATCGTGGCCGTGTTTCTCTCCAAGAAGAAATTCGTGAAGGTCGGCCTTCAACTGTTATCAATGAGGAAAACGTGGCTACTGTCAGGCAACTAATTGAAGTAAACTGGCACCATACGATTTCTTTATTTTCCCAAAAATTTAAGATTACTTAGATGAGAGGTATTACGGGGCCGGAAGAGGCCGTGATAGCTTTCAACTAGCACGTGAAAAAACATGCCCTTAGACTAGGGGTCGGCAACCTTTTGAGACGGAATAGCCAAAAGTTAATTTACAAAATTTTACAATTTTAAAAGAGCCAAAAAAGGAATTGGATGACCTTTTTTTTCTTTTTTAGATAAACATGTGAATCAAAATGTAATTAAAAATCTCAGTCATACTATATCATAGTACTCAATTATGATATATTGCACGGTTTTAAGAATTTCGATAGTAAATAATATTTTTATACACATGGAACTGGAGAGCCACAATTTTACATCGAAAGAACCGCATGTCATGTGTCTCGCGAGCCGTAGGTTGCCTACCCCTGCCTTAGACCAATGGTGCTCATGTTTTCAAAAATGGTTGAACCGAATAAAAAAGTGTCTAAAATGTAATGGAGAATACTTCGAAAAGCAGTAAATATGTTACTTTACGTGTAGATTGTTTTATTAATGAGTTACGCAAAACTTTTAGTGTACCCCACGTAATAACAATATAATACTTCAATTTAAAAAACAGTAATTTCTTAGAATGTTGTGTTGATTTTTTTTTCGTAATTTTGATCAAAAGTATTTCTTTATAACTGTACCAGGGATCAACCATATGATTCTGGCAAGGGCTCTTTTTAATACAAAATATTAGGTACTAATATTGTTTAAAAAAGGCGTACATATAGCGTAACATACTGACTGAAAAGGTTCGTATTTGTCTAGTTCAGACAAACACCTTTTGAGTTGTATGTCTGATTTGCGGATGATTTAAATGATACGAAAGTTACGAATTAAAACGAATACTATATTAGAAAAATAGTAAGTAAATATAAATGGTTATTAACGTAAATCTTAATGGTTTAAATATAATGGTTAGCTAAACTAAAATAATTTGATATTGGTTTGGTTGTTTTTGGTTTTGAGTTACGCGCGAACTGATTCGACCGCCGATTGCGTACTGACCTTAATAACCTAAAGCCGATGCATTTATAAAATTGTGCGACCACACAAATGCTGATCTGTTCGTTGCGATGCACCGAACACTGACAAGACCTAATCAAGGCCTAAAGGTCCTCATCTATTTTGAAGTAGACAAAAAATCTTCATTGTTATTCTTGTGATTGGCACCATGTCCTTCACAATACAAGACATGTATAATGTATAAGAAATATTTTTTACTTTGTAGTGATTTAGTTTTTTAGGTTTTTACATTTCAGTTTGTCCTTATAGTAGAAGTACGTAATAATGTTGTGGTTTGTAACTTTAGTTATTATTATAAAGGAGGAGTTAATTAACACGACTCGTCATTCTTGCAGTACCCGTCAAGATGTTTTACATAAAATTCATATTTTCTTTATTACACTAGACATTTTTTGTTTTATCTACAGTGCCCCTATACACTATCCATTTGGCTAGTGTTGAGACGTCACCGAAACCACCTGTAACTATGGACGTGGAAAAATACAAGGGCGCCTATTTCCGAGTCACTCGCGGAGACTACTCGCCAATTCTAAATCGCGTCAACGAAAACTTAACCAAAGCGATGGAGTACTCCGCGAATGAAAACGAGAAGAATATGCTTCTGCATTACGCCAATAGTTTTAAAGAAGGTGATCTCAGTGAGCATAAGCAAGGAAGCCGGTTCTGGATTAAGGATAAGGGACCTATTATTGAAACGTAAGTGTTTATATATAGGTAGGTACTAGAAACACTCACAGCAAATAGAGTTCCTATCCATTTGAACATTAATGCCGATACATACTAAAAAAGATGAGTGTTATAAAAGTCTGTGTTGCTGGCGCCTTTTCCCTACTAAGTTGGGGTCGGCTTTCAGTCTAACTACGATACGGCCGAACTTTGATATTTTACGTGGAGCGACTGCCATCAGACTTCCACAACCCAAGTACTAGGCGATATCAAGGTTTAACGTGAGAAGTTTCAATGTGTTAAAAATGTTCACCCATCCTAAACTGACCTGACTAGTATTACTTAACTTTGTAATGTGCTAACCTATTCGGTTACCACTTAGTCACGAGCCCCTCGTCGGCCATAACAAATAGATTGATTGAAATGCTGTTTTGTTTTAGTACAAGACTGATTTCAATGGCATAGTTTTTTGGTATGTTTGGTGAAAAACTGTTCAATGGTTTAAAAAAAAAATTGTGACTGCAGAATCAGTATAAGATTTAAAATTCTCTTAGTTAAATATAAATACTCCAACACATAGATACATATGTATAAACAATAATGTGCATAATCTACGCAATATTTGTACCTAGACTGTATTATTTATTTTGTAATGCATAGACAAAAAAGCGAAACAATTAAACATTTTAGAACTAAGCCCAGTCGTGCAGAACTAGGAAATGGACGATTGTATATCTAAGCTAATATTATTTTTTATAGATATCAAGGCTTTATAGAAACGTACCGCGATCCGAGCGGGCAACGCGGTGAATTCGAAGGTTTCGTCGCCATGGTGAATAAAGAAATGTCCAAGAAATTCGGCTCATTAGTCGATGGAGCCGAGCGATTCATTAAGTTGTTGCCGTGGGGCAGTGATCTCGAGAAAGACGTCTTCTTGAGACCCGACTTCACTAGCTTGGATGTGCTGACATTCTCTGGAAGCGGGATCCCAGCTGGAATTAACATTCCTAATTGTAAGTGTCAAAAAAGTCTTTACTAAACAGTATAATCATGATCGTGGACATCTTCGATACGTTCCTACTGTATCTAAAGTAATTGTAACCAAATTATTACAGTAAAGTTAAAAGAATGTTATTTAAGTGGATTACAAATAATTGTCCCTGTCTATTTGTTCTCCGTGTATGTTAGTTTATTACAACAAGGTCCTTTACAAGTACTTTGTTGTATTAAATCGTTGAACTAATATTGATATAAAGACAGACTAATTTCATAAATTGGCACTAGCTTTATAGTGGTAACTCATATAAATTCCATGTTTTTTTCAGACGACGAAATTCGTCAAAATGAAGGCTTCAAGAACGTGTCCTTAGGGAACGTGATCCCGGCCGCGTACAAGGAGTCTGTTATTCCATTTTTATCTGATAGTGATAAGCAACTTTTGGAGAAATACAGGGTGGCTGCTTTTGAAGTAAGACATTTATAAAGTACTATCTCGACTTTTATTCATATAAAGATCCTTTGAAAAAAGAAGGTCATACATATTAATGTTTGTCACATTGTCTTGTCTAATATTATAAATGTGAAAGTTTGGATAGATGGATGGATGGATGTTTGTTACTCTTTCACGCAAAAACCACTGAACCGATTGCGATGAAACTTGGTATGTAGATAGCTGGAGACCTGGATTAACGAATAGGCTACTTTTTATCCTGATATTACCATGGCACCGGATCTTACGCGGATGAAACCGCGGGGCACAGCTAGTAGGTACTAAAAGTAAAGTTCAATAAGGCTATACTAATAAAATAAAACTCATGATTGCTTTTTTGTTTGTTTGTTTAAACGCTTTAATCTCAGGAACTGCCGGTAGGTTTATTCGGTATTGGATAGAGTATTCATTAAGGAAGGTCATAGGCTATGTACATCACGCTTCGACCCTTAGGAGCGCAGCAGTGATTATAAACGTAGGTGAAACTGCGTCAAACGACTAGTACTTATATAAATGGATAATGCTTATGTTCATATGATTGGAGATGACGTCACGCGATTTAAGCTATTGTAGGTAACCTTCAGTAGAACTGAACGCCTACCACTTTAGGTCAATGTAAATAGCGCCCAAAACTCCATCAATAATTCAGTAACACATTATAACGGCCTCTTATAATAGCAGGATTTATGTATGACGTGTACAGGTAATAAAATAAGTAAACAAAAATAAATCCTTCCGTTTGTTTAAAATAGGTACAAGTAGGTTTGCATGAGCTACTGGGCCATGGCAGTGGAAAACTTTTAATGGAAACAGCCGATGGACAGTTTAATTTCAAAAAGGATACTGTGAAGAATCCTCTTACTGGTAAGATTTAACATTTCTTTGAATGTCTTGTTTATTTCATTGCCCAATATAACTTGAACTGTATTGTATAGGTTTTTATTTATTTATACTTCCTGCAAATACACTGCATAATGCGGAGTTAAAGCCGTAGGCATTTTCTACGAGTCAACCTGAGTGAATATATAGCTTTATGAAGACGTTTTTACATTGCTGGAAAATATTTGTTTTTTGCTCTTCTTCTACGTATAAACTTAAGTATTTAACATTTCACATTCCTGTCTGTAAGTGTTTGCTTTAAAATGCGTACGAAAGAATTCTCCTTGTGTATTAATATATAGATAGGTATATTGTAAATGCTAGAGGAAAGTGTCGTATAAGACACTTACCTCTAGCATTTACGGTATATCTATATTCTTCTCCTTTGGGAAGTTATCCACTGTTGGATAGATTCTTTTGCTATTGTCATTTCTAAGGGAGTTTTGTTCGTATAATATTCGATTCTATTTAGTTTTTACCAGTGTGAGTTATTCGAGTCTATATAAGCCATTAAACGATCACTTAAAAAAAAACTTAAGCGATTAAATTTCATTAAAGCCATGTTTTATACAGCGTCCACTTATTTATTTATTTTTTATGATTAATTTATTTGATGAAAAGAAATACAGAAGCCATTGTTCGACGTTAGATCTGAGCGGAGGGCAGCGTAACGCTTTAACGCTTTGTTGTGCTTTATTGGAGTTTACACCTTATCCTCGGATGTAAGAAGATATGTGTATACCTTTAGGTTATATATATATAAAGAATATATACTGTACAGCGTCTACAAATGATGAGAGAGACAGAGAGAAACAGATATATATATACACACATATATATATATATATGTGTGTATATACACATATATATATGTGTGTATATATATATATATATATATATATATATATAGATATATATATATGTAGAGAGCCTCCAGTAAATTGTAAACTCCAGTCGTGCGTCGGAGGTGACACACCTTTTTAGGGTTCCGTACCTCGAAAGGAAAAAACGAAACCCTTATAGAATCACTTTGTTGTCCGTCCGTCCGTGGGTCTCTCTGTCTGTCAAGACCCTTTTTCTCAGGGACGCGTGGAAGTATCAAGCTGGAATTTATTTCAAATACCCAAGTCTACTGTCCCTTGGAGCTGTCAAAAAATCAAACTTCTAAGCTTACGCAATCAAAAGATACAGCCGTTTATGCTGCAAATTTTCGACACTCGCAAGGGAATCAAACCTACAACCTACTTCCCGTGAACTCAGAATCTTGAAATTTAGTACGAAGCAACGTCTTATAGCACAGATAAAGGAAAAATTGGAAAAGAGTAAAAATTTCGATCTATTCGATCTCAGTGTACCGTTTTAACTTGTAACCCCGTGAAGGATTCAGATGTAAAAAATGGGTTTGACGTTTAGATATACATTGTAGGTAAGGAGATCGAGTCGTGGTATACTGCGGGTGAGACTTATGACAGCAAGTTTACGACGCTCGGATCTGCTTTCGAAGAGTGCCGCGCGGAAGCTGTTGGTCTATATCTCTCGTTAGTGCCGGAAATATTAAAGTGAGTATATGTACAAACTTGTAAAAGCCAATAACTATGCATAACGTTATTATAACTTAGATGATGAAATAAAATATAGGTATTTGTCCTTTTCTATACAAATAAATTAAAGTGTGTAATGTCATAATAACAGCATTTTTGTGGGAATGTTTACACGGTACATATAGCAATAAAACAGTTTTTAATTTTTTTGTCTTACTATCTGTGTGTTTGTTCCGGATAAACTTCATAAGGGTTGGACCTATTTCCACGGGACTTTCACTGGCAGATAGCTGGTGTTATAAGGAGTAACTTAGGCTACTTTTATTTTGGGAAAACGCAACGCGGGCGAAGCCGCGCTGGGAACAGCTAGTAATTAATAAAATCCATTTAAAGAAATCTCTCGGCTACTTCCCACTTTCCTAATTATAGTATTTTGTATATACTTAACAAATCACTCGTTACAATTAACTCCTTTTTCATCCTATGTACATTATCGAAAGCTGAAAGATTAGTGGTATTATGAACTACATACATGTACCGATTACTTAGGATCTTCGGGTACGAGGGTCAGGAGGCAGAAGACGTGACGTACGTGAACTGGCTCAGTCTGCTGTGGAACGGAGCCGCAAAAGCCACTGAGATGTACCAACCCTCCACTAAGACCTGGCTGCAGGTAACTTGTGAACATAACATTAGAGTAACTTCTTTTCGCAATAAATGGTAACAGAAGTGGCGTATACAATCTACGGGTGGCGGATAAAACCGCCGGCTGTTAACATCTTTCTTCTTCTTTACAAACTACTGCACTTAAATTCAAATATTGAAGGGTATTGTATACTTTACTTTTTTTGAAGTGAAAACTTCTTTAGCGGCTATGTGCAATTTTTGGGATGGGTAAAAAATGTTCTACTCGCGTCAGGACACGTGACCAAGATCGAAAATGTTTCCGAGTGTCATTTTATTTAGATCATTCATGAAAATATTTTCAAACTAATTTAAATACACTTTACTTCCTACTTGATAATGTTATAGGCGCATGCTCGTGCCCGTTTCGTCCTCATGCGCCTGTTGGAGTTAGAAGGGGACGGCATGCTCACGATCGTGGAGTCCGAGCCTGGCAAGAACTTACTGCTCACTCTTCAGAAGGATAAAATAGCCACACAGGGGAAGAAAATCATAGGTATGCTTCATACAGTTGTACTAAGTAATCACTACATATTATAAAACAAAGTCCCCCGCCGCGTCTGTCTGTTTGTTCGCGATAAACTCAAAAACTACTGAACGGATTTTCTTACGGTTTTTACCAATAGATAGAGCGTTTCATGAGAAAGGTTTAGGTATATAAATTGTTAAGGTTTTGTGTAAATTGGTTGAAATATGATGATGATTGTTGAAGATGTCTCCGCTATCCGTGCGAAGCCGGGGCGGGTTGCTAGTAATAGTATATACCTATGGTTGGATGTGCTCAATTGTGACCTTCTCGGACGGAGTTCTGAGTTGTTTAGTCAGTATATGTTTTGTGTAACACGGTAGCTTTTCGTACGAGTAAAAAACATTTTTTATGACCACCAACACATACCACAGACTACATAATAGTACGAGTACAGAAGTTCCACTTAGTAAAATTAATAAAAAAATTGCGAACATTTCACAGTAAAGTGCACTTCAGATAGTGCTACAGTTATAGTCATCTAGAAGTTGCCTCCCTTTCTATCACGTAACTCTTATCTCTTCTGACAATGTTAGGGTTGCATTTCTTTTTCTTTCGATGTTCTTTGGATGTGAATTTCGGATCCTGGTTTATTTAAGCAGCAGTATACGAATGCTATATAGTTTTGCCTTCATTATAATATAATATGCATGGATGAATGGTCGTTTGTTACTCTTCCACGTAAAAACTACTGAACCGATTGTGATAAAACTTGGTAGCTGGAGACCTGGACTAACACCTAGGCTACTTTTTATCCCGATATTCCCACGGCGTCGAGGTCGAGCGCGGGGGCGGGCCGCGGGGCGCAGCTGGTGATATATCTAATCGCTTCAGCAGCGCGTGGGCGAGTGTCGAAGCTAGGTTCATGGCGACAGTGCGCAGTGGGCCGTAATCTATGCATACTTGTTAAAACATTTTATGCCCTTTCTGTAGAACCCCATGCTGTAACCTCTAAGGAAAACTATAGTACTATAATTATGTGGTTCTGGTTTTATACAGGGTGTTAGTGAAACGCTCCCGAAAACGAAGAAAGATGATAGTACTAACGGTGATGAAAAAAAAACTATCATTTTACAATTTTTAAATTAGCAGTTTTCATGCTCGTTCATGTTAGTACAAGTAAATGAAACTGCTGCACCCGCGCGTCCTTGGACCTGACCATCAGCTGTTTGTGATTATTTTTTTATGAAATGATCGTTGCATTTAGCTGTACTAACGTGATGAAGCGTGAAAAATGTAAAAAAAAAAAAGTCTGACCCATCATCAAAGCTCCCATTAGTAGTGTCGTCTATATTTGCGTTTCACTAACAGCCTGTATACCACTAAAGCAAGTGGGCGTTATTGTTATTCGAATTCCAAAGGGTATTCTTCATTTTCAAACCTACTTAAATCAGATTCGAGTATAAAGATAGATAGAGATAATAAGATTCGAGGGTGTATACTTATTAACGTCTACGCTTACGACCTATGTAAAACCTACTTATTTCGTTCAGAATTTCTATTTACACAACAAGTTTCGCCAGGGTCCAATTGAAGTAGAGATATCGTTGGCTTTAGTCGTTAACCTGCTAACTAGTTTTTTGCATAGTTTACAGGACGAACAAAAAACTGAATAATAAAAGTAGATTGATTTGACTGATAGAAAAAGAAAACATAGCCCAAAAATGGACCTAGCAGGTTAACGACTAAAGCTCTACTCCTTCGTCTTCAAATTCTAACAGTGGTCGTCATCGCCCTCTCTGACGTATATGCTCGATATTTTCCTTAATTAGGGAAACTTATTGAGGCTGAGAATTGCTGCATTTTATTACACTGAAGTGCCTAAATTTGACCAATGGAGTTTATATTCACACGTCGTCTGATATTCTTTGACTGAACTAAATGTTTGTCTTAAGAGTAGAGATTTAGGCTCTAACCCGGAACATTTTGATTCCCATTGCTACTATGTTTCATTTTAGGGTTCCGTGCCCGAAGGGTAACCAACGAGACCCTATTACTAAGTCTCCGCTGTCCGTCCGTATGTCTGTCTATTAGCGGGCTGTACCTCATGATCCGTAGTAGGTAGGCAGTAGAAATTTTCACAGAATGTGTATTTCTGTCGACGTTATAACAACAAAATGTCGTCGTACCCAAACCTTATTTTCTACGCTCGCTTCTTCTTCGATCTCTTTAAAAAGTAATACATTATTGAAATATCTTCATTTATTTTATACACACTACTGACGTCTAAAAGCACATAGAGACGACTGGGCAACTACAGCAGTCGCCCAGTCGCCTCTATGTGCTTTATGCAAACGACAAAGTCACTACCGTGAAACAGTAGATTGTCGTCACGATACAGCGAGAACAGCACAAACACGACAATCATTCAACGATACAATTTCGACGACACAGTGACGTCGAATTGTCGTGATAATGGGAATAGTTATCGATAGCCTTTTAACGAAAAAAAGCGTTACGACACAGCCGGAGCGCGGCCTTTTCAGTTCTTTAATACTGCCCCCAGCCCCCAATATTCCAATATTGTTGCTTGTCGTAGGTGAGTTCCTAGTGAAGCTGCAAACAATAAAGGCGACCGGCGACTACTTGGCGGGCGAGCAGCTGTTCGCCAAGTACAGCCAGCTCCACGAGCCGTGGGCGCGCTGGCGCAACATCGTCATGATGCACAAGCAGCCGCGCAACATTTTCGTGCAACCGAACACTGTACTCACGAAAGGTGATTATTTTATGTTTATTTTTTAACTCGTGACGCAAATAGGTGGGGTGTTATCGATTTAACGTGTATGTCTGTCTGTCTGTGGCATCATAGCTCCTAAGATTCCTCCTAGATTGATTTTCATTTAGTTTTTTGGTATTTTATTAATGAGGCAGGTCTGTGGCGACTTCCACATACAGAAAAAAAAACATAAACATCATCTAGCAAAGAGAGCTGAACTGCGTAGTAACTACTGATCCTGCATCGCGCTATGAAAGTTCTCGCGCCGATTAGTATATCTAGACATACACGCGGTAGCGTGTTGAGCCAAGTTCAATCAAAGAAACTGGCGACGCAGCAGCCGTGCGTTATATTATACGAACCATTTAGAGCCACTTTTGATGCCTTTCACTCAACATAAATTTAACATAAACACATGAAATTTGGTTTATTTATTAAAGCCCATTAGATTAACTAGAACCCCAAATTTCATAAATACTGCTCAAACGGTCATTGAGATATTAACGTTTAAAAATCGGCATTTTTATCACTGACTGACATATAGATTAAAAACCTAACCCACTTCCAGATGAACTAGAAAGTTGAAATTTAGCATCCAGCTGGGTAATTGTGTATACAAAAAAAAAAACAGAAAACAATAAATTTTACAATTTGCAATATCAAAGCAATCAAATTTTGTTAATACCTACTTAGCGCCTTTCGAAATTATAATAGCAATTTTTTTATTTCGCCTCAGTAAAGGTTCCATGATGAAAGGTCACTTTTATCATTTAGTATATTAGATTATTTATAAAACTAAGTTTTACAACACACCACCAATAATATCACAAACTTCTAATGGCAGCGCTAGCTCAGCGATCTGATGTCATAGCAAACAATTGTGTTACGAAAAATATACATTCTTACACAATCTTGCTATTTGAATTAGAAAATAGTAAAAGTTTATGATTTAGAAGAGCCCAGATTCAATGCTTGTTGTCTACAAACGTTTAGTAGGCAATTTGAAAATGTACTGAAGGCAATGCGCTTTCATATTTCTAATGTTCAAGCAAACGAAAAAAATTGCGTAAGCGTAGAAAAATTATTAATTATATCAATCACTTTTGAATAATGAATAATAATATATTTTTCACAAAAAGTAATGATATTCCATCAAAAACATAAATGTGAAAATGTAAGAATATGCGTGGTTGTCGACTTCGCCAACAAAAGAATTGAGATCTAAAAGGGTGCCTGGGTGGATGAAATGATCTAAAAGTTCTGTAGATAATTCTGCAATTTATTTATAAGAACATAGGACATTCTAAAATAAATACAGCTTAAATTTAAACGGTTCAAGTTTTTACACAAATATGATAATTTACGATAAATTGAAGCTCAAGATTTGACATAGCTAGTTTTTACCACAACACCAAACATGTAGAAAAGTGTGAAATGTTGACTTTCCAATATAAAAACAGTTACTTGCTTATAAAAAAGGAAAAAAGTTGATTAGTCAAATCTGAAATAACTTGTTTGTTATTAAGATTTGCCCGAGCCTCCTCGAGACCGGAAAGAAAGCTTTTGCGCACAAAATATTATCTATAGCTTGCTCTATTAATTTAAGGCTCAAAATTAGTCTGGCTAGATTCAGAGCTCCATCGACTTCGGGATTAGATGGATAGATATGATAGATAGATGTACTCTTTATAAACACAAAACAAATACGATAAATATTTTATTTATTTCAACTTACAAGCTAATGTTTTATTACAAATCTTGCGATCTCTTCCAAGCAACCATTGGATGGATAGAGACAAAAGATGTCAAAAGGGTTCAGTGTACAAAATAGGGAACTATTGTAAAAAATAATACGAACTGTTTACAAATGAATACGATAATACAGGCTCTGCCTAGTTTGGGATCAGACGGCCGTGTGTGAGATGTGTGGAGTTATTATTATTCACAAATAAATTAGTATTCTTTCACTATTTGTTCTGTTATCTAAAATTTGTTAATGCTTGTGCGCATCTAATGGTCAGAGGCAATGTGGAATGCACATACTGCCAGGAATTAAAAGAACAGTTATGTACATGTAACTAACTTCTAGATAATTTATCAAGTTAAGGGAAGCCCTGTTTCAATCATTGGTACATTTCGCATTAGTGGTTTTGGCTTTTTCAGAAATCTCATACTTGTTATTTCCTAATAAAAAAATTGTTGTCATTCTAGGCGATAAAATAGAGCTGAAGCGTTATCCGGCAAGCGCGGAGGGCATGGTCACTTCATGGGTGGAACGCTTCCCTAACAATGACGTGGATGACATCCTTGAACAACTCGCCGAGCAAGATAGCCACTACTTTACAGAGTTAAAGCCGATTACTGCCGCCGCGTAGTTCTGTACTTAAAAAAAGAACTTTTATGGTACTGCAAATGTAGCGAGAAAAAAAATTTGTAAAACTACTAAATGTATTTGATTTTTATAACACGCATTTTTTATTGATATTGGAAACTACAAAGCATTAAACATTTTTTGTTATTGTTTTGTACACTCCGGTTTCAGTTTTTACGACTAATACTAATTCCCACTCCTCAAATATGGAACAAATAGCAATTTTTATACATATTAGTTGGTACTTCAAATTCGTCAAAAAAATCTGTCCTCGAAAACATTATTTTTACGAAATTCCAAGTGAAATCTCTTCACTTGGAATTTCGTAAAAATAATGTTTACATGCATACATGCCCCCACTTTTGGTGCCTGCCAATCCACCAGGGCAATAAATTGCCGAGAGCGGTTATCACGGAATCGAACCGACTACCACACCGCACCGCAGCTTAGATATAGACAAGGAAGAAACTCCCTGAATCGAGTAGCCATATATTCACCATCGCTGGCATGTGAGACAACCTGTCATAACAACAGGCAGTATCAGCAGGCACGTGACAATCAACGTCGCGCCACCTTCTTGAGGAGAAAGCTCTATCAAAGTGGCAGTGGCAAATCAGCAAAATTCAATGAAAAATGCAACAAAATATGTAGGTAGCTAATTTGTTGCTAATTAGTAATTTTGTTGCTTGTGCCGTTCGCAAAAAAATCGCAATGACTGCTAGTTTTATATGATGCTATCAGGGAAAAACTGTAAATCAGTGAATATCAGTCCAACTAATAAGATAAAATTTGTTGCTGCAAGTAGTAACGGCAATGAAAAAAAGACGGTAGGTATGTTGATGAAAAACGAATTGGCGTGATCTTCACACTGGCATCTATCAATGCGGTATTCTATCTCCATTATTGTTTTCTATGTAATTAATCACATAAGACCTTCAGTGTTCGTATCACCTTTACGCCGATGACTTGCAGATATATACATAGGCAGGTCCGCGCAAGATTTTTCGCTGACGGCTCGCAGTCGGCGCGCTGTAATCACGCGGAGTGCTTACAGCGCGCCGACTGCGAGCCGTCAGCGAAAATCTTCGCGTCGTGTTGCACATGAAGACGATCGGCCTTCGGCCCTAGGGGGCCCCCCTGAGCCGCAAAGACTGAACACAGGAGGCACCAAGAGAGGCGTTTTCGTACATTCTACATAATGCCATTATTAAGATTGAGCAAAAATCACGTTTTTTGTGTAGTGAGTATAAGTGTATTACAGTTGCAGAGCTAAGAAAAAATCACATTTCTTGTATGGGGGCCCACTTTTATTTTAATATAGCCACAATAGAAATACACTCAAAATATCAACTGTCTACCTATTACGATACATAAAATACAGCCCGCTGACAAAGAGACGGACAGCGTAGGCTTTGTAAATAAATACAACTAATTCAAATGAAAAAAAGAATTATTGAAATCAGTTCACAAATGGCGAAGATATCGCATAATATATCTATCTACACAAAACGCCTGTTAAAATGGTCCATCAGCCTTTCATTTCTCAAAACTCTTTAGAGAAAGGACAACAACGTTCGACGAAAGGTAAACAAGAAAGAGATCGCGTTTTCTGGCAATAAAAGAAATTATTTACAATTGGAATATCTTGAAATCTGTCACTTTAATTAATGATTCAAAAAATCAACTTACAAGCCTTTTTACATTAAGGGTGTCAGCACACCAATCGGTCAAAATGGCAATGGCTCGATGCTACCGATTGACTTCGATTGATTGGTGTGGTGGCGTTTCTGACCGATTGGTTATAATAACTTATGATCGACAAAAACTGATCCTGTGTGTTGTGGCACCCTAAGGGTGGGCCCGACGAATTAGCCACGGGCCCCAGATGGTATAGTTACGCCACTGCCCCTGAGCTCAGTGGTTAAAGACCTCGGTTTGCATATTGACTCAACACTGGATTGGCGAGCCCAGGTGACTCGTGTGAGCCAGAAAGTGACAGGAACGCTTCAAACTATACCTATTAAAAAACTTCCTACTATAATCAAAACTATCCTTCCCCGTGACTCCAAAATCGCTTAAATAATTTTGTTCTTAGTCTTTATTGCTATAGAAATATATCTACTTTTACATTTACGTCGTCCTACTTATGTTATTTGTGAAATAATCATTTTAAAGTTGATATTTTAAATCTCCCTCGCTAATATCTAAAACGAAATGCTATTCGATGGAACGAAATGTAACGCGTCTTGCAACACTTTTTAACCGGCTTCCAAAAAGGAGGAGGTATTATGTTCGTCTGTATGTATTTTTTTTTGTGTATGTTCATTATTATTTGTCACGTGCTGTTTTGATAATATTTTAGAAAATCTTTTTAACAAAAAATTCAAGCTACGAAAAAGAACTAAAAAGCAAGAAATAAATAAACCTTTTAAGTCTTGAGTTTTGAGCATATTTAACCACCGACAAGCTGTCAACATTCCCTGGGTAGCTGGGATAACCCAGGGAGGAATGTATATATGGTAATTTATCATTACTAGAGTCGAATTTCGAGCATAATTAATAAGTTTTTGAATGTTTTATTTTATTGACCAGTATAAGTTGCAACTGTCATTGTATAGACTGCCATGCCAGGTCGCCGTACATACTGGACACGTGTAGCAGATATAGTCGTTTAAACAACATTTTAAAATTTATAATACACATTTTTTAACAATTTTAGCTTTCGGCACGTATTAAGCTTATAGATATAGCTTTAAGTACCTATTCCAAATTTAAGATTTCTCCGTGCGCAACATTTGCCTAAAAAACCTTTACCATTATTAGCTGATTTACTTCTACTTGTTGCAAACATTAATATATCACATCCGCTTATGCGTTGCGTACGACGATATAGGTATGTTTAGTGAAATAAATAATAAGGAACGTATCAATTGTTTTGTCAAAATAAAACAAAGTTTATTCAACTATATAATTTATTCACATTCAATACAAAACGCGTGTGACAGTTATTTTAATATTAATCGCATTGTTACAGTTATGATCTCCGTAACTATGACTAACAGGAGAAATATTGAAAATCACCACACACAAATAAATAATTTTCAATTCTAATAAGAAATAAATACACTTGAAATGACAAAGATCAACAAATTTGCATCACTTATTGCTTTTAACACCAGTGTAATTGAACTGGCAGCTCTTTGTCATGTTCAGCGAAGTTAACACATCAAATATTGCTCGGAGAAACAAGGCCTCGTATACAACACCAGTTGGATGAAACAAACATTTGCAACTTTGATATTAAAACTGAAAATTCTACGGCTAAAAATATACTTACACGTTTTGTGTGATACTATTAACACATCTGCTCTATAAATAGTTATCCCTAATGAAATCTTCTAAGCACCATTCTATTCGATAACTGTTACGTCGTGACTTAGCATTCAATACTATAATGATTATGATAAATATTTAAACTTAAGTTGACTTAGGGTCACATAAAAAAGTAAATTGATATTAACATAAAAAAATTATAATTAATAATGTTGAGTAAAACGTATTTTTGTGCAAACACACACTAAACATCGTGTCGTTTTATATCTTTGAATAAAATGGACTATATCAAATCCAGTCACTTATGTTTTTTATAAAGGCACATAAGAATCAATTTACAATAAACAGTTAACAAAAAGTTCACTCTTTGCAAAATATATTATTACATTATAATATTATTTAATCGTATATTTCGTATAGATATTAACAAAATCTTTCAGCAGTAAAGCTGTATCAAAATATGGTTTGGTCACCGTTCTTCAGAGAAAGCCAACAAAGTCCACAAAATCAATTGCTATAACTTAATGGATCTGCGTCACACTACGTACTATTTGTAAATAATTGTCAAGATTAAAATACCTAATATATTCCTAATTTTGCATGTCAAGTGTGATTTGGTTTTCAGTGAGATTCATTGCAATATGTTCTATCTAAATTTGCCACTAAAGACAGTCTTCAACTTCTGTCAGTAATGAGATTCATTTCATCGTGATACCTATAGAAACTCGTGAGTATAAACTATGTTTGGCAAGAGTATCGATACAGCCTCGATCAGTTCAACACTGAAGTGTAAATAAACTTATGTGTCGTTGTAAATAAAAATAAACAGAGAAAGCATCAAGATCCGTCGGATACGATACCTACAATGTCCTTGCAAAGTTAATAGACAAAAAATGCTTATATAAATCACAAAATCAAAATATATCCTGTGCAATCAATAATTCCTCTCAGTCAACTTTCTCAAAGCATTCTGCACCGTCGCCTTCGCCTTTAGACGAGATATTGGATCTGAAACATTACAGGTACATTATGTGATTTATCGATATCGTGGTTGAATCGTGTCCTCGATCTGTATTACTCTGTGATGTGTCTATCATGATATCTAAATAATCTATTAACCCTTTAGCTGCATGAATTCGAACGTTAACATAATGTCGGTAGCTATTAAGAATTTATTTTTGGGTGCTCAGGGGGCAATATTGTAGACTTATTAAATGTGCTTATTAGATCTATCTACATTTCAAGACATTCTAGTATTTTACATATTTCACATAATTTTTTATTTATATATAGGATAAAAAACTTTTTAAAGCATTAGTGCTATAAAATCTTATTTGAAAGCGTGGAAGCGTGCACATAATCAAATATTATAATTATCTTTCACTTTGGGAAAGTTATTTTTAATTATTGACGTGACATGTAATTACAAATGTATACACACCTTGGCAGTGGTTCCTTCTCAGGATCAGGTTTCCTGGTCACGCTGATCGATATCTTTCTTTGCTTATTTTATTCCAATATATTTTCGGGGCTGGGTTTCTTTTTCACTCTCTTTTAATATGATTGCAGAGTTACGCGTTGTCCGTTTCGGTCTATACGTAGCATAGCTCCCAGGAGAAATACATTGATAAAGTTCTAGTATATTTGTGCGGATCTCTTAAATTTCCTAGACTATTGTTTTCTTCTGTTGCATCTGAGTTTTCTAGTAAAGACTTAGTTTCTTGCATATCTGCCTAGTGCCATACGTAGGTTGTTCATATTCCAAGTAACTCCTGCTTCCCCGGATATTTTCTAAAGTCGTTGCGATCGAGAGATCTATAAGTATCAATTTTATCATTAAGGTCCATAATTTTCAAATCTTAAATTACTTTCTAGTATTAACAGGCAGATCGGCCAAAAGGGATCTATAGCGTTCGGTGGACGGCGAGAGGTCAGACGTTACGGAGAGTCCTGGAGACATCGCGACAAGTCATACGTCAAGGGTGAAGTAGGTGACACGTTCGTTACTTTACTATCTGTAGGTTGAGAGTGTAATCCGAGCGACAGGGTCGTAACTCCGCCGCTCCTGGGCCCACTAAACTACTTTTTCGTCGTTGTTTCTTTTCGTTGAATCTGGAATAAAAGCTCTTCCTTCGTATTCTGTCAACTATGTCTTCTTTTTCAGGCGTCGTAGGATCATGAGTACGTAGAGGTGCAAGATGTGCTGTCAGAGGGGGACAGGGGATTTCTATCTGCACGTTTAGCGTCAGCACTAATTTCAGACTTAATTCAGAGTTTGATATTGTTGACCTACTTCTCGATCGGCTTCGACTTTGTGAATCAGCGTTATCGATATTGGCGCTACTATCTAAAAGTATGGTATTTTTTTCAGGAATAATCTTTTCAGTCTCACTGTCGACGGAGGAAATATTCATAATCTGAGGTTCTATCACAGGATTAGTAGGAACTATTTTTTTACTCTTGGCAACCTAGAGAAATCCAATTTCAAACTGTTTCTTATGTTTTTGGATTCGTTTTCCTTCTTAGAAACGGGCTGCTCATCATTATCTACTGTCAATGTTGAAACGCTATCACTAGAAGTTCTACCATACTTTATTCTTACGACCAATTCCATTTAAAAGTAAAGATGTGGGTCTGCGAGGTCTATCTTTCTCAAGATTGTCCTCGACAGGTCCCGGAGTTGAATAACTGTTGAATTTGTGTCAACATGATCTTCGATACTTTCGCTCAGTGATTTTTCGACTATGGGTTTTGTTCTTTCTTTTGGCTCAAATTTCTTAAAAAGACCTAACACTTTTGAAACAGTTGTTTTACTTTGTTGTGCAGACTGACTTTCTAAAGCAGGCAACATCCGTCAGTGTGACAGCTCTTTTAATGAAGTTCGACTCTGTTGTAGGCTCTACATTCACTGGAACAGATTGTTCTCGTTGCATTCTACTTAATTTAAAACTATTTTTTTTCGTGGCGCTTGTTGCACTATTTTCAGTGCTTTTTTCGGGAGAACTTTGATTTAGTCGAAGCAAATTTTTCTAACTTCTGCCCTATCGATTGTAACATAGATTTCTTTTTTGTAACTGTTGTTGATTTTATGCCATCTTCATCGGAAACTTTTTCTTTTACTTTTTGCAACTTTTTTCTTCTCTGTCGTAGTCTTAGTGTCACCAGTGTCTACACTGCTCCTAAATCTGTTTTAGATTTTGATGAAACTTTCCGGATAATCTTTTTCTTTACGGTTCCTTTCTTTTCACCTTGGTCGGTTTCACCAACTTTAGGTTCCCTTCATCTTTCTTAACTGGCTGATTTATAGTTTTATTTTTGCGTCCCCGTTAGATA